>CAOLHI010000592.1:1200000-1595260 GCA_948474755.1 Ctenosaura bakeri | reverse complement strand
AAAGAGACTCCAATGTTTTTTTTTTAATCTAACTAAAGTGAGGGTAAAGTGTGTCCTTGATGAGATCTGGTGCAGTATAAGGCACCTTCCTATATTCCTACCCTTTGTTGTACATTTTAATCCAGCTTTTACAGATTTGCAATTTTTACTCTATAGGTATTACAGAGGTTGGAAAAGTCATTCTGTCTGGTCAATTCTAAGAAATATACCCTAGTTACTTTTCCAAAGTAACTGCATAATTACTGCGTTACTGCATAATTACTGCATAATTATTATTTTACATTTTTTAAAAGAATATTTTTACTGGAAGCCACCATGATATCACGACTGGAGGGCGAAATATAATTCTTCATAATTTAATTTATTCCACTATTGTGAGCACATGGTTTCAACTACTTTGTGACACCCATCTGTAAGAAAGCATCAAGCACACCTTCCACTCAATAGCTTGAGCACTACTGTCTGACTCACGGGTGGGTCAAGAGTTAACACAACAGCCATTGTTGGAACACCAATCCCACAAGAGTTCTTCATATGAAGTACACAATACACAGCTGTATCAAGCAAAACAATAACACAGATTACCTCTTACAAATGAAGGTCAATCCTGATGTCCTGGTTTGTTTGCAACTTGTTGTTTTTCACTCAAATGTGACTAATTTCTGGATCCAAGCCAGCCATTGTCTCTTATGTCTTAACATCTTATAGATTACAGCACATCTTAACAACCAGTCAGCCAGAAAGAGAGAAAAAAAAACTTGTAGTACCATTATTCTTTTTTCATCTGCATGGTGTAACGTGCCACTGTTAATTTAAGATTAAGCTAATAATAAATGCTTTAAGTGATTTGTTTATCTAAGGTTACAGCTGTCTTACTCTGAAGCCAAACTTTGTTTCCTGGTTCTCGAAACACTTCCTTTCTTACTTTGCCCTCCTCTTTTGCTTTTCTGCTATAGACTGCTGACTTGCTTTCCAAATTAATACAAATGGAGAAGGAAGTATTTTGTTCTGATCAATACTTCTGGTAATTTACCTAATAGCTTCTTAACTTCTCTACTTAACTTTGTTAAAGCTTACTCAATTTTACTACAATGGTTGTGTTATCCTTTAAGGATGAAGAAACTCCTTTTTGGTGTGGTCAGAATTAAAGCTCAAAATCATGGACACAGTCCAGAAATGTCCATGTGATATAACATTGCAAAGTAATGGAATAACTGGAGGTACTTTCCTAAGTATCTGTAGAGTTTCTGCAGCTTGAAATAAGCCAGTAGTTGCTTCCTTTCCATCTGCTACATATTGATGCCCAAGTATACTATATTTGGTTCCACCTGACATCACTTTATGTATACCAATGGCAAAATTGGATCATCCACATTTTACTTCAATGTATATTAAGTAGGTTCCAGTCTGAGTTCATTGGTATGTATTTATTTGATTTATTGAACCCAAAACTGTGACACAAGGTGGTTTACAGCAACTTTTTAAAAAGAAATACAAATAAAAATGGAGTTACAATTCTAAAACACAAATAAATTAAAAATAAAAGCACTTCAAACTTCAACAAAAAGGACTGTATCTCCAATAAAAGCCCCTTCCTCAGCAGCCAGTCAGTGTTGAAGAGAAAGGTCTTTATTGGCCAGACAGCCAACTGTCGCACAAAGATAAAAATCCTACCAGTTTTAAGAAGGATGGCACGTGAGTTGTTCAAGACAACTAACTACATTTCTTCAAACACCAAAATGTCACATTGGTCTTTGAAAAAAAAAGATGTACACAGTAATGGGGAACATTACCTTGCCATCCTTTTGTTATGAAAATCTGTTTTGTTAACAAAGTTCTGCATAACGAACCACACTTCAAAAAAACAGGTAGATTTGCTTGGATTACCAGAAGAATCCATAAAGAATGGTTTTAAGTGTAACTCAAACAGGAGCCCATGCCTTTTATACAATTATAGCACTTTAAATGCCATAACTCCAGACTATGGAATCCAGAGATTCATACTTTCCTGAGCCACTAGGACTCTTTGGAAAAGAATGCTAAAGGCCTCATGAAACTACAAATCCCAGGATTCCATAGGATGCAATCATGGCAGATAAAGTACAATCAAAATTATGCAATATGAAAGGACCTGCGATAAACACTGTGCTCAACCAGGCTGGCTATTATTTTCAATTCATTTGTAGTGTTCATATGGTGCAATGGTTAGAGTACTATAAAAGGACATAGGAGATCCAGGTTCAAGTCTCCAGTCATTCATGAAATTCACTGGGTGGTCATGGGCCAATCACTCTCTCTCAGTTGACGTACCTCACAAGTTTCTTGCAAGTATGAAACAGAGAGATGGAGAGCTACTTTGAATTCACTAAATGAAATATAAGTATAATCCATAAATAAGTCAGCCAGCCATAAAATGTAAGAGAAAAATACCAAATGGGGAGGGTGTGTGTGTGTGTGTGTGTGTGTGTGTGTGTGTAATATGTATATGCATGTGTCTGTAGGCATAAGATATGAGCCCATGCATGCCAGCTACAAAAAATGATACCAGGCTATGTCCCAAGAAATTGTTTCCATGCAGTACCCAACCAGTTCTATTTGATCAGTGGTTCTCAACTTTTGGTCCTCCAGATGTTTGGGACTTCATGTTCCTGAATTTCTAATCAACAGTCATGCTGGCCAATAGGTCTAGGAAGTGCAGTCCAAAAAATCTGGAGGACCAAAGGTTGAGAACCACTGTACGGGATGGAAAAATTCCAAAAAGATTCAATGCCATACCGTATTTAAAGTGAAGGTCCACAGAGAAACATTAATTCGAGTTCAAGCAGCCAGTTTTTAAGGTCAGCTGCTAAGGATGTGTACACGCCTGCCCCGCTCCCCAATTCCTATACAAAAGACAGGATTTCCTTTGACTATCCTGAGGGTGTTATTTGCAAGTGCCAGCTCTTTCTGTGATTCAGCTTGGCTGGGAAAACAAAGCTTAAGTCAGTCCATAATTTTTTTTTCATCCATTTCGTGCCAAAAAGGATATCCTTCCAGTTCCATGATATACAGAGGCCACCTGCTACTCAGCTAACCAGACTGAACATACATGAAACTCATAGCTCACTCCAGCTTTTATGCATCACTTGGCCAAATCCCAATTTGTCTGTGATAGGGTCAGTGTACGCCAGAGTCACACAACATCATATCAATACTGTTTATATGACATAAAGTTATAGAAGAGGATCAAGAGATATACATAAATCCTAACTATTTAGTTCATCCACATCTAAAACTAAAGATCCCTCGGACTGAGAGCTGCTTAAAAAGAACCTTGCATTATTTTGCAATTTTAATGACTATACATACATCTAAGATTCGGCTTTTCTAATATCTTGACAGGATGGCAAGTTGTTTTCGCTGGAATGTGTGCAGGATGTTTTTAACTTCAGCAACAACAAATCCACAAAGAGATCTCCAGTGCTGATATTAAAGGGGCAGCTCCTCCCACACATATTCTTGACCCTAACACATTGAGAGAAAAAAGAAAGAAAGAAAGAAAGAAAGAAAGAAAGAAAGAAAGAAAGAAAGAAAGACAGACAGACAGACAGACAGACAGACAGACAGACAGACAGACAGACAATAAATCTACCTTCTTTGTAAAAGGAAGAATAAATGAAGGGTTATTAGTAAGTGCAATACAGGGGTCTCTACATCTGTACCCACACAGAAAATATTCCACAAAATGGTGCTCAAAACCTCAACCAACACCAGCAGTTCCACTGTTAACCAAAGTGAGGACTCAGTGACTCTCCAGATACTATACATCTCCAGCTCCCATCACACCTCACCACTGTCTGTGCTTTCTAGGACTGGTTAGCCATAATTGCATCACCTCTGCTGTCAATTTTACACCACAACTTCTGTCACACAACATTATGTAGACATTATCTATGTGGCCTTTTCTCATAGTATTTGCAGTGAAACCTCTCTGTAATAGACTTATTAAATCACTGTGATTTAATGGAAACGCTCTTTTCTGCACTAGGGCCACAAAGGTGAAACAGGGAAGAATTGTCAGGAGTGCCCCCTCCCTGTAGTCTTGAGACCTTCTGGATTTCCCCATAAGGAGATGTGGTAGTGGCATGTGGGGAATACACAGGCTTTCTTCCTCATAATACAACTTCCTCACATATTCTAGTCAGTCTACATCATTTATGAAATGCTATGCTGGCTTAAGAAACCAGTCACATACCTGGAAAAAAAATTACTTCCCCATATGAGATACTGGAATTAATGACTGCAAGATAGTCAACATGTCGAGCTAAGACACTGGTTTTATAATTACTTCCTCCTGAATCTAGACTTTTTTAATATTATTATTTTTCTGTTCAAGTTATCATCCCTTTGCAACAGATGCTGAGAATTCTAGGTCAGAGGTTCCTAATACACCCAAGAATCTCACAAAATTAACTCTTCCTAGAGTTCCCTGGGGAAAATAATCACTCTTAAAGCAGTTTAACTCTGCAATGTGTGTTTACAAATGCACTAACAGTATAGTAAGACCTTAATACTTTAAAGGCAACAGATCCTATCTGATCTTGGAAGGTAAGCAGGCTCAGACTGGGTTAGTACTTGGATGGGAGACCAACAACAACTATCAGATGCTATAGGCTATATTTTAGAGGAAGCAACTGGCAAAACTGCCTCTGAGTATTCCTTGACTAAGAAAACCCTATGAACTTCATGGGCTCACTGTAAATCAACAGACAATTTAAAGGTGCATACACATGCATGTGCGCACACAGGTACCACTTGCAAATCAGGTCACCATAATTCCTTTTCCTAGCACCTTTTTGTTCTTCTCTGTGGGTAGCAGCTTTGTTAAATTCCAGTATTTTACCTATTTCCTTCTCGTTATCACTCAATTAACTTGCTAGTAGCTAGCAGGTTTTTGAGCACCATTATATACACCATTTTTTGATAGAAACACCTGTCCACTCAAAGACAAGTCTCATCCAGACAATCAGATGGTACTTCTCAAGTGATGAGGTGCATCATAATTCACAATGAATGACACACCATCTAGATGAAGTGACTGATGACTGATGGCAGCCATCCATTAACAGGTTGATTGCACTGAATGCTAGTCATCAAATAGTCACAAGCATCATGTGAAAACCACAGCCAGATGTGCAGGTACTTATTTGCCATTAAGAAAAATTATCTAGCTAATGCATCACAACAAACATCTATTCTGAATCACTAACCACAATGGAGATTCAGGTGGTAAGCCACAAGAAAATGAACAGATGATAAAATGGTACTTAGTTTTATAACACTTGGAGATTCAGTCCTTGGGACATTCAAAAATGCAATGTGAGCTATTCGGTCATATATTTAAGCCACATTACTTATCAGAGTTCATTTTACAACTGAGACCAATGAAAAGCAACCATGACAGTCATGTAGAAGGCTTCCTCACAGTCCCACCATCCCCACAGGCTTATCTGATGAGGACACAGGCTGCTGCTAAGCTGTGGAACTTCTCCCCAGAGGAGGCTCAGTTGGGCCAGTCTCTGTTCTCTTTTTTTCTGGCAAGTAAAGACCTTTTTATTCAAACTGGCCTTCAGGTTTTAATTGGTGGGGCAGAAGGATATTCAATGGGTCAGCTACATTATCTTCTGAATGTGTCTTTAACCTCCAGGTTAGAGGTAAATTGGTTGCTGTGCTGCCCTGAACTATTTAACATTGAAATATCCAATTTACAAAATCAGAAGTGGACTTCTAGCCACTTTGTGGGGTTTCTCTTCATTATTTTTGACAGTCCACGCTGTCCCTTTAGCGTTGAAAAATTGCCCCCGGATCTCTAGTAGTTGCCCACCCCATATTAGAAAAGGTATGCAATGAACTTTTCAAGTCATGTTTTGAACCATTTAGCCATTAGAATCTAATTTACAAAAAGGCTTGCTTTTTCATTTGCAACACAATGAGAAAACGATACTATGAAATCAAGGTTTGCAAAGTTTACGTGGAGTACACCAGTTACTAGACATGACATTTGTTCACACCGCTGGCTTTTTACATGTGCAGAGAGGAAGCGTGTAAGAGCTCTGCAAATATTTGCATTAGGTTTGTTTGCATCCTTCCCCACCCCATTGCAAAAATGCTTGCAGGAAAATATTTATGCTCACAAAAGTAGGCCTACAATATCTGAACAAACACCACTGATCTTCTACAGGACTGTCTTATACACCATAACAGGAAAGCTCGCAACTGAAGTGGTATGGTAGGAGTCACAAAAAATTATACCCCTGATACTATCGCCATAGATGGCCAAATAAGCCATTTTGCTTCCAGAAATGAAGGATGACATGATCCTTCTGTCCCATCCCCAACACATATATTCCCTGAATGGACTGCCAGACTAATCTTATCTCTTTTTATGATAGAGTTACTAGCTTGATAGAAGTAGCATACCTCGATTTCAGTAAGGCCTTCGACAAAGTTCCCCATGACATTCTTGCAAGGAAGCTAGTAAAATGTGGGCTGGACAGGGCTACTGTTAGTTGGATTTGTAATTGGTTGACCGACCGAACCCAAAGGGTGATCACAAATGGCTGCTTTTCATCCTGGAGAGAAGTGACTAGTGGGGTGCCACAGGGTTCTGTCCTGGGCCCAGTGCTGTTCGACATTTTTATCAATGACTTGGATGAAGGAATAGAGGGCATGCTCATCAAATTTGCAGATGATACCAAATTGGGAGGGGTTGCTAATACGCCAGAGGACAGGATCAAAATTCAAAATGACCTGGATAGATTGGAGAGCTGGGCCAAGGCAAACAAAATTAAATTCAACAGAGAGAAGTGTAAGGTCCTACACTTAGGTAGAAAAAATGGAATACAGAAATATAGGATGGGGGACATGTGACTGGATAGCAGTACGTGTGAAAGGGATCTAGGAGTCTTCATAGACCACAAGCTGAACATGAGTCAGCAGTGTGATGCGGCAGCCAAGAAAGCCAATGCAATTCTCGGCTGCATCAATAGGAGTATGGTGTCCACATCGAGGGAGGTACTGGTACCACACTACTTTGCTTTAGTTAGACCCTATCTTGAATACTGTGTCCACTTCTGGGCACCCCAATTCAAGTAGGATATAGACAAGCTAGAGCAAGTCCAGAGGAGGGCGACCAAAATGGTGAGAGGCCTGGAAGCCATGCCCTATGAGGATAGACGTAGAGAGCTGGGTATGTTTAGTCTGCAGAAGAGAAGGTTAAGAGGGGACATGATAGCCATGTTTAAATATTTGAAGGGATGCCACGTAGAGGAAGGAGAGGGCTTGTTTTCTGCTGCTCTAGAGACCAGGACAAGGAGCAATGGATTCAAGCTGCAGGAAAGGAGAATCCACCTGAACCTCAGGAAGAACTTCCTGACAGTCAGGGCTGTCCAGCAGTGGAATCTGCTGCCTCGGAGTGTAGTGGAGTCTCCTTCCTTGGAGGTTTTTAAGCAGAGGCTTGATGGTCATCTGTCGGGATTGCTTTGAGGGTGTTCCTGCATGGCAGGGGTTGGACTGGATGGCCTGTGTGGTCTCTTCCAACTCTAGATTTCTATGATTCTATGATTCTACCAGCTTAGTCTCATGTTAACACGGCTGATAAGACAGCTCCTCCACCACAGTCAACAACAGACTAGCTTAAGGACTTGCTGGACAAGCTGTGTGGCACACCCAGCTCTGTCCACCAGCACACTGCCACTTGCTCACCTGGCACTCACCCACTCGAACAGATGTAAAGTACTAGCATGCATTACATGAACAAAATAACATAACCAGATGGGTGACACTTGGCTTGACTACATACCATAGGATGGACAGCCTCTCTCTTTGCAAGCTGGGGATGCAGGGAGGGGACCATCCCAGCAGGACTGTTTATTATGCATTTGGAGAAGGCAGCTAGGTGAGCCAGCCAGAAAATTTTCCCACTGATGTGGAGGTACCAGATCAGGTGAATGTGATCAGATGAATGTGATCAGATGATAAGCTGCCCCCACACCAGCACCCAACTTCTATGGCCACTGCCTCATTCTGTTTGATGGTAAGGGCTGACCTCGAGAGTACAGAACCATGTTCTGAATTGGTAATCCCCATTCCTGCTAAACAGAACTGCAGTGTGTACAGGAAGAATAAGACTTCACATGATGGCTCAGAGTTCACTCTGCTGACTGCATTTCTAGCAAAATGCTATAGCGATTTCCATTTTGGCAATTAAAGTTTGATTTTGGCTATTATTCCAATAATTCAGTTTGTCATCTGGAAAACGAAATCATCATTTGGAAAACAGGTTGACTCATGACATTAAAAAGCCAGAGTGAACCTTGTGCTGGTCTTACCCCACAATACCCCTGTGCATGTCAGCCTTGTCCCCAGTATTCCTGTTAGAAAATTGAAAGGAAGCTTCTACACATGGTTGCTTCAACATGAACTGAAGCAGAGTTCTAAACATGGAGTCTTGAACTAATGGTTATCCAAACACATGCAGAAATCTTCTTTAAACCTTCCTGTTCACTGCAGGAAGGTCAAAGATGAACCAGACAGGTATGGGGGCAGCACATATCACTATGTGCCTCCTGCAGCTTAATGGCCAAACAGGCCCATTGCAGTTATACTTGTACTGATACTGGGTTGACCCTGGCAACTGGCAAGCTATCTATCACCAAATTTTGTTCAAAATTCCGGGAAACCATCTTTCATCTTCTTTTACAAAGTTTCTCAACTTGGTGATTGCAGAGAACCTCTATTTATACTTTCTTGGTCCTGCCTGGCAAAAACCAGCCACCAGAGGGAGCAGCTGCCTTTACTTACTAGGAACAGATGGCTTCTAAAGAGATGATAACAACAAGAACAACCATAGCTCTGCCAGTATTTAAGGCGTCAGAAGATTTGCTTGGTATTGTTTTATAGGCACACATAAAAAAGTAGATGGTTCAGAAGTTTAAGGAATGAAATCGCATTTGTATTGTCAAAGTCGGTCAGCACAGAGAGTCTAAATGAGGAGTCTATACTGATGGAAACTGTCCACATATTGCCTTTTAGTGGGACCCTGCCAAAAGCCACCTGAATCACTATGCCTCATCCTACCCTATGGTAGGGCCAGCTTTATATTCTCAGAAGGACTTTGTTCTTCATTAGATATAATACTGATGACATCTGGCCAACAAATCTCTGCTTCCCCTTCATTCCACATTTTTGTCACTGCCCTTGTATTATTTTCTGATTATCAGAAGCTAACACATCAATTTCTCCCTGTTTCTTTATAATACTGTTTACATGGTCCTGGCCACTTGGTATCAAAGACAATATCATGTGGACAGATCTAGAAAGCAGCTTCAAAAGATCACAGAATCACAGAGCTGGAAGGGACCACAAGGACCACTGAGTCCAATCCAATACCATGCAGGAATACACAATGAAAGTATTCCCAGTAGATGTCTATCCAGCCTTTATTTAAAAACCTGCAAAGAAGGAGGCTGACACACTCTGAGGCAGCATATTCCATTGTTGAACTGCTCTTACCATTAGGAAGTTCTTCTTAATGTCTAGAGAGAATCTCCTATCCTGAAACTTGAAGCCATTGCTCCATGTCCTAGTCTCTGGAGCAGCAGAAAACAAGCTTGCTCCATCTTCCATATGACATCCCTTCCAATATTTAAACATAGCTATCATGTTACATTTTAGTCTTCTCGTCTCCAAGCAAAATATATCCAGCTCTCTAAGCTGCTCCTCATATGGGAGGGTTTCCAGGGCTTTTACCATTTTGGTTACCCTTCTCTGGACACATTCCAGTTTGTCAATATCCTTCTTGAGCCGCAGTACCCAGAACTGGACACAGTATTCCAGGTGGGGTCTGACCAAAGCAGAATACAGCAGTACTGTTACTTCCCTTGACCTAGACATATTGATGCAGCCTAGAATTGCACTGGCTTTTTTAACTGCTACATCACACCACTGACTCATGTTTAGCTTGTGGTCTACTAAGACTCCTAATCCCTTTTGCATGTATGATGGTCAAGCCAGATGCCACCCATCTTATATCTGTTTATTTCATTTTTTTCTGCCCAAGTGTAGTACAATACCTTACATTTTTCCCTGTTGAAATTCATTTTGCTAGTTTTGGCCCAGCTCTCTCATCTATTAAGGTAATTTTGAATTCTGATCCTGTCCTCTGGGGTGTTAGCTACCCTTCCTGATTTGGTGTCCTCTGCAAATCTGATAAGAATGGATGGATGAGCTGTCCTCAGGACATGAAATGCAGAGTCAAAGAGGGAAGTGGCTCATCTACGTTTTTAAGATGTATTCAATCATTTCACTTCAGAGGTACATTTACATTCCATCTTTCTTTTAACAAATTCGAAGTGATAACACATGGCTCACTTCTCACTCACTTTATCCCCACAACAACTTTGTGATGCAAGTCAAGCTGAAAAAAGAGTGACTAGCCTGGGGTCACATAGGTCCTTAAAGCACTATGATTCCACTTTAACTGCCATAGCAACATCTTATGGAATCCTGGAATCCATGGGGGAGGATTAGAATTCTCATCCAGACATGCTTCTAAACTACAAACCCCAGAATTCCACAGGATGCTGCCGTGCCAGTTTCAAGGATTTAAAAGTCAGTTCTTCATCCAAAAAGTCCTCTGTTCTCAGACACATAAGCTAAGAGACACAACACAAAAAGAAAAGCAGCTTGAGATAAAAAGAAAAACATACTTTGGTGATGAATTTCTACTTATAATAAGTTATGACAGCTAGAAATTTTCTGTGGCAACCTATAGTGCTTAATTTTTCAATAGAAAAGGTTCCATTTTGACAAAAAACGTTTTCTAAAATTCATTAACAATATGGTTCTAACACTATTAAATCTGAGTCGATCTAAAATTGAACAAAATAGTGCAAATTTACAGACAATAACAGTAAAATTGAAGATGACCCCATGACCTCAGTGAAGACCGTTAATATTCTGTTGAAATTAGATGAATGGACAAGTCTGAGGCATTATGCACAGTTTGTTGGGTGTGCTAAAATTAGTCCACAAACAGCTCCTACTGTCTTTTCCTTTAAGTATAAACAAACAATATAAAGGAAATACTTGTCAGTGTAAAAATGTAGACACAGTACTCTAACAAAAACATCACTTCCACACCCAAGTAGAATTTGCTTCACTGTGACATTTAAATCACATTAAGTGCACTTTAACTTTTTCCTAATCAGGAACTTCCGTTCAAATAACTATGGTCTGTTGGAGTGGTAAAAGCTTTGACTTATAAATCAAATAAAGTTGTCTCTCCTGATTCAAGATACTGACAAATTCTCAAATTCATCTTTTTCTACAATACAAATATCACTGGTGAACACAGAAATGAGACCAAGAAATGGAACAGCCAAACGTTGCCAATTCTTTGAGGAGCATTCTTCCCTTTTCTTCCTCCCTTTTGAGGCTGATGACACTTTTGGAAAAATGGGGTTGAATTTCCATTTTGGTAATAAAGGTTTGCTGTTTCCTAAGATTTAAGATTTAGCTTTGCCTACTGTGCTAACATTTGAGTTTGAGGATCAGTTTTTCTTTTGGGAAATGGGTTGGCAATGAAAACAAGAAGCCAACATGATCAGCAGTGCTAGGTGAAAACTGATAGGAAAACCTGATGGAAGTGGTTTCTTGTTAAAGCTGATGGTGATACTGCAGCCTCCTTTCAACCTTTTAGCATCAGCCTCATTAACTAACACAGAACAAAAAAATAAAACTGGAGTAGGAGCTACAGTTCAGGCAATAGACATCAAAGAAACAGTAGGACAGCTGTGCTCACATGGCATAACCACCATTTGCATGGAGAAACTAACTGTTCATACATAGTGAGTACTTTCTGCTATCCATGCAGTCACAACACAGGCAGTGGTACCTGCACCTGCTCTACCCCTGTTCCAGGTGTGGTAAGTGAAGGCAAGTTTTAAAAAAGGGGAATTCTTCAAGTTGACAAATTCTTGCAAAAGTACCCTGAATGAGCCAGCATTTGCTTTAAATTCTCCATTTGTGTCTTATGAGAGGGAGGGAGGGAGGGAGTGGGTGGGAGGAAGGAAGGAAGTATAATACAGCGGAATCCAGAATCACACATAAATGTTAAAGTTCATAACAGAACTTGGGGGGGGGGATAGCTTTTTGCAATACAGCTCCCAGAATACTAGTCTGAAGTAATAACTTTCCAAATCTTTGCAGATGAATTTGAAGTATCATCTGCACACAACAAAATCCCTTCATTTCAGTACATTCACATCAGCAAATAATAGATCTGTTGCAACAGAGAGCAGTTTTATAGAACCTGAGCACTGCCTTAATAATCATCACCACTATCTTAAATAAGGATAGCTCCATTTCCTGCAAAAATAGTTATTTTTGAAAGGATTCGGAACCTAAGAACAGCCTTGCTGGATCAGATGAAAACTCTTCTGAGGAGGGGACTCTGCAGCCCTCTGGCTGTTATTGGACTGCAGCTCCCCTAAGGTCTGACCACCAGTGTTGCTCATCTGAGTTGACAAGAGTTGCACTTCAACATCTGGAAGACCACAGTTTCCCTATCTCTGGACCTAGTTTCCACAGCTGAACAGCTACCTAGAGGGAAGATATCAGGGCAATACAGTCCTCTTCCACTTTCACTCTCTATCATGTGACATTCTGAGGAAACACTGAATCTACTATATAGCTTAACATGGCTATATATCATGCCAACTAAACAATATAATATATATAGAAGCCATTGATAGCTTCATGAGATTGTCCAATTCCATTTGAAAGCCAATTGAGTTCATGATCTTTCTTACCATAACTTATGGCAGTAAGTTTCAGAGAAGTAGGGTGGAGAACTTTCATCTTTCCAGATGTTTTAGCCTACAGCTGTGTAAGGTGTAGTCCAAAGCTCCTGAAGAGCCAAAAGTCCCCCACCTCTGCTATAGATTAACTATGTAGGTGTGAGGAACTGTGAGTGGTTGGGGATCCACACTGGCCCACTGTGGGACCTCAGAGGAGAGAGCTTTCACCGCCAAGTCCCTGGTCAACATGCTCCTGTTTTTTGTTTTTTGCCTCTCCCCCCTCCCCCCGGCAAAGTTCTGCAGGGAGAAATGGTTAAGATCAACCAGCATGCATTGTCTTTGCCTTCTCTGTGTCTTTGCTGGGGGGATGGTCTTTAGTGCTGTCACTGCCACCTCATCATCCGCTTGCTCATAAGCAAGACCCCAAATAGCTCTTGCAGCGGTGTGTTGCCAAATTTAATCAACAAAACCACTCAACAAAGATCCAACTGCTGATTTTCAGTTGAGGATTTGGAAGGGCCTTGGGTGGGGAATAAAAAACATAACTGAGCCCACAGGTTGTATGTTCCCCTACCCCATCCCTGCATTACATGCTGTGGGAAGTACTTCCTTGCCTGCCTTGACTCTCCACTACTTGAATTGTAAAATCATGATTTTTTTTCTCCCCTATACAAACCTAACCAAGTCTTAAGATTTTCAGGAGGGGGGTTCTCTCAGTCCCAACAACATCACAGGCCCATCCAGCAAAAACAGGAATGAAGGCATTCTTGGTGCCTGCTCTCAGGCTATGAAAGTCTCTCCCTCAGGAGACCAGTTTGGCCTCTCTCTCTACCCTATTATTCAACTAAACATTAGAAGGAACTTCTTGACAGTAAGAGTAGTTTAGCAATGGAAGTAGTTGCCTAGAGGAGTGGTAGGAGCTCCTTCTCTGGGCATCTTCAGAAAGAGGCTAGACAGCTACCTTCTGGGGATATTGGGGTTTCCCAAACTCTGGACTACCAGATGTTTTAGACTTCAGTCCCAGAATCACGGGAGTCGAAGTCTAGAACACCTGGAGACCTAGAGTTTTGGAATCACTGATTTAGCTGGAGATCCTGCATTGAGCAGGGGGTTGTCCTCAAAGGCCCATAAACCCCCTTCCACCTATATGATTCTGTTTGTTTGTTTGTTTGTTAATGGCATTTGTTTATCATCTCTTGGCCTACCAAAGCCCTGAAGCAATGCACAATAGATAAAAACACTTAAAGCAGGAAGCCAGTTAAATACATAACTAAAAACCCACTGGTGCATTCCTCTTTAAAAATACTCCTAAAACCAGAAAATTGAAAAGTTAAAAAATAGCCAGAGCAGACAATAACTACTGAAGGCCAAGTGAAATAGCACAGTCTTCACTGCCCATAGGAAACTCAGAAGGGATGGAGCCAGCTTCACCTTCCTTAGGAGGGAGTTCCACCTTGGCAGATAAGACTTTTTTATTTAACAACACTATATGATTAATTGGCTATGCAGAAGGGTTGGGGGTGCACTATATTTTTATCTCTTTTATTATGCTTTTTAAATAACTTTAGACTTTTAAAAAATTAAAGATATTTTAATAAGATAAGTTTTTAAACTGTGTTTCAGCTTCTTTATCGACGTATTCTTTTAGCTCAGTCTTGTGTTAACATAAACTTTCTCCTCATCATGAGAACAGCTGTACACCTTTATCATGTCCTCACCCTTCTCATTTTTGTTGTTATGAGTCAGATCTCCAAGAACCTCAGTCATCAACCATCCTACTCAGGTCTTGCAAACTCAGGACTATGACTTTCTTGACCAAATCAATCCACCTGTATTGAGGTCTCTTCCTACCCCCTTCTACTTTGCCATGCACTATTATCTTTTCCAATGAACCATACTGTCTCACAGTATGTCCAAAGTTCAAGAGCCTCGGTTTAGAAGTTCAAAGACTCATTCATTTGTCTTTTTAGCAGCCCAATCCTCACTCTTATGGCAATAAAGAAAGGTGCAAAGTGACTCTCCTGGAAACCTCTAGGAGTGCAAATTTGCTTTTTAAGTAGGTGTTGAAGGTGAGGGCCTTCACTGTCTAACTTCATTTATTTATTTTCATTTTTGTGAGCCACTCAAAGTGGCTCACAAAAGGAATGAATTAAAACCTCACAATAAAATTTCCCATCCCTGATCATTCTGGCTGCTCCTTTTGAGTACTTCCATAATTATGCCCTTTTATTAAAATATATGATAATTTACACAGTAGTATGCTACAACCAAAACAAGGCAAGTGATCTTCAGGGCTGTTTACACGATGAAAGAACTGGTTGAAGACTGGAGAAAACACACGGAACATCCTGTGATGTAACAATAACTACAGACAAAGTGGCATAACACTGTTTTTAGAAACATAAATCAGTGATGCCTGTTTAAATATTAGACACCATTTTCTTTAGAAAAGTTATATTCTTGATATGAAGCTAAGATAAAGCAAAATGTTATTTTAGCTGAACCATCAGTCACTTGAAATTTTCTTGCACCCACAACTTAGCACCAAAGAATATAAATAACACTCATCAGATACTGTATCATGGCTTATACTGGCAAAAGATCCAAACAGTGAGATCCAGTTTAGAGAATGAAAGTCTCTAGTGAGTAGTCAGAGACAGCAAGTGTTCTGCCAAAATACTTCCTTTTTGCCTATTATCCTGCAATTTGCCACTGTCTCTCTCTTAGACCGAGAGAATGTGACTTGCCCAGGATCACTCACTGGCTAAGCAGGGATTTGAGCCCAGGACTTCCTGGTATTAGATAGGAGATTGCCAATGAACACCAGCTGCCATAGGCTGTATTTCAGAGGAAGGAACTGGCAAAGCCACCTCTGAGTACAGTCCTCCTTCCATATTTGCAAGTTTGACCTTAGCAAATTTGTTTATTCATGAGATGCCTGCTTTCCTCCCCCTCCTTCTCCCCCTCCCATTCCCTTGACTTTTGCCTAGGTGTGGTGAAGGAAGGCAGCATGCCCAGGAAAAAGGCATGAGAATGGGAGGGAGAGAATGGGAGGAAGCATACACATTTGCTTGCCTTTTGCCCGGGCACAAGGAAGGAAGGAAAGATGGAAGGAAGGAAGTGCACTCGGGAAAAAGACAAGAGAACAGGAGGGGAAGAATAGGTGTGTGTGGCTCCCCACTCCCATTTGCTTGCTTTTTGCCCAGGTACAGAGAAAGAAGGTGCATGTGCCCAGGCAAAAGGCAAGGGAATTGGAGGGGGCAGCTCCAGAAGGGGATGAGAGAGATAGCATGCATTCGGGTGGGATCATAAACACAGAGAAACCACTGGATTAAGACAAAGGTAGGTATCATGCAGCCTTCCCAAAATTCTTAGACTGCAACTCCCAGCAGTCCTAACCAGCACAGCTAAGCCAGTGACCTCAATGTCTGTGACACACTGTGTCAAGGAAGAACTGGAACCACTGAAAATCTTAAACTTAGGGGAAATAATACTTTTTGGGCTACAACTCCCCAAATCCCCAGACACTATGACCACTGGCCATAATGGCTAGGGGATTCTGGGAGCCGCATTTCTAAAAATAATTTTTTCCAAGCCTTTTTTTTTTTTTTTTTTGGAGGAGAGGAGTGCATCTCAAAGTTGCTTCTCTTGCTATTTTTCCATAAATGGCGCCTTGTTGCACGGGGGGGGGGGCGGTTACAAACTGGAGATTGCAGGATGAAGATAGGACAGGAAATCCTTCTGGACTTTGACTTAATGCCAAAGTGAGCAAGAGGCAGACATAAGTCAATGGTGAAAGAAATGGGATCTTGATAAACCAAGCCAGAAAAGGTTAAAGCATTAAAATGGGACAGCAACACTTCAAGCGCTCGTAAATGTTAACATGAACTATATTACAGCACCCTAGAGAATGAGAATGATTCATGCCCAGCTCCTTCCTCTCAATTCATCAAGATCATGGATTAGCTTCCAGGCAGCTCTAAAAAGCAAAGCACACAAGAATGAACTTCCACTCCAATCAACGCAATCACAGGATCAGGCCTTGCTCCTTAATATGCACTGCTTTTCCTGTACCAAATAAATATTTTCTTTTATTAAAAATTAAAAACTTTGACTCTCAAAGCATACTTTCTTTCCTGGCATGGAGTCGCTATCACTCTGGCTAAAACATGGGAGGTTTTAGTTCAAACAATAACAGCATGTGTTTCTCATAAGAAAGGCAGAGTCCGCAGGGAAAGGAGCAGCCAAAACAGCTAACGGTTCATTATTTGCCCACAAACACCCAATTACAATGTCGCTGTCAGCTGACTGACACCAGGAAAATGCTGGCGTTTCTTCCTTTACCTTGAAAAATTGGGGAGAAAAAAATACTACACACATTCCTATACGCTGATTGTTGCTAAGCCTTTGGAAAATCCTAGATAGTGATTTCTACACCCAGCCCTTTAAAAGTATTTCATTGCACACATCAGGTCTTAAACTTTAGCTCTAAGAAAAAGAGTTTCGGCGTCCAAAAAAAAATATTTTAAAAAATGAGGCGGTCAAAGTTTCCAAGGAATGAGAACACAGTAAGTGTCAGAAAACTGGAGTGTGCGATTTTCAGTGTCTCAGTCTCTGCAATACAAGAAGTTTGAGCTGCTGTTCTGGTGTGCTTTCAAGTAATTTCTAACTTAGGCCATTTCCGCACTAGTCTGTTATAGCGCGATGATTCCACTTTCAACCTCCTCTGGAATCCTGGGGTTTGCCCCTCCCGAAACTGCAAACCCCAGGATTCCAGAGGAGGTTGAAAGTGGAATCATCGCGCTGAACAGCCTCGTGCGGAAATGGCCTTAGGGTGACCCCCAAGGCAACTCTATCAGGGGGTTTTCTGGGCAGGTTTGTTCAGAAGGGGGTTGCCCCTGCCCTCCTCTGAAGCTGAGAGAGCGTGCCTTGAGCCCTGAAAGAAAATTTCATGGAGGGCAGAATGATATGGGGGACCCCTCGTAGGTGCACCCCTGTAGTCCATCTGCCCTCCGACTGATCGTGCACCCCCTTTAAAATCTGTCTGGAGAAGGGATTCCTTTTTTAAAAGACTGTCTGCCTCTCTTATTGCGATCAGGCGAAAGGGAAGCAGCCCCTGTCTTGCAGAAGCCAAGAGGCGTGAGACGGGTGTGTACCTAACACCACACTGTAGTGACCAGAAAGGGGCCATTTCCGCACTAGCCTGTTATAGCGCGATGATTCCACTTTCAACCTCCTCTGGAATCCTGGGGTTTGCCGTTCCGGGAGGGGCCGGCCGGCCCCTCCCGGAACGGCAAACCCCAGGATTCCAGAGGAGGTTGAAAGTGGAATCATCGCGCTATAACCGGCTAGTGCGGAAATGGCCTGGATATTTCTCTCTCTCTCTCTCTCTCTCTCTTCTATCAACGGACTCACTTTGATGGAGATGGAGATGGGCGGCAATCCATTCTCCAGGTTGTCTCCGGCAGCAACAAAGCAGGGGCGCAAAAGGTTGCCTCGTATTGCAAAACGTGCGTCCCGTTTCTCTGCCTTACAAAGCGCAGGGACTCCAAGGCAAGGGAAAGAGGAGGAACGAGGGGGCCGCGGAAGACCTTCGACCCCGTCGCTCCCCCCCCACTCTTTTCTCCCCGCTGCTGCTGCAGCCTTTGGCAGCCCCCCCACCTCTCCCCGAGAAGAACAAAGAGACGGCTTACCGGCTCCGGTCCCGGGACTGCGAAGAGAGAGAGACGCCTCCTTGCGCTCCGAACGGCTCCCGAGACGCTTCCACCGGCCACAGCGCCGCGGAAAGAATGGAACGTTTGAATGGAGCCGGGGACGCCGAAGGGAAGGAGGAGCCCCGGCGAGGAGAAGGCGAGAAGAAGAGCCCGGCAGGGCGGAGTCTTGGCCGGAGAAAAGGGAGAAGAGGACGGGCAGAGGGTGAAGGGGGGGTGGGTTAATGGTGCGCGACGTGGGAATCAAGATCTCGGAAGCTGGCGCGGCTGGAGAACCCCACGGCTAAGCGAGGGTGGGCTGGCTCCCCCCCCCAAAAAAAATGATCAAGCGTCGAAGATCATCAAAACTCCTATGTAGTTGAGTTTCCCCCTGTTTATCAACTAGACTTGTCCTCGGCCATTTCCGCACTAGACTAAGTGTTGTTCCACTTTCAACATCCTATGGGATCCTGGAGTTTGCAGTTTAGGAAGGATGTTGTTTAGGAAGGATGTTGAAAGTGGAATAATAGCATCACAACAGTTCAATGCGGAAAGGGTCCTAGATTATAGCCCTCTTTACGTTCGTTGACCGATAATTTGGTGTTCTTGTGCGCCCTCAAGTCATTTCAGACTTAGGGCCTTTCTGCGCTACCCGGTTACAGTGCTGTTCTTCCACTTCCAACATCCCATGGAAGCCTGAGGTTTGCAGTTTATCAGAGAAACATAGAAATGTAGAGTTGGAAGAGACCCCAGGGGCCATCCAGTCCACCCCCCTGCCACGCAGGAACAGCCTCAAAGCACTCCCGACAGATGGCCATCCAGCCTCTGCTTAAAAACCTCCAAAAAGGAGACTCCACTACACTCCGAGGCAGCAGATTCCACTGCCAGACAGCCCTGACGGTCAGGAAGTTCTTCCTGAGGTTCAGGTGGAATCTCCTTTCCTGCAGCTTGAATCCATTGCTCCTTGTCCTGGTCTCTGGAGCAGCAGAAAACAAGCCCTCTCCTTCCTTTACATGGTTTAGGGAGAGGCATTTAGAATTCTCAGGCAGAGGACACTTTGGCCTCAGTAAACACAAACCCCAAAATTCCACAGAACGTTGTAAGTGGAATAATAGCACTATAATTGTGTAGTGCACAGAGACCCTTATGGTGACCCTAAGGCGAATCTATCATGGGGGTTTCTGGAGCTGAAAGTGTGTGACATGCACAGGGTCACCCAGTGGGCCAAATAGGCAATCTCCAGGGTCATAGTGCAATGCTCAAACCAATACACAAGGTGGGCTCTCATAGCCAACTTTACATTTGCTTAACAATGTCTACTATATTTTTTTCTTTCCTTGATATATCATACCCTCCAACTTGTCAGAGACAGTCCTGGTTAATCCTCTGTTCTCCTGCTTTTTATATCACTTTTAAAATGTCTCTGTTTCTCTGCACCCACTTTCTGCTTAGTCCTCAGCTTACATCAGCTACTGCAAAAGGAGTTTAATCTGCAAAAGTAGTTTGCGCTCAGTTAACTCAGGGGGAGAGGAAGGGACTGAACCAGTCCCTTCCCTGTAGACTCAGACAAAAGCAAATAGCTGCAGCCTCTCCTAGTCTGGGTGTTCTTCCTCATTAACTTTTACCATCTTGACCACACTCTGATGTTGCTTGGCTGCCTGTGTCCTGGAAGGTATTATATTTATTTTATGCCTTAAATAATTTTATAATACGGCATTTCATTGATTATTTTGTGCTTGGCTTCATGGTAGTTTCATTGTTTCTTAGTTACTTGCATTGTTGCTTCTTTACTTGATGGTATTATTTTTCAATAGACAGTATTCTATTTTCTGTTTTGTTTTTGTTTTGTTTTTGTTTTTAACCCTGTTTGCAAGTATGCAAAATCCATAATGACTTGTTCAACAATTGTGAACCCCTCCCCCATATATACCCCTTAAAAACAGAGTAGGGGACATATCCAAGCGGAGATTGAGTTTTTGAAAAAGTGCTGAAGAGTGTTATGTATTAAGTGCCCACCTGGGTAAAATTACTTTTTGGACTACAGTTCTCAGAATCCCACAGTCATTTACTCCCAAAGGTAAATTTTCCAATTCCTCCCTGCCCTCTTCACTTTAGGGAATGCAAAGAAAAATCTTTGTTCCATTTTCCTGGCCACTTTCACAAGTTTGTCTGGTTGCTATAGAACTAGGATTTAAAGAAATCATTAGAAACACCGGGGAGTAGCAAATGAAAGTTTATTCAGAGGTGAGATTGGCCTATTGCTCAGGACTTTTCAAGTGAAGGAGAATGCCATATCTTCTCCAAGCCCCATGTCTGTTTCTAAAAAAAGAATGCAGAGATAGACAACGATTCAATGTTTTATGTAAGAATTTCCCAGGGGTGCGTAAATTTGTTAGGTTCCTTTCACATTACACAATTATAGTGCTATGATAGCACTTTAATAGCCATGGCAACATTTTATGGAGTTCATGCTGAGTTCTGTAGTTTAGGGAGTTGCATTTAGAATTCTCAGCCAGAGAGTTCTAGTATCTCATCAAACTACAAACCCCATGATTCCACAGGATTTAGTCATGGCAATTAAAGGGGAATGATAATGCTATAGTTGTGTGGTGCAAAAGAGGTCCTGATCCATTACAGTAAAATCCACAAAAAAATCTTATGGCGCTTTGGAATACTGTGTCCACTTCTGGACACCTCAATTCAAGAAGGATATCAACAAACTGGAACGTGTCCAGAGGAGGGTGACCAAAATGGTGAAGGTCCTGGAAGCCATGCCCTATGAGGAGCAGCTTAGGGAGCTGGGTATGTTTAGCCTGCAGAAGAGAAGATTAAGAGGGGACGTGTTAGCCATCTTTAAATATTTGAAGGGATGTCATGTTGAGCAGGAAGCGGGCTTGTTCTCTGCTGCTCCATAGACTAGGACAAAGAGCAATGGATTCAAGCTGCAGGAAAGGAGATTCCACTAGAACCTGAGGAAGAACTTCCTGATGGTCAGAGCTGTCTGGCAGTGGAATATGCTGCCTCAGAGTGCGGTAGTCTCCTTCTTTGGAGGTTTTTAAGCAGAGGCTGGATGGCCATCTCTTGGGAATGCTTTGATAAGTGTTCCTGCATAGCAGGGGGTTGGACTGGATGGCCCCTGGGGTCTCTTCCAGCTCTACGATTCTATGATTCTAAAGGCATAACAGATTTTATTATGAAATAAACTTCCCTAAATTAAAGCCTACGTCATTAAATGCAAATGATGGAGTAGGCTGCACTCCATGGAAGGACACGCCTTAATAAAATGATTTAGTTTTCATGTTTGGACAAGATCCTTTGATATTGTGGGATGACTTCCTTGAAACTCAAATGGTTTGTGGTAGAATAATATTGAGGGACAAAGTATTTGCTCAGAGATAAAAGCTGCAGAAGGCATAGACCTCAAAAAAAGAAAAAAGAATAGAGGTAGTAACTAAAACTGTAATCAGAAGAAACTTCTCAAGAATTGGCCAATGCAAAACCATTACCCAAATATAGAAAATGGGAATGGCATACCCATGGGGTCCAAAATAATTTGGCTCCAGGTTACCTACAAGATCCTTCTCTCATATAATCCACTGCATACACACATGTCCTCTGGGAGACATTTACTTCAGTCAGCTGGCAGCTGTCACCTAGAAGTTTTTCTTCAGTTTCCCCTAAACTGTGGAATGATCTTCCAGTAGAGCTATGACAGCTGGCTACACTAGCTGAATTTAAAACAGCCCTAAAGAACAGTCTTTTCTGGATGCTTGGATCTCTACTTGGATGTTTTTTAAAAGATAACCTCTAAATCTCAACATTCGATAGGAAAGAACCATGGCAATTAAAGTACTTTGAAAGTGAAACCGCCATAATTGTGTAATCTGGCTACATCTTTGAGGAGCCAGACATCTTTGCCTTCACAGACAAAACATTATGTAGAGGAAAGCAGGGCCACTGTCCCTGTCTTTGGGCTGAACGACACAGCTCCCCCATCCACCCACACAAAAGAGTAGCTTGTTGGGGGGAGGAGTGGCAAGGTGTAGGAGAACGCAGCTAAGTTGGTCACGCAGCCTGTCCTGTGTCTCCTAATATAGCCTGCTGCCGTCATAAGGATGCTGTCCAGAAGTTGAAGTTGAAAGGAAAAATCAAGAGGCTCAAATCTCTGAAACATTTGGCAGACAATGGAAAGTCAGTCTAAATGTATACCACAGGTCATGGAAATAAGCGCAGATTCTAAATGCTTCTCAGCTCTAATGAACAAACAGCACACAAAAGGCTATTAAGGGTAGGAGAAGGCAACTTTTAAGAACTGGAAGGCTTGTCTAAATGAGAACAATTAATATAGTACAAACCATAATTGACAGATTTGCCTCCAGGTCCAAGATGATTAAGTTAAGAGCCTGGGTTTGAATGTCTGTATATTCAATGTTAGTACTTAATTGTGGTTGCCACTTTTCTTCCGCTGTGGCTCATTATCTTTAATACCTGCAGAGTGTGCAGGTAAGCCTGGGAACAGTTATATCTATTTAATTTGGCTGGTGCATATGGGAAAGAATTTAATTTTTTAAGAATTTGGTAGTTTTTGTCAATTTCTTCACAATAAGGATGGAAAGAACTTGACGTTTTACAAAACCTGAATGCTCAAGTAAATGAACAAAGGAGAGATGTTCTCATTCTTGTCAACAATTTTCTATACCAATGGTTATTTCCAATCAGAAAAATGTATCATAGTCCTATACCTGTCTATTGTGAAGTTCTCTTGTGTTACTGCGGCCCTGGCCTACCCGGAGATAGCACTTGATATAGTTTTTGATATCAAAACCATTCGGCCTTCCTCTGCCACCCTGCTCCACGTGTTTGCGAGGCCTCTGGACAAGCATGTAAACAGGTGCGGCCGATAATTGCTGGACATTCCATTCCCCACCTAGGCAGGTCAAACTGAGCCGGTTCGTTGCTTCAGGGACCTCCCCGGCAAACACCCTTTTGCTTATGCACGATACTAACAAAGGCTCCCTGCCCCAAGCAGGTAGACTTACAAAGCTGTATTAAGCACTCCGCATTTGCATACTGGCTACACTATTGTTGATTCAGCTTTAAGCCCATCATGCTAAACTCTGACCTTTCCAAAGCTTTGTCCCGCTCCAAAATTGCATTGTTCTCACCAAGTAAGGTATGGCCTGCAGCCACAATTCACCCTATATAAGCCCCCGATTCCAAGACCTTCCTCGGACCGCTTGGATCGCTCTTGAGCTCCATCTGGCCTTGCTGCCGCTTTGTCTGGCGAGCCGTCCCCTCAGTCCCATGTACTGAGACTCCATATCAACGAACTCAATCTTCAAACCTCTCCAGGACTATGAGACAGGTGTCGTATCACCCATTTCCCTCCGAAAATTCCTATTTCCCATTCTTTAGTTAGCTGTGCAACTGTGTCGTCTTTTATGTTTGTCTGTATTCAATAAAACATCATTTTTGCTATTTTAAACCATCTGACTGCTTGACTGACCTGACCCCGTAGATGCTGGGTTGCAAGATCCTGCTGAGTTACCCTGCCCCTCGCTAGCTTTAGTGAGTGCTCCAGCTAATTTTCCCCAAAAGTTGTGTTTGTTGTTTGGTTATTTGGGTGCCCCTCCCGGGACCCCCAGAGAACAAGGTAACACTTGTCATTCAATAAAGGACAACCACTTCCTCCAGACATATCACACCATTCAGGTCATAGATCTTGGAAGAACTTGGAAGAATTCCTGATCACGACTTTACATCTGCCATCAGAACTACTTCCAGGAAGTTCCACAGAGACCAGTTAAATTTAAGAGAAGGCATCAAGGAGTACAGCTGAATAAAAAGAAATGCAGGGAAATATGTTTTATTTAACATCTAGTGCAACTCTCAAGAAATAAAGTGTTCTTCAATACACAGGCATAGTTATAACAGTCCATTATTGCTTTGTTAACAGTTTCACAGTTCTAAACAGCATAGCTGGACAATCAGAAGGCTTTTAAGGACAGCTTAGCATTTCAGCTGTAACTGTTTGAATAGGCTATAAATACATCCAGCTTTCTATGTGCTTAGCTCAACAGATTTAATGAGGTAGTATCTGAAGTGAAATCTTTCACATTAATCATATATTGGAGTACTATTTCTTTTCCAGACTTCTACCAACTGGAGCTGGGAAAGAAATTATAGCACAAAGTAAATAATAGCTATAACTATAAGAGGATAACAATTCAGCATTCAAGAGAACATCTAAATTTTGTGTTGATACATCATTGCTAATTTCTTAATTGCTTGAAAGAGAAGGGTGTCATGTAGACAGACACTTCCGCAGGTGAAGTCATAATGCACTGTGTCTGTATACAGTGTTAACATTAACCCTAATTGGCAGACCCACTTTAGACATTAGTTGCAGTTTGTGGTTTAAAACTAACCACTGTACTACCTATACAGACATAACACTGCCTTATCATAACCTTTAAAGAAGGGAAACAAGGGCTTTAAAAAAAAACAGACACAAGAAATAGCGAGTGTACTTAGGCTCACTTGTACTTCTGTAACCATGAATGAACAAGTACAGATGTTGTATATCCTCCAGATGATCAAAGAATGATCAGGGCAGGGTTCCTTGACAATCTCCAAATATTTTTGGATATAACTGCATGTAACATGTTTTGCATATAACATAAGTCCCAGCCAGCATGGCAAATGGTTGGAAACTATAATCCAGAATATCTAAAGGACACCAGGTTGCCCAACTCTTCCTGCATGCAACTGCTAAGAAAGTGATTCGAAATGGCTATCTTTAAAAATCATAAAGAGAATGTCTTTTACATGACTCAAGTATTCTTACAAATACCCAGCATCAGGAATTCTGGGAAAGAGACCAGATGCTTTAAAATTGGCTGGAGAACCCATGGTTCTCTCAGTGTTTTGGAACAACGACTCTCATCATCCTGACATTGCTTGTACCAATAGGTGATGAGTTATAATGTAGCATTATCTGGAGGGCACAAGTTCTTCAGCATAGCTTCACATGAGTTGTGTATTCCTGATCGGCAATGGGATGGGGAGGAAACTGCTTATAAGAACTTTGGGATTTAAGGAAGGAAAACACATCTATCTAAAGGGCAGGATGTTTAATGTGATATCATTTCCTCACTAATATTCTTTGAAAAAGTTAATATTAAAATAGTAATAGGAATTTACTGTCTTAGTTGTGGTAACTGGGGGGGATAAGAATGCTGTTTACTCAAAGCAGTAAAGATAATTGTTAGGCTGATGTGAATTCCAAGCCTTTCATTCTAACAATGCAGAGGTAGGCAAATATGTTGGACTGAAAAATCCCAGCAACCTGAGCCAACGTTGCCACCTACAAGGAATGTTGGGACATACAATCTAACACCTTCTGAAGGGTTGCAGTTTACCCACACCTATAATAGAACAATATATTTGTGATATACGATATTTGCCTGAAATAAAGAATCAGAATTTGAAATTTTGGTTCTACCAGTTCTTTCAGATATAAAAAAATCCAACATGTTATAAGAGATGCAACTTCCTCCTTTTCAAATCTGCTCAACTGAGATAATGGCAATGAAACATATTCCAGTAATCCCCTGAAAAGTGACTGATTATTACAAGAATGCATCACTCTTCCATTGTTTGGTAGAGTAGCTGCATTTTAATTTTCCCCCATCCATATCATTCGTCCCAGAAGTCCTTTTTCTCTTTCTTTCTCATGATGGAAGGTGTCAAAGCAGAGATTCCTTGCTTCAGAGAAGTCATGATGTTCACTGGCTTTTCACCCAGCCAAGCAAAGAATCGATATATGCGGATAAACAAAGATGAAGGTAGAAGCTGGATTCGCAGAACACTAGAGATCTCAAGCATCTGGCAGAGAAGGCTGAAGAGGAGAGAGATCAGCAGAACACACAGCAGCTAAGAAAGAACAACATCTTAGTAAGAAAAACTCTTTGGAATTACATGTGTCTCCCATTTTTTTCCACCAATATTCACAAAAGTTAAACAAAGATCGTCATGCACAAAACAATTACAGTCAGTGCAACAAAACTGAAGTTCCATTTTCCATATGATTATTCTTTAGACTGCTATTTTGTTGTTAGTTGCCATAAAGTGAACTTGGAGATAGCAATCCTATGAATAAGAATACGAGTGTAGTGGAGTCTCCTTCCTTGGAGGTTTTTAAGCAGAGGCTTGATGGCCATCTGTTGGGAGTGCTTTGAGGGTGTTCCTGCATGGCAGGGGATTGGACTGGATGGCCCGTGTGGTCTCTTTCAACTCTACATTTCTATGATTCTATGATTCTAAGAAGCTTCCAAGACACTCTGCTATTAATAGCTCTGCTCAAGCGTTACAAACTCAAGGCTAAAGGACTCAATCCATCTGTGTTGTGTTTTTTGTCTTTTCCTACTGCCTCCCACTTTACTGAGCATTCGAAGATGACAAAACTGAGACTGTCATACTTTGGCCATATCATGAGAAGACATTATTCACTAGAAAACACAATAACACTTGGGAAAGTGGAAGGCAGTAGGAAAAGAGGAGAACTGCATTACAGATGGATAGACCCAATCAAAGAAGACACCTCCCTGAATCTGCAAGACCTGAATAGGGTAGTTGAGGATAGGATGATTTAGAGATCTCTCATTCATAGGATTGCCATAGGTCGAAGTCAACTCAACGGCGGTTAACAACAACTCTTAGAGTGAGGCATAATAAATGGCTGGACACCGCTGTATATGTACAACCCAACACATCTACTCCTCTATTTCCCCTGGAATAAGAGAAACCCTGCTGTATTGAGAGCCCTGTTCAAGAGCTCTATGGATGTCTGTTTAATAGTTTGAGGGGTTTTTTCACCTGTGTGGAGCACTAACAAGTATTCAAGGTTCATCAGACCAAAGGGAGGAAAGTTGAAGTTCTTTCACCAACACCCTCTGCTATTATAGACCTATAGCAAAAATACTTATGACCAAGTATGAGAAAGACCAAAGCCAGCTGGCCCTCAACAGGTGTGGTGAAAGTCTGGCTCTAAGGCTGCATGTGGTCCTCAAAGCCATTTTTGAGGCCTCCAGGATCCTTCCCTATTTTTTCATTAAAATTGCCCCAAAACAATTCCACTGTGCTGGAGTGGGGCTGGGCTATTTTAAGACCAGGAAAGGGTTTTTAAAAAAATCAAGAAATAAACTTTAGATCTCAGAAGGAGGTTTTTAAAAACCTTTGGAAGTTTTTAAGCAGAGGCTGGATGGCCATCTGTCGGGAGTGCTTTGAGGGTGTTCCTGCATGGCAGGGGGTTGGACTGGATGGCCCCTGTGGTCTCTTCCAACTCTACATTTCTATGATTCTATGATTCTAAGGGCTTTTCAAAAATTAAAAATATCTGGCAAACATGGGTGTATTTTGGGGCTGACCACTGTAGAAAGTTACAGATGGTGGTGGGCTGCATCTTCCTCACCCCAGTTGATCCTGTGAGAAAAAAGGCTCTAGTCACAGATGTGGCCAAATAGCCAGACACAAAATCATAGGAACTTAGGGCCTTTCCACCCTACACTGCTGTCCACATGCATCTCTGCATAAACTACAAACCCTAGAATTCCATAGGATGTTGAAAGTAGAATAATAGCATTATAACAATGTAGGATGGAAAGACCCTTAGGGCTGGAAGGGGTTGCAAAGGCCATTTAGTCCAACCCCTGCCATGCAGGAATAGAAAAATACAGCACTTCTGAAAGATGCTCTTCCAATCTCTGTTTAAAGATCTCCAACAAAGGAGCACCCCCCACACTTTAAGGCAGTCTATTCCCCTCTTGAAGAGTTCTCACAGTAAATAAGTTCTTCTCAATGTTTAGGTAGAATCTCTTTTCTTGTAATTTGAATCCTTTGGTTTGTGCACTAGCTTCTGGAGCTGCTAAAACAAGCTTGTTCCATCTTGTATGTGACATCCCTTCACTATTTAAAGATGGCTATCATGTCACTTCTCAGTCTTCTCTTCTACAAGCTAAACAAACCTCGCTACCTATGGTAAATCATTTCTCATAAGGCTTGGCTTCCAAACCTTTGATCACTCTGGTTGCCCTTCTTGAGACATGTTCCAGTTTGTTGATATCCTTCATAAACTGTGGTGCCCAGAACTAGACGCAGCATTCCAGATGAGGTCTGACCAAACCAGAACAGAGTGGCACTGCTACTTCCCTTGATCTGGACACTGTGCTCCTCTTGATGCAACCTAGAACTGCATTGACTTTTTTGGCCACCACATCATTCTGTTGACTCAGGTTTAGCATATGGTCCACTAAGACCCCTAGATCCTTTACACATATATTGCTTTCAAGTCAGGTGTCACCCATCCTCTATTTGTACTACTATATTATTGCAGTACTTGCCTTGAACAAGAGACTAAAATTCATTCAGATATTAGCTGCAGAATTCTGCAACTAGACTATCAACTGAGATAACTAATCACACATGGGCCTGTGACTGTGGATATGATGCTGATATCCACAATTTGTTGTGTTCACCTGCTCCATTCATGCATAAAGCACTGCCTCCCTCATTCTCTACAGCACAGTTAGTCTACAAATGAAGGGAACTAAGCCCTTCCTTGGATCATTTCACCATAATTTCATCTGCCATACTCCAGTTTATCAGGCACATTTCTCCTAGGCAGACTCTAGCAACAGGCATTATCCTGTCTGGGGCCCAAAGTTTTGTAGCAATAAAGCATGCAAAAGAGAATGAGTTTCAAATCTCTTAATCCATATTCATCTTTGATGTTAAAAATTAAACTATATGTAGCATTCAGGAACTTTGAGTACAGCTTATGTGGGCACCCAGACTTCCACCATTGTGTTCTCCTTCCATCTGCTGTTGAATTGTCCTTAAAGTTTTGCTTCCCAAATCCTGTCGGCTAGCTATTTGTGTCAATATGGAAAATATGCTTTACACAGAGAGAATGACTTATGGAGATGGGTGGATTCTTCCTGCTCATCAGTCTGCACTGTGAAAATGTCAGTCTGTCTCTGTCCATATGCTTCTTTGTCTGTTGTACTCTCTGAACATAAGACTATTTGGAGGGGTGAGAGTGGTCCATGCCCTGTCCACCAGCATATGCACCACTTATATAAGCCAAAAATTTGTTCACATATGACTTAGGCTATACCCAGTTCTTCTGCTATCGACACAGCTTATAAATGAATCGGAGAGACAATATGTGGACAATAAAGGATAGACATCTTTAAGTATTTATTTATTTTTTTATTTTTATTTATTATTCATTTGTATCCCGCCTCTCCATATGGATCGAGGCGGCGAACAACTTACAAATAGCATGTATTTCGAAACATTTCTATACATGCCCCCAACAAGCTGGGTACTCATTTTACCGACCTGCGAAAGGATGGAAGGCTGAGTCAACCTTGGAGCCGGGCAGGATCGAACTCACAACCTTGTGGCTTGCAGTACTGGCATTTAACCACTGCGCCACCAGGGCTCCCTGGTGTATTGGAGTGGTTGTCATGTGGAAGATGGATCAAATTTGTTTTCTGCTGCTCCAGATTGGCTTTCAACCAATGGATTCAAATTACAAGAAAGGAAATTCTGACAAAATATTAGGAAGACCTCCCTGACAGGAAGTGAACAGACTGCCATGGAAGGTGGTATAATTTTCTTCATTAAAGGTTTTTGAAATAGATATTGGATGACCTCATGGCAGGATTGCTTTAGGTGTCAATTCTTACCCTGGAAGGGAGTTGGACTAGATGACTCTTGAGTTCCTTCCAAGTCTATGATTTCACAAATGTGGCTGTTTGCACTATGACGAGTTTTGGGTCCTCCCCTTTAGCTTCACTAAATGCTTTCAGAATAATATAGTAGCACAAGAATGATGACCTCCCTATTCCCACTTACCCTTGATCTCTTTGGAAGAACAAAGGAACAGTGTTACACATTTCTGGTCTAAAGAAAATGGAAATAGGATTGAAGCTTACTGAAAATATGTTAGTATTTTGATCATGTCATCTGTAAAATTGAAACTGATAGTTAAAAGACTAAATTTTGGATGGCAGCCCTGACAAATGCTGCATTGTTATTCCCCCCCCTCTCTCTTTCTTTCTTTCCCTCTCCCTCTCCCTCTCCCTCTCTCACACACCACTCACACAGGCAGTCTGAACCATCACCAATGCATACTTCTCAACCATGGCTTGCTTTTATGACTTGATAATTTACATAATCCCAGCTGGTATCAAAGTTTTTTTAAAGAAATCCTGCAAATCTTCGCTCATATGAAATATAATGCCAACACCTGGAAGAAAGAACTGTATGAGATTAATTCCAGATGCTTAAACATGCACACCTGAACTGTATAAAAATTAGCCTCAATCCATTAGTTGGGATGCCCTGGCTGATCCTTTCCTTCTTGCAGCCCTTGAGGCTGTCCAAAAACCATCTTGAGAAGGCTTCCTAGTCTCATGGAGCAGGTTTTTGGAGTTTATGGCAGCCTCCAGCAGAAAGGGAAGAATGCTCTCTCCTACTTCTGACCGGCTGCTCTATAGGACCAGTGCTTAATCCTGTCTTTTGTTTTATCTGTGTTTTCACGGCTGTAAGCTTCTTGTCCTGGTGCTGAATCAATGTTTTTTACTGAAGAGAATTTAAGAAGTCACAATTTTGTGCAATAATACAAAAAGAGACATGTTGAAAACCTAGAGTTGCCAAAGTGAAACTGGAGAGGATCCTAGTACCTTTCATGTTTGTGTAGAAGAGGGAATTTCAGGAGGTATTGCTTGTTACCTGGTTGTGTGATAAGCAACACTTGCTGAAATTACTTCTACAGAATGATTGAAGGTATAAGAATAATCTCCAGTTTTTACTATGGTAATACTATGAAAACCACTATTACAACTTCTGGTATATATGTGCGTGCGTGCGTGTGCGTGCGTTTATTTATTTATTTAATTTGTATGATGCCTTTTCTCCCAAAGTCCCATGGTGGGATCCAAGGTGGCTTCCAGAAGGTAAAAATAAAGTAAAATAAAATAAAATAAAATAAAAGCATATAAACAAGACATGAAAAGACATATAAAATTATAAAACTTACAATAGATTTTTGAAATAGGTAATAAATAAGTAAAAGGTATCCAGCTCACTAATTATAAATGCCTGCTTAAAAAGAAATGCCTTTGCCTGCCTACAAAAGGAAAGCAGGGAGGGGGCCAGTAGCCTTCTGCAGAAAAGCATTCCACAGGGTGGGAGCAGTCACTGAGAAAACTCTCTCCCGTGTCCTCACCAGAGAGAAAGCCTTCCCCTGCAGATCTTAGGGCTCTAGCAGGGTCATATAGGGAGATACAGTTTTTCAAATAGTCTGGACCTAAGTTGTAAAGGGCTTTATAGGTCATGATCAGCACTTTGAATTGTGCCTGGAAACAAACAGGTAGCCAGTAAAGCTGTTTTAACAAGGGAGTTATGTGCTCCCTGTAACTGGTCCTGGTCAAGATCACAATTTTCAATTAGGCTTAAAGTCACTGGTCCCACATTTATTACTCATTTACCTGGGAAAATATCAACTAGGTAAAAACTTTACTACTCAAAGTCTTATTTATCTAGGTAAGATGGAAAGCAAGATTGGAGTAAGGAGTTCTAGCACTCACCCAAAAGTAGTTGGGTCTATTCTACTTACCATCAATGTGTTATACAAAGAATTTTTCTCAGAGCAGTACTGTTTTATAGACTGGTCCAGTTTGTCTGAAATTATGGCAGATAGTCCTTTCCCTTGGGCTCCTCCCTCTTTGGAACTCAGATAGGCAGGCTTGGGCCCCATCGTTTTTACAGGTGGAGTCATCCTTATGCCACTTTTTGAGGCTCTTTTCAGAGTATTGTTTTGGCTGTTATTTCCTCTGGATTCATTTTCACTGTGGAGGTCAGAGTTTCCATCAGTATTATCAGAGGGTGGCATCTTTATCTTTTTAACGATAAGTCCTTGATCTGAAAACAAGTTACAGGAGGGGATCATTTTATGATAAAGCAACATGGAAGAAGAAAATACTAGGAGATGGATATCTTTAACTGGAGTTCTGAAGCTGCAATTGCTGAATTTGTTTCTTTTACAAAAAGTAAATGTGAAGTTTTGACTTCAAAACTCACCAACTTAGTAAAATGAGAGAACCGCCTCTCTGGAGATCAATTCAAGAGGTTGACAGGTGAATTAGACTTCTGATCTCCTCACACACAGAGAGGTATGCATAAGTGTGCATGCATACGTATGCATTTGTATATGTGTGAGTATGTATCAGAGCTATGTAAACTTTTCATGTTGGTGAAACACTTTTTGTTCTTCTAAGTTTTTCTTCCAGATGCAATGGTTATTAAATTCTTTGTTAACCGCTAGTTTATTATAACACAAGGAACCATGCCATCCAAATCTATTCTCATGTTCTGGTGAAATACTTTTTAAACATGCATCATTTCACAACACAGTAATTCAGTAAGTAATTCAGTAAGTGGAGGCAGCCCCTCCACCTGAGCCTGGCCTGCCACCACTGCTGCCCTCGCTGGGGGAAGGGGATTGCTGGCCTTCCTTGGCCCAAGGAACTGGAAGTGAGAGAGGCAGCCTCTCACCCCAGACCTGACCCACTGTCACCACCACCCTTGCTGGGGTCTTCCTTGGCTAGAGCGGCAGCAGGAAAGGCAGCCCCTCCATGTGTTGTGTTTGCGCGACATACCTACACACTGCAGCTGACACACTAACGTGTCATGACACACAGTATGGAAAGCTCTAGTGTATATCACGAAACCTAATTCTTAAATGTACTTTTTGCCAGTTACAGGTCTCTGGTTTTCATAAACTGTTAGCAATATTGTCAACAGTTCTTAAGGTGACTAGAGTTATAGAATCTATATAATCATTTCAATCAAATAATTAACTCATATTCTCAGTGAGCATTCTTACATATATGATTACAGTAATTGCAAAAAAAAATCAGTGCTCAACTTTTTTTTCAAGTGGAAATGCTCACATTCTGTTCTTCAGTCTTATAGACTTTAGTAGGGCTTACTTCTAGACAAAAGTGGCGTTTGGATTGAAGCCTCAGTTGTATATACTGAAAAAAATAGTTTATATATTAAAAAGCATGTCAGAAAAAAGCATTTTGAAGTTGCAGCCCAAAGATGTCCTTTCCACTCTTCATACACTACAAAAGTTAATGTTATTCAAATAGCAGCAGGTCCACCCTTAAAACAACTTTCTGCTAGTGTGTCCTTGCTTGATCCTGAAACCTGTTGGTATGTTTCAGAGCAAAGAAAGTATGCGCTTTATTTATGTAGTTAGTAACTAGTGGGCATTCAAGTTTGCTATGCCTTGATATGATGTTGACTAGAAATTCATCATTTTAGTAGTCATTCTCCCACAGCATCTAGCCATGATTTCAAACGATACAACACCTACTAAAATAAAATGCATTATAACACATTCACTTTCAAACTTTTAAATTTCTAACAACACACAATAAAGAGTACCGAGCTTCAGTCCAAGGTGATCAGCATGAAGCTAAAAATAGTGTTACACCATAATTGCTTTTGAAAGAAAGCTAATACCTTAATATACAAACTCATCTTAGCTATCTTGCGACAAGACTTACCTTCATTTAGAAGACGCTGAAACCAGAAAATCAACAAGATCAGTAGTATTCCAAAAGGCAAACAAAACCAAAAGAAAAGGACAGGAAATGTTAGATCATTGATTAAAGGGACCAGGGGGTACTTCATAGCTGCTTCAAAATCCAACTCAGCTGACGGGGCACATGTTTCACTAAATACTTGCTGTGCTACACAACACCTTTTGGTAACTATGCCCTCTTATTACGTCACAGCCTGAATCACAAAGCAGCTCTGCTGCTATTCCTACATAGCTGCTTTAAAAGAAGGCTTCAATCCCATTAAGGGAGGAGCACAACAGATTAGACAGAGGACAACTGGAGAAACTGCAGTAACCTGATATAATGGCACCTTCAGCATCTTAACTAGAAACAATAAATTAATGGAAAAAATCATGTAGAATTTCTTGTTTTTCTTTATTGAACATTGATAGTCATATGTACTTCTAAAAGTATTTATGTAGAAACATCTAATAAATCTTATGTGCAAATAAAACTGCTTAGGACATAGCTGTACAATCCCATGCATGTTTCTCAGTGTGTTCAGTATGGATTACCCCTAGAAGACACTGCATATATAGCATTGTACCCTTGCAAGGTCAAACATATCTTATGCAGGTCAAACATATTTAAGCTAACTGATTTCTGTTTGTTTATTTCACAGGAAACATGACAAAAATATGCAGCAATCCTAAATATCTTTACCTGGAATAAAACTTACTTTAATGGCACTTAATTCCAAGTAAACATCATTAAGGCTGCATTATATTTCTAATTAAAAGGAATAATAAGTTTAATGGGAAAGCCTGTGGGCGACAAAATGTAAAGGAGAACAGGAGCTGTGTTTAACACTTGTGCCAGAAGAGAGTTTGTCAGTTCCAGTCTCACTAAGAGATGCACTGTATGCAAAAATGCCAAAAAAGTAATGTGGCAGGGAATATCACTTCTCAAATAATCGGGATACACTAGAGGCACTAGAGGCCTATGTATATTTTTAAAAAAACAACCCTAGATGTTGGAAGTGTTTTCATTGAACTTGTGAATCAGAAATCTCTTGAACAAAACTGCTAAATTCTGAACTTGCCTCTATCACCATACAAGTAGCAGTTTAATCTGTAGTGATAAGCAACTGTCAATGAATACCAGATGCTGCAGGCTATATTTCAGAGGAAGGAACTGGCAAAACCACCTGTGAGTATTCCTTGACTAAGAAAACCCCATGAAATTCCTGGGATAGCCATAAGTCAGCAGATGACTTGAAGGCACACACAGATCAAGGAAAGGAAAGTACTGAGTATGAACAAAGAAGAAACAAAATCCTAAATTAGTAGTGTTGATCTATCTAAACTGAGGTGGGCAACTTTCCCAGAAGGAAGGGAAATAAAGCTGGCTTCAGACATAGGTGGTCAGACAGAGTCATTTTTGAATTTTGGTAATAAGTTGTCTTTTTATTTCACATTCCTGCTATGTTGCTGATGCAACAGGAGCGCCTACCCCACCCCCCCACAAACACTTTGTATTAAGAACAAGGCATCTGGTAAGCATGTGCCTTGCATTATAGCTAATTCCCACTTCCGGAATGCTTCCGGGAGCACAAATCCTTTAATATAAGGTGCGTGATGATCTGCACATGCTAAGGAAGTAGTAGCTTTTAAAACTGCTGCCACCATGGTATTACCATGCTAGCAAAATGGATAGGAGGCCTAAATAAATGAATACGGCTGCATGAGAGCTTTTTGTTGTATGTCTGTTTCCCATACTCATAGGCAAGGGAGAGACTAATCCTTTCTTGTCAAACTGCTTCACATATATAAGAATCTGTGAGGTGGATGTGTGCCATACAAAGCTAGAACAGGGAAAGTGGATGTGACTGCCCTTTTCAGATTCTGGACCAGCATGAGACTGACTTGGCCTGTTTTGTTCATTTTGTTGTCAGCTGTTGGTTTCATTGGTTTTATTTTAATAATATTTAACTGACAACAGTCTTGAAACTTGGTAAAGGGTGAATCTGTGTTTGCATGGTATGTATTTCCCTTGGTTAAAACCCGCGCCTGTGCACAAGGTTGGGTGGAGTGAAAAGGTGGAGCTTTTACTCTGCATGGTCTAACTCCATGTATTAGAAGTGGGGATTATTTTGCCTTCCAGATGTTGTGAAGTACAAATTCCATCATAGTCAATATACACAATACTGTGGGATCAAGGAGGTGCAGTCTGACAACATATGGAGAGCCATGGGTTCTTACCCTAGCTCTCTACCACAGGAGACTCTCCAAAGCTGAGCCCCAGGATTCAACACAGTTAATAACAGTTTCAGAAAAATAGTTTCAGAGAATAAGGTCTGCAACAGCCGTCAAGAATCTAGTTCCAGTCACTCAAATGACCTCTTAATTTTTTTGTATTAGAAGTACAAGTTGTTCAGTTCATCAGTTTCTCATTTTGTCTGTCCACCACTTGTAAAAACTGAGGGCCTTTCCACACTGTACTGTTATAGTATGGTGGACGTGCAGTTTCGGGTCAGCCTAGATGACCTCTGGGTGTGAGGGAAAAGCAGTTAATTTCCTCTGCAATTGAAGTCCCTCTGTGTTTAAAGGGGAGACAAAAGAACCTTGTATACTGGAATGTTATCAGTTTGGCTTGACGTGCTAGGTCTTGGCAGCATTACAGAAGATTTGTAACATTTTGTAGGCACTGGTGGGAACTCATCAGTTTCCTGTCTTGAGCATGTGATGTATTTGCACTGAAATGTATAAAGTCTTGTAAAACCTAAGGGGCGGGGCTCAGTCTTTGGGGAATGATCCCACTGAGACAATAAAATCTTTTTTCCTAAAACTATGGGTCTCTGTCTTGGTTCTGCTACAACAGTGCTATTATTCTGCTTTCAACTTCCTATGGGATCCTGAAGTTTGCAGTCTAGAATTCTCAGCCAGAGATCTCTTTGACCTCAGTAAACTACAAATCCAAAAATTCCACAGGATGTTGAAAGTGGAATAATAGCACTACAGGAGCGTAGAGCGGAAAGGTCCATTGTCTCAATCTAAAAATGTGGAATACAAATCAAATATTAAACATTAAATAAAAATTAGATTGACCACAGACCAGGGGATTTCCTGGCTAGTTTTGAACTGTCTCTCTCCCCACCTTTCCTTTGCTGGGATTAGAAGGATAACAGTAAATAGGAACATGTTCACAGCTAGCTGGGTTGGCCTTGCAGCAAAGTTCTTTTGGATTGTGGACTTTGGCAGTTCCAATAATAATAATAATAATAATAATAATAATAATAATAATAATAATAATAATAATAATAATATTTATTTGTATCCCGCCTCTCCACATGGATCGAGGCGGCGAACAACATAAAATACATTATACATTAAAAGACATTAAAAACATACCCAATCCTCCCCACCCACCAACCCACCTAAACCAACCCCTTAAAATACACAGCAATTAACAATCCATCAATTACTATCAGCAAAGCAGCAAGGCAATAGAGTGTAATTGGCTGAGTTTTACCTTACAGCATCTGAACGTTTTTCCAAATGTAGCCGTGCAGAAACTATTTTAAAAATGCAGTTCTCTGCCTAAGAAAGAGGGCTGTGGCTTCACAAAAGACAGAAACACCCCAGATCCCAAAAGCAGTTACTGCTGCTAATGGAGTTTAAGTGTTACTGTCGTTTGCGCCGGGCCCCACATGGCCAAGAGGGGAGGGGTTTCTGCCAGCACTGAGATCCCTCCAGACCAACTGAACAACAGCGGAAACAACGTGTGAGGCGAAATATAGGCCATTTCCGCGCTAGCCTGTCTAGCGCGATGATTCCACTTTCAACCTCCTCTGGCATCCTGGGGTTTGCAGTTTCGGGAGGGGCCGGCCGGCCCCTCCCGAAACTGCAAACCCCAGGATGCCAGAGGAGGTTGAAAGTGGAATCATCGCGCTAGAACAAGCTAGTGCGGAAATGGCTGCTTGTGGCTCCAACGCCATCACTTTTCTTCTCCTGTGTGATTTTTTAAAAACATTTTTGCCTGATTTTAGAAGCCTCGAAAGCTTGCATAATATGTTTTGTGCGTTTTGATCGGCCAGCAAAGGTATTTTGTAGATACTGGCTGTTGTAATAAACAAATAACCGCTGAGGAATCTAGGATTTAGGCATGATTTGGGGCACCACTGGACCCCCCCCAGCTCTCAGCACAAAGGAAAACTCTTTGAAGTTATCAACATTTAAATATTTAAATATTATCTTGGTCATGCCCCGTCACCCCTGTCTTCACGCCAGGGCGTGCATTTGCGTCCTCTCCGCCTCTGATTTTAAGGCCATTTCCGCACTAGCCTGTTATAGGCCATTTCCATATTAGGCTGTTATAGCGCTATGATTCCACTTTCAACATCCTATGGAATCCTGGGGTTTGCGGTTTCGGGAGGGGCCGGCGGGCCCCTCCCGAAACCGCAAACCCCAGGATTCCATAGGATGTTGCAAGTGGAATCATAGCGCTATAACAGGCTAGTGCGGAAATGACCATAGTGCCACTATTCCACTTTCAACATCCTAGGGAACCCTGGAGTTTCAATTGCAAACTCCAGGGTTCCCAAGGGTGTTGAAAGTGGAATAATAGCACTGTGGAAATGGCCAAGAGTCTGGGGGGGGGGTCACTTGGAAGATCGGCACCTTAGAGTGCCGCACTTTGTACCCGGTCGGAAGGAGAAACGGAGGGACCGCGTAGGCGGCGCCGGTGGTTGCCGGGCGATGGAGGCGGCCGGCGGGGTCTTCCCCTTTCGGGACGTCCGCTGGGACCCCGACCCCACGCTGGAAGCCCACCCGGCCGTGCGGCTCCCGGCTCCGGCTCCCTTGGTGCTGGACAACGGCTCGTTCCAGCTGCGCCTGGGTTGGGCCTCTTTGGACCCGGCGGTACCCAGCGAGCCGCTGCTCCGTTTCCGCTCCTTGGTGGCCCGGAGCCGCGGGGCCCGTGGAGGGGCCGGTCCGGAGACGCAAGTGGGCAACGACCTCGGGAGCCCCGAGCCCCTCCGGTGGCTCCTCCGCTCGCCCTTCGACCGCAACGTGCCCGTCCAGATGGAGCTGCAGGAGCTGCTCTTCGACCACGGCTTTCAGCGCCTGGGCATCTCCTCGCAGGTGGGGAGGCGGAGGTGGTCGGGGGGAAAAGTTGCTTTGATTTTCCCTCTGGGAAGCAACAGTGAGGGCTGAGTGGGCGAATGTTGATGCCCCCAAAGGCGGGAATGAGGAAGGTCTAACACTGAAAGCGACTGGCACTCGCCTTAGGCCATTTCCGCACTACACCATTATAGCGCTATGATTCCACTTTCAACATCCTGTGGAATTCTGGGCTTTGTAGTTTCTAAGGCCAAAGAGCTCTCTGGCTGAGAATTCTAAATGCCCCTCCCTAAACTGCAAAGCCCAGGATTCCATTGGATGTTGAAAGTGGAATAATAGCACTATAATAGCATAGTGCGGAAATGGCCTTAGCCTGGGGGCTTCCCTGACATAGCTCACTTTACTTATTTAGAATATTTATACCCTACCCCTCAACCACAGAGGATCCCAGAGCGACTTACAGTTAGCTGTTTTAACTGTTCCGTGCCCACAGGCTTCAAATCGAAATAAGACACGAGGGAAAGGGAATAGTATGGACATCTTCGTATGGAAATTAAGTCCAGCAGTTATTGGCGGGGGGGGAATCACCAAAAACAAAGGCCATTTCTGCACTACACTTTTATAGTGCTATTATTCCACTTTCAACATCCTGTGGAATCCTCGGGGTTTACTGAGGCCAAATAACTCTCTGGCTGAGGTCTAAATGTCCCTCCCTAAACTGCAAATCCCAGGATTCCGTAGGATGTGGAAAGTGGAATAATAGTACTATAACAATGTAGTGTGGAAATGGTCAACTTTCACGTTTAACTGGTGTCAGGGCAACAATATTGTTTCATATTCTCGTGTGTAAATGTGAGCCACTATATTTATTTAAATTTGTATTGTTTTAAAATGTTTTAACATGTTGTTTTAGTGGTCTGTTGACCGTAATAAAATAAAAACAAAAATATTCTCATGTGCTAACACTTTTTGTAAGATTTTACACAAATATTTTGGCGTCTAAACACATGCTTGACTCTGCCTTACTCCTCACCTTCATTATAGGGCTGTGTCGACCATCCAGTTGTGATAACAGAAGCTGTCTGCAACCCCCTCTATTCAAGACAAATGATGTCAGAACTCCTTTTTGAATGTTATCAAGTCCCCAAAATTTCTTATGGTGTGGACAGTTTGTACAGCTTCTATCACAACAGAAGACAAGGCTGGCCCTGCAGTGGGCTCATAGTTTCTTCTGGATATCAGTGTACACACATTTTGCCGGTATTAGATGGCAGGTAAGTTTGGTATTTATTATGAGGTTTTATACAGTGTTTTAGAGATTGTTGAGTAGGCATCCTTATTTGTATGTAGTCTGGCTTCTGTTCAAGGCTTGGGATAGAATCTGTTTTGGTCACTTTGATGGGTGACTTATCTCAAGGGATAGATGCAGAGAGTGTAACCTTGTTGGCTTTCCTTGGCCACTTAATGGCTTTTAATATTATTACTACTTACTATTACATGCTCTGCTCTGTTCCAGAAAGTTTTAGGAGTCAAGCAAATTTGGTCTTCTGGGAGTAGCAGTGAGAAGAAGGAGGAACAGTGTGAGTTAAGTGAATGAGGGAGAGAAAAGGATTCCAAGCTGTTTGTTATGGGGCAGAAGAAGGAGTGAGGTGGCTAAGTCTTGTGTTAGGTTACAGTGACAAAAGAAAGTTCAAGACAATCGGAATGGCTGATTGCAATATACATTTATCCATGGTTGTCCAGCTTGCTTTTTCCTTCAGCTTAGGAAGTTTTTGTGTGCCCAATTGAATATAAAAATATGACAAGCAAAGGAAAACACAGTGTTGTTGTAAAATTTATCATAATTAAGATTTTTAAGAACCTTCATGACACCTCCTATTTCTTCATAAGTCATACAAGTTCACTTTTCTTTCTTCCTGTGGACTGGCAGGTTGGATGCTAGAAACTGTAAGCGTATAAATATTGGAGGATGCCAGGCTGCTCTATACCTCCAGCGTCTCCTACAGCTAAAATACCCTGGGCATTTTGCTGCCATCACTTTGAGCCGTATAGAAGAAATACTTCATGAGCACAGCTATGTTGCAGAAGATTACAAAGAGGGTAAGCATCGATTGCAAAGGCTGCCATGCATCTCTGATTTCTATTTCATGCTGCTTATTTATTCATTCAGTAGGCTGATATGTTGCTTAATATAATAATTTGTACATGATAACACACAAAATAGATAAAATGCATCTATAAATAGTTTTCTGTCTCATAGAAAGAGAGTGAGTGCAGTTAGTCTAGTTCTGAAGGGATCAAATATTACCAACATTATTGTTAACTATCAGTATTATTGCTGCTTTGGATCCCATCCCAGGCGAAAAGCAGGGTATAAATCCAATAAATAAAATAAATACTATTAACTGGGCTTTGAAGAAACTTCAGGCTGCTAATGTGGTCTTGAAATGGTGAACTGACCTAATAAAGAGTCTTTGGAAAAGGTCTTATCAGTGCAGGAAGACCACTAGCAACGCGCCAGACTCCTATTTCAGAAGAGCTCAGAGCCCGATCTGTGTACAAGGAGATTAGTATTAGATGTTAACAACAGCATGGAACTGAAGGGTAGATTAGAAAACTCAAAGTGTAGTTTCTTGTGCTTGCTTTTACTTTGGCTGATGAAAAATCACATAGGTTGCTTTGCACCTCTTGATAAGATACTGAGTAAGAACAGAGCTCCAAGTACAAAGTAGAGCATGTTCAGTCAAACACCAAGACAGAAGAACTGCTTGGCACCTGCACTAATAAGACAGCTTGACTCCTGTTGATTGAAAAGTTTTAAGAATAGTGAGAACCAGAAGTTTGTATAATAGACAGAACAGATACAACAACAAATTATAACAAGTTAGAACACCAACACTAGGACAACAAATTATAACAAGCTAGAACACCAAGCTCTTCTAGATATTATGCAGTCTTGGAGAGGAAAAGGGATGATTGAAATGGAAAATACTAAAGGATGGAACTGAAATTAACAAAATGATGAAATCTTATTGTTCTGTGTTTTAGTATATCCTGGTTAGACATGATTTGGTAGGTTACTGAGATGATATTGTTCACTTACAAACAGTACAGCATTTGAATCACTTGTGTCTGATGAGCATATTGTCCTAGATTTGTCCTGAAATATATTAACAAGTGCTGTTTATTGTCATCTGATAGTACAGCTGCATTTGTATTGTGCCAGATCTCTGCATTAATTTGATAGATTTTTTTTTTAAAGACAAATCTTGTTTCATTGAGATCTTATTATGTATAGACTTAGCCCAGTTTGCACAGAACTTAATTATAATAGTTGGTGTTGTAATCTTTCCAAGACAGATACATATTTTGGGCTGGGGATTAGAACATATTAGATATGCATTTTAAATGAATTGAACATATCAGTAATCCCATTCTGTTATGCTGGAAATTTAGTTTTATTAAAACATATTGAGGTCGTGATCCATTTATTGCTATGTGCAGGAGAATGGGGAGAAAATACAACCGCCACTCTTTGGAGTGAATGACTCAGGACAGAATAAGATAGGGTACACTTTGGAATAATGAAACAATGGTCAAAGCTGGAAAAACTGAATATGATAAAATTGATGCAATGAAATAAATAGAGCCTGTTTGTTATATATTGGAACAGGACTCCAAGATAACGTACAGCCTTTTTGTGTGCAAACTTGCTTAACAGCTGACTAGCTAACTGTAGTATTTTATTATATCTGTTTAATCTTGAATTATATTTTATTTTGTTTCTGTGTCAGACATATATTTCTGTTGCTTATAAACAATTTGAAAATACAAACAAGCACTACCCTTAACAATTATGCACATGTAACATTATGCCATGACTAAAGATGGGAAATCAGTGTGAATGTACCTCATCAGACTTCTGTTTCTCAACCCATCAGATGTACTAGCTAACCCAGAGAGTAATTGGAAGTACCATCTGGAAATAATACCTAGTAGCATGTGCTTTGAACATTTGAACAAGCATGTGCAGACATAAAATTAGTAAAGTAGCAAAGCACAATAGGCTCAGTTCAGACAATGCTGGTTGAATTTGGTTTCCACTGAAATCAATGGGATAAAGTCAATTAGGACTTCATTTCAGTGGGACCTAAGTTCAACTAATTTTGGCTAGATCTAACTCAGTATGCCAAAGGGGGCTGAATAGACCAGTGAACAACTGCTTTTGTCAAGACCATTTTGTGGAGGCAATGTGTAGGCCTGTTTTCTGCAGTACTGCACACTTCCCAGAAGTCCAATTTCTGTGTGCTTTTTGTATCCTTACTTGATTGTAGGTTTCCCTTTGATTGTAGGTTTCCCCTTGTGAGTTTACTCTGGACCTGAATTTTGCCTCTGGGTTTCTACTAGCTAATGTGTATTTTATGGCATAGTTACCTTGGAGCAATATCATGGGTATAAACCCTCTCCTTACCTGAAAATGGACGCAAAGCCATTTGTTAAATGCACTTAATTATTCTCACAGTGGCATATTCTCTTGAAAATGCTAGAGATAACAGTGGGCAAAGGAAGTGAGGTGCATTTTTATTAAGATTGATTTCCCCTTAATTTACTTAAGTGGATACTTCCAAAAGCTTAGAGCAGGGAAGAACTCACTCTTGTGCTTTTAAAACACTTGAACAGAGATGCAGAAGTGGAGATCACCTGAATATTATGAAAACAATGTGCATAAGATGCAGCTGCCTTTTTCAAATAAACTCCTGGGGAGCACTCTCACATCTGAAGAAAAGCAGGAGAGACGGCAGCAGCAGCTTCGACGTCTCCAAGAGCTTAATGCTCGCCGGCGAGAGGAAAAGCTTCAGCTCGATCAAGAAAGGTTGGACAGACTGCTTTATGTCCAGGTAGCTCTGTAAAGTGTGTGAGTTGCACTTTTGGTTTGTGGGAACTGACAAAAGAGAAACTGTAAGGAGAATTCTTTAAGTTCAAACTATCTGAAAAATTCTGTTTTCCTATATGATCCCTGCTTGAGGGAGGGGTTTTCTCTTGTTCTTGCCATCATCATGGTGCTTGTCTGGTGAGGACATGGGAGAGAGCCTTCTCAGCAGCTGCTCCCAGCCTGTAGAACTCCTTTCCACAGAAGGCTAGACTGGGCCCTTCTCCGCTTTCCTTTTGCTGGCAGACAAAGACCTTTTTATTCAAACAGACTTTTAATGTAAAGTTGAAGACTTTCACGGCCAGAATCCATAAGTTGTTGTGGGTTTTCCGGGCTTTGAGGCCATGTTCTATTAGTATTTTCTCCTGACGGGGTCACTGATCATATAAGGAAACTGATGGAGAAACATAACCTCCAAACAATCTACAGACCAACCAAGAAAATTCAACAAATGCTACATTCAGCAAAGGACAAGAAGGATCCTCTAACTTCTGCGGGAGTTTACTGCATACCTTGCAGCTGTGGGCAGGTCTGCATAGGGGCTACAAAATACAGCATCCAAATGCGAATCAGAGAACACGAAAGACACTGCAGACTGATCCATCCAGAAAAATCAGCTGTAGCAGAACATGTTGTAAACCAACCTGGACACAGAATGCTTTTTGAAAGCACAGAAATTCTGGACCATTCTGACAACTACTGTGTCAGACTACACAGAGAGACCATTGAAATCCATAAACACACGGACAATTTCAACAGGAAACAAGAAACTCGGAAAGTAAACAAGATTTGGCTACCAGTACTGAAGAACACTAAAATCAAGACCCAAAAATACGCCAATGAACACCACCCAGACTCTGGAGGTCCCTCTACAGGGAACAATACAATGGATTGCTAATGTACTTAACTCACTCTTATGCATATCCCCTGACTAACAAGACACCCTGGGGGATATCCCATTTAACAATAGGCCATCACATAGGCCAACTGTAACACATGCAAATTGCTCCCTCCCACCTGGGGACTACACAAGTATATGTACTCTGTCTCACATGCCACCAGATCCTCTGAAGATTCCAGCCACAGATGCAGGCAAAATGTCAGGAGAAAATACTAATACTAAAATACTCTGGCCTCAAAGTCCGGAAAACCCACAACAACCTATAGACTTTTAATGATTAATTGGTGTCGAGCCTTTTATGGGTTGTGTGCTATATTTTTAACTTTATTGTTATGCTTCTGAAAAAGTATTTTATACTTTTTTATAATTCAGTAGTGCTTTAAAGAAATGATGGTTTAATAGTGTTGTAACTTTATTACTAGGTTTTTAGCTAATCTTGTTTTTAGCCTTTGTGAGCTGCCTTGGGCCCCATGCTGGGAAAAAGTGGCATGGTGAATGGATGGATGAATGGAAAGATAGACCAATAGATCGATAGACAGAGATTGCATACAAAGGCCAAACTTCATTCTGTGGAAAATGTTAAATGTTATAGAGTGTGTTGGATATAGTACTAGTGAAGGAGTGACAGATATCACATGATTACCAGCAGATAATAATAACAAATTTCTTACTCATTTGGGAATATATTAGTATCTCTTTATTGTACAGCAGATGGGATTTTCTGCAATATTTCCTGCAATTATAATAGGAAACATATAATCAGGGACACTTAAAACCAGTGGCTGTATGTTAGATTCCACACTAATGGTAACAATTATCTGTTTCCTTTAATCTATTAATTTTTAAATTACAGATACAAAAATACATGGGATAGAAGAGAAAAAGAAAGAAAAAAGTGAGAAGTACATAAGGTCTAATGTTGGACTAAGCACACCATTAATACAAGCCGACTATGATTTAAATCCAGTTGTTGGTTCAATCTAAAGTAGACCCACTGAGTTGGTTGCCGAATATTAAGTTAGCACTTAATATTCCATTGATTCATCAGGTCTGCTCTAGTTAGGTCTAATTTGGATTTAGGATTTACGTTCAAAAATGGTATATAACAAAAAGGATTTCCGCTAAGACCCATGTTCAAGTGTAGATAAAAAGGAAGATTTACAGCACTTACTTTCTTTTATGCTTTGTATACAGGAACTGCTGGAAGATGGTCAGATGGATCAGTTTCACAAAGCTTTGGTAGAACTGAACATGGATTCTGCTGAAGAACTTCAGTCTTATATCCATAAGCTGAGTTTAGCTGTTGAGCAAACCAAGCAGAAAATCCTACAGGCAGAAGTTAGTGTTGAAGTGGATGTTGTGGACAGCAAGCCAGAGGTACCACAATGCAGTCACATTATTACTTTCAACACATAAGCACAAGTAAAACAGTTTTGAGGTTTTGTCATACACACCGTCTTGCCACTGCATGCAAATTGATTTACTGCTATCTCTTCCCACTGCTGTGTCCTTTTGTTTTACCATTCTTACTTTCTGTAATAGAAGAAGTATGGTAGAATTGTAGCCAAAAGGGGTCACTGAAAAACAAGAGGGAAGTATTGTCATGCCCAGGGGAATCCTGAGGTCTCCAGAAGTTCAAAAATAAAATCTTTAAGAAAATCCCAAGAGAATTATCTTGCCAAAAAAGCCCATTATGGAATTAGCAGGTTCACTGGTATCCAAGAACCACAAATTGTTGCGTGCCAGTGGGGAAAATATAGGAAATATGTACAGTGCACACTCTTGTGATGCAACCTCCACACACACAAACACAAAGTCATGCAAAGCATCACATCCAATTATAGTCAGCGGATGCAGGCAGTGTGTACCCACACTGCTGCAGGCACATCCACATTGTGTCCATTGACTTCTATGGGATTCAGTACTTGTGGTTTTTGTTTTATGCAGGGAGTCCTAGAATGGAACCCCAATGTATAGGGCAAGTGCACTGTATATGCTAATTGCTGATTGCCAGAAAAAAGCTCCTGTTTGTTTTTAAGAATTCTTGTGGAAAAATAATGGCATGTGTAGAGTTTAAATTGGGGAAAATATGTCCCTCCAGAGATACCATGGGACTGCAGCTTCCACCAGCCCTAGCCAGTGTAGCCAATGGATTCTGGCAAGTGTGGTCCAGCACTTTGTCCACTGCTAGTTTAGCTGTAACCTATTTGAAGAGAAAGATGGAAAGATGAATGTGATTTCATTTGGAATTACGCCAAGAGATGTGCCCTAGCTCCTCACTGACATGCACCACCTTTACCTAACATTTCTCGTTCCCTACAGAAAAAAACAGAATTTTCATTTCCAAACAGATTCTTGGTAGTAGTTTGAAGTACAAATAGCATAAGTGTATACATGATCCATAGGTTTGCGAAGAAGACAAATCATTAATTCCTATGGGCTCTTTGTCCCAGAAAATGAGCAATCTGAGCTGACTGTTGACTGCTGTGGTTTAACCAGGTAGAGAAAGTCTAGTCTAGTTGGCTTCCTGAGCATGAGGTATCTTTATGCACTGCCAGTGTAAAGTCTGCTTTTTTCAGTAGAACTGCCACACTGCTGAAATTCAGGAATGCAGCAGTGGCTGAAAACCTGCATTTTTCTTTAAGAAGAAAGCATAAAATTAATGCATGCCTTTTAAAAAAGCAAAATCATAGTTTCAGGTGTTTGCTTCCTCCAGGAGACATGATGCCTCTTCCTTTTAAAAAGGAAACTGAACTTTTCAGCCCTTATCTGTACCCTGCTATTCAGTTCTGGGCAGCACAGCAGCAGTGTTGGTAGGGTGGGTGGAGGATCACAAGAAACAGCAAGATGAACATGACCCAAAGTTTGCCTACTGCCACTTTCTGATGTAGAGATAACTAATAGTATTGTACTTCACATTTTGAACTGAATGGCTTTCATAGTAGCTATTGTTAGTTGTGTGTAGTTTTGTAGACATGATCGTTGATATCAAATGTGCATCCTCTTTGCAGTAAAGGAGAGGCCAATAAGCTGAAAGCTCTTGCATTTTTTAAGCAAGAGATTTTTGAGGACAAGTTTTCCTTACATTCAGAGAAGTGTTTGATCTTTATCCTTATGTAAGCTTTTATTTTTAAGTTGTGTAAACCTTTCTTTTCATAGTTGCTAAATATAAAAATAGCCCATTTGGTTTATGGTTGGCAAAAGGAAATCCTTGGCATAAAACCCCCAAAGCTAGCCTTGTAGTACTAAGTAAAATAGTTTACCTAGGGTATGAAACCTCACTTAGTAAATAATATTCTAACATGATGGTGCCTTTAGCCCACAATGAACTGAGGAGTCATTTCTTCATGTTAGCAGCCTGGATTTTGTGGCCCTTTGGGGACATAATAATTACTATGGAAAAAAAATACTGCAGTCTGAAAGTAGCAATTTTCCAAAATTCAGAACATTTATTTATCCAACAAATATTTATTTTCCAGGATCATATCAACAAGGTACAGAATAAATGTTTAATAGCCACTATTGATGATTCTGAGAATGTACCAAAGCTGAGGCATCTTGAAAACTTGGATTAATCTTATTATACATTTTTTAAAAATGTGGAATGATGCCACTTTGGACCATGTAACTTAAATGGGTGTTAGAGTGACTGGAAAGGTTGCTTTCTTAAGCCAACTCAGTAAGGCATAGGTTCAAGTGCACTTGGTGGCAATTTTAAAAATATTTGTCTCTTTTCAGAACTGAATACTGCATATATTCAGCTGGCAGGAAAGGATAATTAATCCTTGTCACAGATAGAATTAGACCTTGAAATATCCATATTAGCTTGTGTGGCTTTCCTGTTTACTGGAATAACCTGTGGTCTGTCTTTTCTAAGATTCCTGATCTAGATCCATTGGGTGGTGAACAGTCTATAGAAGATGTGGAAAGCATGAATGAATTTGAGCCTTTATTTGCTGAAGAGCAACCTGAAACAGAAAAGCCAGTCACCACAGTTCAGGTTTGTCATTATATGAACACATTCTGAAGGCCACAGAATATCTACATAGCTACTTTGTGTTTTCAGATACTGTTGGATTACCATTTCCAGAATCCCTTAACAATAGTCATGCTAACTGGGCCTTCTCAGAGTTGAAGGCCAACATCTGGAGACCCAAGTTTTGGAGACTATTGGCTTATGAGTGAGCTGCAGCCCATAGGAACTCCTGTCCTTGACTACCCACATCCCTGTTGCCCTATTTAAGATTAAGCTCTGTTCAGTGGCAAAACGTGGAGTATGTGGAGGGGGGTGGGGCCATGGCATGGGGGCAGGGGCGCTGTGTGTGAGGGTGGGGCCAGGGCACACAGGCACGTCGCTGTGGGCTGGGATGCTCCAAAAACATTGCTACCTGGGGCAAATTGCCCCCATCGCCCCCTCCCATCTCTACGCAACTGGCTCTATTGCTTATTTTGGAGGGAAAGCTGTGAAAACCTAATCGTGGGGGATGAATAGAGGAGAATAATCTTCCTAATTGTGGCTTTTTTTCCAGAGTAATTGCTTGGAAAGGGGGTTGGAGTGGTCTTTCTTTGGTTTGAATGTCTTTGTGGAGAGATATATGTGCACATAGTATGAAAGAATGGGAAGACCAACCCACATTTTGCAGAAAGAACCATCTATGACTGGCATGCTGAAAGTTAGCTATGAGGGACTGTGGTCCTTGGGTTTAAAAAAGTAGCACATTCAGGCTCAAAAAGTCCCCTGCTTTTGTTCCAGATGCAGATGCCTTCCTCTGTATGTTAGGCAGTAGTGATATTTAGTGATATCGTTCCTCTGAATATAAACATTTCATTTGCATATCCCAGCTGAAGCAGTAAGTATTTGAGTGGTCCTGAGAGGGATTCAGAATGGGAGAGATGTACCCTGAAGTATCTGAATATCATATTAATCAAGTATGATACATATGATTTCTTGTCAAGATTATTTATAATGCACTAATCATTTCTGAGATATATCTGTGTATGTCCTCAAGTAAATTGTCTACTTAAGGCAACTCCATGAATTTCTTAGGCAAGGAATGCTCTGAGGTGGTTTGCCATTGCTTTCTTTTGAAAGTATAGCCTGCAGAAAACAAAGGTTAAAAATCACTGTCCCTGCCTACAAACATACACATCATAGGAAGTGAACAAGAAAAACACCAAATAGAAGCCCTGATAATATTTAATTACAAGACGGAATGGACACTAAGGAAAAGAAAAACACTTTTAGAGGAGAAAAAAAAAAATGGCTGGCAGTCTCACTTCACCAAAAGGATGCTGTTTCACCTCTCCCTCTGTTGCAGCCATAGTTGCTAATAGAAGTTATTGAAAATGTGAAGTCTCTTTAGAAAAGGGCAGTAAATAACTTGATCCATATATGCAACATTTCTACAATAAAATTTAAAGTTGTTTTAAAGTGTAGTGAAGACTGCTTCTGATCTTTTTGATATCTTTACAGCCTGTATTTAACCTGGCAGAGTACCATCAGCTCTTTCTGGGCACAGAAAAAATCCGAGTTCCTGAAATCCTATTCCAGCCATCCTTGATAGGAGAAGAGCAGGCTGGGATAGCTGAAACCATGCAGTTTGTCCTGGACAGGTTTGTGTTGGACTGCCAACTGTTTAAGAAGAGACAGGAAACCTTTAGATAATATTTGCTTGCACACTTTCAGATTCTTCTATAGAATCCAAAAGAATAGTCTCCCTATCCTTATTAGAGAGAGAGTACATTGCAGTTCACATTTGAGGGAATCTGGGGAAACTGTGAATTTATATGTTGCTTAGGACACTGTACGGTTATGCATTATGTCCACTGCCTTGAGTATAAAGCAGGACACATCCAAAAGAAGTACAGGCAGACCACTTCCACACTAAGCCCTTATATCTGTGTGAATCCCAATTAAAATGTGACTCACACAGTGGCCACAGTCAGACATAACACTAAACCATGACCATGACACCTGCAGTAAGCCTCATTTTTATGTGCTCTCTCATTTCTCTCAAAAGGAGGAGAGAGAAGAGCAGCACTGAAGCTATTACATAGTGCCAGCCTAAACCACAATCTCACATTGTGTCTGAATGCAGTCAGTGAAGAGGTAATAGGTCACCTAAGAGAAAGTCCTTCTTGCTTCAGAAGGATTTTGTAAATAGGAAAAACAAATCAGATACTGTTTTTTTAACAATTGAAATAGTTTAAGCCTACCTTACTATAGAGATTTTTTTCTCTTAGGATTGGCTTGTACTAGTTCATCATGTTAGAACAGTTAAATGTTTCCTTGTCCGAGTTTAAGAACAAATCTCACAGATTTGTTTTCTAGTTAGTGAAATGCTGTTAGGAGCTGGAAAGGGGGGGTAATTAATTTTTTTTAAATTTTTTCAGGTATTCAAAAGACCAGCAGGAAAAGCTTGTCCAGAATGTCTTCCTTACTGGTGGCAATGTGATGTATCCTGGAATGAAAGCCAGAATCCACAAGGAACTGCTTGAAATGAGACCATTCCAGTCATCCTTTCAGGTATATTATTGGTTTTGGCAAAGCAGTGGCTGTATATTCTACCCAAATATTCTGCATGCTGAGATTACTGGAACATTAACTGTCATACATGTAAAGCTGCTAGGAGTCTCTTTAATTGATCTGATATACCAGAATTTAGCCATTAATTGATGATATTGAGCTAGCTCAGATATAATACTAAACTGTAGACTTTCTTCATTCTCATTCACTTTCAGGTTTGTGCTTCAGTTTTACATAAACTGTACTCTGCCATGTCACCCAGACCTAACAAACTGTGGTTAATTTTAACTGATACTTGAAACAAACCAGCCTCAAACCATGGCTTAAGAAACTAGTTTGATGCTTGCTTAATTCAGTAAAAACAATTAAGGGTGGGCAAAGGGATCTTGTGGCACCTTTGTGACCAAGTGAGAGAAAGAGGTTGATAGCATAAACTTTCATAGATTTTAGTCTACTTCATCAGATGCAAGGTAATTAAGGGTAATCATAGTTTAAACTTCAGGCACCACTCTAAACTGATGTTAACCTGAAGGGAAGCTAACTGCTGGCCAGAGGAGGAGAGAGAAGGAAGCAATGTATAAGGCAGGGTTGGAGAACTGCTAGTTTTGGAAGGATGTGTTGGCTTCCTGTGGGAATCACACCCTACAAGGTTTGACTATAGAAAAGGCTAAAGCTACAGGGATATCTCTATTAATGAACTAGACGTGTTCTTGGGCATTATTTCTTTAAAAGAAAATTTGATACCAGAGGCAGGAATAACATGGACAGAATAAGGATAGGTTCCTACACTCCAAACAAGAGCAGCTCAACCTGTTTCAGCAAATGTTTTATTTGAAATGAACAATAAGCACATGTGAAATGAAACAACTCAGGTAAGCCTTGCATAAGTAAAGAAAAAGATTTGGAACCTTCTAGAGATCACTTGAAATCTGCTGCCAAAATGCATCTAGGGATGACTTTTTCTTTCAACAGCCTTCACTTTTCTTATGATTTCCATTTTTGTGGTCATACTTAGAGATTTATGCTTTTAATATGCTGGGAGTAGCTGGTGAAGTAGCCTTATTTGCCCTCCCCTTTCTGTCTGTTTTGCTGCTTACTTGTGGTCAGAAAGGGATTCTGGAGCTACCTGCTGTTTACCTTACCTGTTGTAGGCAAGGCAGACAGAGATACAGTTATACCAGCTATAGCAAAGTCCTGTTCATTTCCCACTCAAGCTTGATTGCAGCGTTTTCTGTAGACATGTGGCTACAGCCCAAGCCTAAAGGTTTGGGTTTCTCCAGCCTCTTTTTAGCATCCTTCCACTGTTAATGTTGCAAAAAACCTTTTCAGCTAGACTGAGGGTGTGGTGGAAAGGGAGTGCTGACAGGCATAAAAAGACTTTGTAAAAAGAATCTTCTTTGTCAGGGTCTTTGTTAAATGAAGTATGACTGTAGCGCTTGGGAATCATTACATCCTTGGACTGCAACTCTCGGTATCTCTCAGCCAGAATGGCCAATGCCCAGGCAGCTTGGAGGTTTCTGGAAACTGTAGAACAAGCAAGTAATTTTTCCTTGCTCTGAAGAAAAGAAACCCAAACACTTGACCTCTGATGGTATGTAGAGATGACATGTGATTGCATACATCTACTGAGAAGGAGCAGTTCAGGAAAATTATTGCTTTCCTGCTGCTTATTTATGAGAACATCTGGTTGACCTCTGTGGGAAATCAGGGTGCTGGACCACATGGGTCTTTAGTTTGACCCAGGAAAGCTCTTACATTCTTGAATTGTCATGACAGATGGGGTCAGGCTTTGTGCTTTTGTCTTACATGTTTTAAATATAATTTTACCAGCATTCAAAGGAGCTACATAGTAACAAAAAAAAAAGAGGCCCAGTGTGCAAAACTAGTAAAATAAGATACTTTAAACATAAAGCAAAACTGAAAACATTTCATTAAATCCATCAAGAATGACAAATATTTATCTCAGCATATAATGGCACCAAACAATCTGGAGAAGCTATCCCATAAGGAAAGTACTAGGATAAATGGCTACAGTCTTTAGCCTAAATCCAGTTGTTAGTCTTAAACTAAAATAGTTGACTTACCAAAATCCCATTGTTTCAATGAGTCCACAGAAGCTGATATTAAGAATTAGATCTTGGTCTTTATTTCTGGCTGTCTCTTTGCATAACGTCAGAAGTTTGGGGACAGTTAAAGAAGAAAGGCCTGAGAACAGAGTATTAAGAAACAGGTCAACACAGAAGAAAATAGTTTTTTAAATGGTTGCACCGTACCAGCATTACCTTTGTATTACCATTCCGGTTCTGTCATATCCACTTGCACTTATTAGACTCCTGTTCTTATCTTGCTGCCATGTAGGTGCATCTTGCTTCCAATCCTGTTTTAGATGCATGGTATGGCGCTCGGGGGTGGGCCTTGGAGTACATGAACCGTGAAGAAGGCTGGATTACTAGGAAGGATTATGAAGAAAAAGGCGGTGAATACCTTAAAGAGCACTGCGCTTCCAATGTCTATGTACCTATCCGTCTCCCAAAGCAGGCTCCAAAAACAGCTGAAACAACGTCATCCAATAAAGCACCAGGAATGGTCACAAACACTGCCTCTGAGCAGGTATAATCTATAAATTGCCAGAGTATGTAATCTCAAAACAGGAATGAACCATCTGGATAATACTGTTTTCCATAGCTGTGAAGCACATGCCATTCAGCAGAACTGACTGATTTTAGCTTCAGCATTTCTTGTTGGGCTTGGTGTACATGGCATCTCAGGACACATAATCTTCTGAAGGAGCAACAAAATTCTTTTTCTGGCTCCCACATTGCTAAATCTGGGGTGTGCTGTGTTCATGGTTGTCATGGAACAATTTTAGGCTCTACATCAGATTTTGGTGAAAAAAAGCAAAACAAATATTTCATAGAAAATGCTTATTGGCCTCCTTGAGGCTGTTGTCTTATTGTGTTTGAACTGTGGATGAAGTTGTAAAATATATTAGCACTGTAAATAAAGTCTCTGGGGTTTTTTAATGGCTTTCAGTGTCAAAACATTTTGTACCTAACATACTAGAGTGATCATTTCCAGCAGTCTCCTGGGAGGCATGACCACTGACCACACAGACTAGAGGCTTGTGGGAGTTGTAGTCTCATTTTTCCCCCAGAGGTCTGGTTTTGGCACCTTTCAGTTAAATGACTTCATTGTGATCAAGAGGCTGTTTCAAACAGATGCGCCAGTGGCCATGTTAATCCAGAAGGGGGAGCCTTTGCCCAATGGAAGACAGTACACATTAAAGGGAAACACTATTTAGTGAAAATGAGATTTCAGGTTGATTGATTCTTAAAACTACCTGTTATCTAGTCTTTTTTTTAAATATAATTGGACTTCCCCCCACCCGCCAGAATGTCCCTTTAGTAAGGGATCTCCATATACCACAGTTTAAAAAGTTGTGTTCCAGTACAGATATCTATCAGAAGGGGAAATTTCAGGGATGAAACATAAATAAAGATGGTTGAGATGAGTAGTAACTAAGAGAAACATTTTTTGTTTCATTTCAAGGCAACCTACATGAGTGCTAAACTACTAATTTAATGACAGCTTCAGTGCTGCAGATGGCTTTGAGATTTCTAGCTTGTGCAGTAGAACAAGCCCCCTGTTCATTTGCTCTTCTGTATGTTTCACTCACATTAATTTTACTTTGTGATAGTACCATGCAGCTTTACTTCTAAACAGATGTGTCCCTGTACACTTGAAATCCACCTCTTTTTAATCAAACTCTCAGTTGTACATTGAAAAAAAAATGTAACCCTTAAGACCACAGGGGAAAAAAATAGAAAAAGCAATTAGCCCAAATACTGTTCTAGTTTCCATCAGTCAATTACTACAGTACTACCTCAGTAAAAGCAGAACATCTGTCTACTAGGCATTGATCAAAGCTGTAAATCATAATGTTCTTTAATATGATCTGGTTTAGGATATGCACTGGTTGGCTTCAGATTGTTGTTATGTACCTTCAAGTTCAGTAACACGAAGGCGAATCTGGCCTGGGGTGAGAGTGTGACTTAGCTAAAGTCACCCACTGGGTTTCCATCCTGAGCCAGGATTCAAACCCTGGTCTCCCAGAGTCCTAACCCATCATTCAAACCACTACACTACACTAGCTCTCTGACTTCATTTAGTCCTTGAAATTTATTAATTACAATTCATCCTCCAGATTTGTGGCTTTGGCTATCTTTGATTTGATTATTTGTGAGTTTCTGCAACCCTTGCACACACACACGCATACACACACCTCAAGAGCTGCTTTTCCGGGGGAACTTCAGTCTCAGCAGCTCTGATCAGGCTTGTAGAATCAGGTTGCGCAGCCCTTTAAACACCCTCCCCCAGTTCTCCTCCTTCTCCACCAGCCACTGCCTAGTCAGCTAAGGATGGCATGCACCCTGATTTCTCATCACCACAAACTCTTTCCCAGTGCCCCCCTAAACCCACTTAAAGCTGGAGATGGCTGAGAGAGAGGAAGTATAGGGCCACCCCCTTTCCCTCTCATTTCACTCACCTGGTTTGAACCCTGGGTGCCTGTTCTCTTCCCCATCGTGCCTCTGCCCTCTTCCCTTGCCCCCATACTTCATCATTTGTAGTTTTTCCATTTTTGAGTGGGTCCTGCACCCCTAGCCTTAGTGAATGTGGATGACTGACTATATATCAAAATGGTCTCTGGTGGACATACAACGTTTCATTAAGGTATAACAAAAAGCTGCCATAGTTGTCTATTCATTCAGTACATTATTTTAAAGTTTTAAGAGACACTACACTCTTTGAACTCATCAGTAAGTTCTTTGTAATGTTGTGACCGCTCAGATACTTCATAATGTGAAGTTTTACTGCATTTGACAGGTAATATAGCATTTGGCCACTTATGAGGAGATCGGTCTATGCAATACCTCACACATTTGATCCCAGACCATTCTTTAGAGAACAGTGGCAGCTGAGATTATAGCATCAAGGGAAGTGCCAGATGGTTTAGTTTCTGCATCAACCCCATTTATTTTGCATATTTTAATCATGCAAAGGCATTTTTAACTTCATAGCATTATTCCTAAATAATGGTATACACAATTTGAATGTAGTGCTGCAGATGAGATCTTTTGTACACTGCTAGAGTGATATTATTTCTTTCTAGTTTATGAGTGTACATTGCTTCTTATAACACAACTTAGGGTGGTAGTTGGTTGTTTCTTCCAGTTCTGTCTCTGATAGGTAGAAAGCCAGATTTTTTAAACTTTATACTTCCCACTGGAAAGCTAAACAGACTTTTCAGAATTCTGTGTGCTATACTACATTCTGCAATAAAACATGAGTATGCTACATGTGTAAATTGTGCATGGGCTCATTTACATGTGTTCATTCTTTTCACAATGACAGCTGTTAGCAATCTGCTTTTAAATAAACTTTCTTATTTAATATTCTCATATGTGCTTTGAATGGAGGTAAAAACCAGCAGCTTAATGCAGCTGACAGTTTACGTGTCGTTTTTTAATGACTCAGATATGGCTGCCATACTGGTTTAACTTAGCAGTTTGCCAAGAGATTGAGGCTCCAGTCAAAACCCTGAAGCACTGCTCTATGGGTGGAAAAGAGATCCACTTGTGGAGTGGTGCTTGTTCCACTTGATATGCCAGTGATACACCTTTTACAAAGTCCATGGAGGCCAGTGTGATGCTGATGTTTGCCTCTGGAAGGGGGTGGATGACAGGATGCCACATCATTCCTCCCAACACATATCCTGAAAAGCGAGTAATGACTCCCAACACTTCATAGCAATGTTTTCTTCCCTTTACACTCACATAGAGTTTTGCTAATCTTTTTACCCCATGAAGTCCTTTGATTTCAAATGGGATAGGATTGTACCTTGACTTGATACTGTGGTGATAAAGCAGGCATAAACTGGTGCTACTATTTTTATTCCACCTGCTCCTTGGGCAAGCTTTCTAACAGCACTTAGGCATCAAACACCATTCCCAGAACTACCATTAAGCACAATAATGGTCAATTAAGTGTACCAGGAAGTAATGAGAAGGAAATAACAAGAAAAGTGTTGATTTCAGCTGCTTGCCCCTAGACAAAAGAAAATTAATGTTTGGCAAGTGGAAAATGTGAAAATCAACAGCAAGGGAGAGTGTGTGTGTGTGTGTGTGCATGTGCGTGTGTGTGTGTATTTTAAGTTAAAGGATGCAACACACTAGAAAGTAGGACTGCATCCTGTGCACACTTTCCAGGAAAAGTGTTTCATCTAAACTGAATGGGACATACCTGTGACTAAATATATTTCAGCCAGCCTGTAAATCACCTCAACAATGTCCTTTAGAGCCTGTAATTCAGTTAAAGAGCCTCATAACTTATGTTTATCAGCAGGTGAGCAAGAATTTGAATATGCTTCCAAATGTGTTTTTTTTCTATAAACCATAGGCTGTTTTTTGCTTTATGTTTTCATTTTTATGATAGGCTCCAAATAATTTTCAATGCTTGCGTGCTATCATGAAAATTTTGGTGTGTTCTTTTGGAAAAACAACATGTGATTATAACTTGGCAAAAAGTAACTAAATTACTGATCAGAATGCAGTGCTGTTACCTTACAGAATACTTCTGAGTTTTAGCTGTTGCTAAATCTGATGGTGCATTTTCCTCAATATGGTCTCATTAACTCATTAATATATTTCTATCCTATCATTTAGGGGAAGCCCTCTCAAAGTGTCTTACAATAAAAATGCAAAAATAAAAATTGTTGAGCTAATGAAATTACATAGATCTATTATAAGATCATCAAAAAGTTTGGAACAAAAATCTATACAGGCCACAAAAGAAGGGGCATTACTCTGAGGAGATGAAATTCAACAAGGGTGTGGCTGCGTATGAGCTGTTGTTGTGTACCTTCAAGTTGTTTCCGACTTATGGTGACCCTAAGGTGAACCTATCATGGGATTTTCTGGGGGTGAAAGTGTGTGATGTTCCCAAGGTCACCCAGTGGGTTTCCACGGTTGAGTAGGGAATCAAACCCTGGACTCTAGGGTTATAGTCTAATGCTCAAACCACTGCACCACATAAATGACATTAGCAATGCACCAGAGATCAAGGACTCTGAAGCCAATCGTAGGCCCCAGGCAGGCTGATATTGTTTTGTCATTTTATTTCTTTTGTCGTTACTTCTAGAAAATTGTTTGCACTTGCATTTTGATTGATTATTGTGTGGTTTTATGATTATGTTTATACTTCTCTTGATGCTTGATAAAAGGATGGTGCAGGGAAATAATCGTTCCCCTCCTCTTAGCTTTCTTTCACCAGTCATTGAGGTTTAAATCGATTTCCTGCCATTATTATCAGACATTTGAAACCCCATGGCAGCAAGGGGATGGCATGAGATAAGGGGAAGAGGGTTTAGATGTCTCTATAGTTGTGAAGCAGGTGTTGAAAGATTTAAGTGCCCTTATTCTCTATTCCTGCTTGCCTTTATTAAGAATAATGTTCTTTGTGAGCTAAACCAGCCATCAAGCAAGTCTGTTGTGTATAATGTATAGCAAACATAGCATTGGTGTGGTTAATATAGTCATTGATCATCTAGATTAGATGTACTTTTTCAGCAGTTGCATGGCAAAAAGGAGACAGAAAGCACTGAACTCTTTTCAAGTCATTTGTTACCTTGGGAATTGACACACATTCCTATTTTTAGGTCATTCAAGCATCTGCTAGGTTCTGAAGATGGATTTTGTTGAAAAACACTGTCAAATCATAAGAGGTCAAGAGCCACAGGACTGTCTTGTCTTGTATCAGAAATAAAAGGAATTTGGGAGTCAGCTTGCCTCCTAGTTATAGTAAATCAGTCAAGCACAGCAAGGGTGGGAAGGATGTGTGTGCACACCAGCACTTCTCACGTTTTGAATATGCATTGATTGATTTTGCAGAACATCTGTCTGGTCAACTATTCTATCATTCTGCATTGTTATTGGGATGTGCATGATAAAATGACCTTTTGTGAATGCCAAAAGCACACATTTTGTTGCTGTTGAAAAAAAGGTGACACAAGGCCTTTCCGCAGTACATTGTTACTGTGCTATTCCACTTTCAACATCCTGTGGAATTCTGGGATATGCTGTTTACTAAGGCCAAAGAGCTCTCTGGCTGAGAATTCTAAATGCCCCTCTTTAAACTACAAACCCCAGGATGCCATAGGATGTTGAAAGTGGAATAATAGCACTATAACAGTGTAGTGCAGAAAGGCCTACAGTCCTGTTTTATTTACTGGAATGGAACAAGAAATGGTCCCAACACATATTTCTGAATTTTACCTAGTTCTTGAATTTTATCCTTGACTATACTCTAAAGATTTTGAATGTCTCTCAGTGTCTTTACACATATATTGGAATACCCAATTTCCTGTATGGGCTTTGTTTTTAATGCATAAGGGGATATGATGAGAAGGTACTGAAACTGTAGACTTTGTGTCAAAGAGTGTGAAACAAGTATGATTCATATTTAGCAGTATTTTCGCAAATTCATTTTGAGGTATGTTTTTTCTTACAGTGCAAAGATGGAAGTTTTCAAATTCCATCGATTTATGAAACAAATGAAAATGAAATATTTACAAGTGCCCCCCCACAAAAAAAAAACCTTAAAGGAGTAACACTGATATTATGGTCATGTTTTGTTTTGGAAGCAGTTACACATGATGATCTTTAAGTAACTTTTATACCCTTGCATTTACATCAATGCAGCTTTAATCTTGAAAAGAAATTTGAGTGAGCTATATGTTAATCTGAGCTACTGCAATTCATAAATTCACTGTGATGGCCTCAGTACAATCTTGCGCACATATAATTATTTGAGGATAAGTCTCATTGAACTCAGTAGAACTTACTTGTGAATAAGCAGGCCTAGGATTGGCCACCTGGCTTTGAAAAACTTCTAACTGATGTCACATTAGCAGCCTAGACAGGATTAAATTCTAAGAGTTAATTACTTTTCAGTGCCTTTAAAAATCCTCACTTGTAATGCTTGGGGCTTTCAGGGTTTCTCTCTCATTTAATAGCTGTGGGCAGGATTTGTCAGCGCTAGTCTGGAGTCATTCTGAACTTCCATTAAACCAATGGCACTTAAGCATTTAATGCCATCTTGCTCCTCCCTGTCTTACACATGGTGCTCATTCTTGCTCCAAATCTGTTTTCTACAGTGCTGAAAAGGCCCAGCTGTAACCTTTTCTTTTTTTACTAGTTAGCTTTCCCAGTGGCTTCAGAGTGCAATAAACAGAATATTTGTGGGCAAGGGTTGAGGTTTACTTCTCTGTTAAGAGAGTAAATCAGATTGTAGATGCAGACAAAACATTACCCTAAATAGCCTCACCACACCTTTATTAGTCGCTCCCTTAATCATCACGGCTGTGTATATGCCATCTGTCTGCAGAGATACACAGATACACTAGATTCTTTTTTTTTTTTAAGTCTCATTCTTGATAACCTTGATGCACACTCTTGGTGTTAGTGAAAAGAGCTATGAAACACCCTCCATTCTGATATTAGTCTGCTGGTCTCAAGAATGGCAGTAGATGCACTCAAAGTGGTAGTGAAGATAGATTCAATTGGCAGTCCAGTCAGACTGTATACATGAAATTGGAGACTGGGTGGACATCTGTCCTTTACCTGAGGGAGCAAAATGTTATGGGTCAATCCTAGTTCCTTCCAGATGATTTAGCTTAGTACCATCAGCTTCCATAATGTTGACTGGTTTTTGGAGTTGTAGCTTAAGAAAGTAAATTTTCCAGGCTCCGATATCTATACCCCTTTCCCAGTTCCTTGTCTTTTCCTTGGGTACATGTACTTAAAAGTACCTGGATAGGTGAAATGCCACCTTGGTAACCAGACAACTGAGTGATTAGTACCTACTATTCCTAAACACATCACTTAAGCTGAACAGGAAGATACTCCAAGGCTTTCTGAAAAGTCATTTTGCCCAGATTTTGGAACAAAAATATCACTTTGTGGTCAAAATAAGCACATTCCATTTAATAATAAACAGATCTACATGTCTGCATTACAGTGGACTTCTGCATGTAGTATAGCTTCTACCCAAGCATGGCTCTGGATGCCCTGTTTCCAAAATGACTATTGAAAAATAGCAGGATGCTTTAACTAACAAAATGCTCTTGGGGATCATTCAAATATCATATATTAATTTTGAAAATTATTATTCAGTTCTTGGAAACTTGGGCTGAGTACATAAGAAGCTTTCTTTATCTTTGGGGAAAAGTTTTGAGGTAGATTACCTTGAGAAACAAGGGCTAGTTAGAGTCATAGTAGTGTAATCACATCTCAACACCCATTCTTATCTCTGGAATAGGTCTTTTGACTTGGTCCATAAAACTGTGTTTTTGCTTTGAACATAAGCATTACCTTGCTGAATTTGTGAGGAACTTCATAATAGGATTCTAAAAATGATGGGTTTAGATTTTTTTTTCTCTGCAGCTGGAATTTCCATCCTTTCCCTGCTTGAACTCTGTTTCAACTGCAGTTCCTCTAGTAGAAAAAGGGGAAGGACAGGGCATGGTCTTCTGGCTGATACCTGTCTGGGTGGGTGGCTGGAAGGTTATGCTAATATCCAAACAAGAACCTGAATCTGTTAGAGTTGGATTTAATGAGAGCCTAAGGAAATTTCACTTCTCAAGCAATGCAACAAATGGGAAAAACTTGGTTTAACAGGCAGTGTGTTCTTGTGAGTTCTGAGGGATTTTTAGATGGATTTTGAATGAACTCTAACAGATTCAGGTTCTTGCCAGGATATTAGTGTAACCTTCCAGCCACCCAGACAGCTATCAGCCAGAAGACCATGCCCTGTCCTCTATGCTGTTCTCTTCTTAGTCCTGAAGGTATTTTGAGGGGATGTAATGAATACTTAATGCTGAGGTAACAACTCCTTTTGAGGTGTCTTGTAAGGAGTTAATAATACAATTTAAAAATAACTTCCCAAGTTCTGTGCAAAAGCATACCTGTTTGAGTTAAAATGTTCTGAACAAGTCAGCTGCCTGACCAGAGTGGAACACAGCTCATGCACCTTTCATAAAAAAACAAAAACAAAAGCCACCGCCAGTTGCCCCAAGCTTTCTTCATTAATACACTGTATGTATATTTGTGAGAGGGGGTTAATTTTGCTGCTGCTTTTGATAATCTGCCACCAGTCACACAGAGATATACCAGTATATCCAGATCTGGCATTTGCTGACCCCTGTTTAGCATACTATAGTTCCTGACAGCATAAGCTGAATTCTGCATTTTCTGGTCTCACATAGGCCATAAACTCACTGGGTGTTCTTAAGGCAGGTTATTGTATTTCAGCACCTCTTCAGTAACAGAATAATTAATACAACATTATCTCCACAGCCTCATATTCATTGCTCCAGCCACATAAAGAAAGATGATAGCTACTTCTTAAAATGAACAAAATAAGGGGAGAGAAAAGCAAACTAAGGATAGATAAGAAGGGATAGAAGAAAGACTACCAAACTACATAAAGTATTAGATGGCATTAGAAGATGCTTCATGGACTATCAAATTCAATCCCCTGTTCAATGCAGGATCTCCAGCTAAAACATCCCCAGCAGGTAGCTGTCCAGCCTCTTTCTGAAGATGTTTAGAGAAGACCCAACCACTTCCCTAGACAGTTCTGTTGCCAAAATGTTCTTACTGTCAAACTATTTCTTCTAATGTTTAATTGAAATCTAGTGTCCTCTAATGTCAAACCATTAGACCTGGTTCTACCCTCTGGAGCAGCAGAGAACAGGCCTGTTCCCTCTTCCCTGTGACAGCTCTTGAGGCATTGAAAGAGTACAATCATCATTCTTCTCTTCACCAGGCATGATGTCCAGCTCCTTCATGTCTTCTTCATATGTTTTATTCTCCATGCCTCATATCCTTGTTTCCCTTCTCTGAATCCACTCCAACTTGTCTACCGTCAGCCCTCCACATTTGCGGCTTTCACTTTTGCAGATGTGATTATTCACAGACTATTTGCTATCACCTCTGCTGCTGCTCTATCACATTTTTAACAGGGACTGCAAGCCTCATGAGACAGAAACTGCAAACAAGGCTTGTAAGTCCATGTTTAAAATAGTGTGGGGCAGCAGTGGAGGTGGCATTCAGCCCTACCAGCCCCCCACTTCTGCCTTGGGAAGGAACCCTGATGTCTCAAAGGAATCTAAGGTGAGTTGAATGTGATGATCATACTTTTGTGTGTGTGTTAAATATGGTTTGGGAGGGCCTAGAGTTATTCACGGTTTTTCCACTTTCACAGGGGTCCTGTGCCCCTAATCCTAGCGAATGTGAAGGGATAACTGTATTTCTTAAAAAGAGGCACCCAGAACTGAACACAGTGCTCCAGATGAGGTCTCACAAGCAGAGAATACAGGGGGACTATTTCTTCACTATGCTTCTATTAATGGAAACTATGCTTCTATTAATGTAGGCTAAAATAGCACGTGCCTTCTTTGCTGCAGCATCATACAGCTGGCTTATATTCAATTTATGATCAATAATAATCCCAAGATCCTTTTCCCATGCATTGATCCTCCATCCTCCATCTTTGCATTTGTAGCCTAAATATAGAATTTTGCATTTGAATACTCTGGATCTTTTTGGATACCAAATTGAAAATACTGGTATATATGGCAAAAGAGAAAGAGTTTCAATTATACAGAATTATCCTTACCTACAGATACTTGTGGTATATACTACTTTAAGTTCGATTTTCTAATTGATCAAGGTCCTTTTGAATTCTGTTCCTATCTTCCAATGTGTTAGCCACCCCTCCCAGTTCTGTATCACAAACAAAATTAATAAGATTTCCTTCTATCCCATCATCTATCATTGATAAAAATGCTGAAGAATAAAGACCCTAGGACAGAGCCCTGAGGTACTCCACTTGAGTCCTTATAATATTAGAGAACAAGCCCACCAAATTCAGTCATCTTGTTTTTTTATCTTAGATTCCCTAACTTCATAAATCATAAATTCTCTTCAGAAGATGGTTATAGGCCTGTAAATACTGCCCCCCCAAAAAAAAGAGGGGAGGAATTTAAAAACGTGCTGTTTTAGTACAGCAATTCACTTCATTGTATTTTAATACTGCAACGTATTGTCATGGATCCTCTTAGTTCCCAATTAGAGCATACCCATTAAATCAGGGTTTGTAAAATGTGGCCAGCAGCCAGCTCTGGACCTTGCTTTTGTGACTCCTGAAGGCTCCCCTCTAGTCATCCTTGTTATTTGGGGACATTTTTTTGGCCCAAAACCTGTCAGAAACACCCCCAATACATGACAACATACAAAAATACCCCACCCCATGCACTCCCAAACCCTTTATTATTTCAATACTGATATATACATACTTTTAAAAATCTTTTTTTTTTTTAAGAAAGAGGCTAAAAGAAAGAACAGCTGGAGCCCCTCATTCTAATCACTGTTCCACCATGTTTGTGTATGCCATTTGTTTTGAATATGGTAGAGTCAGAGCTGTGAAAATTACTAATCATTTGACTACAATAAGCTATGCTTGCAGCTTAGATCCAAGTTACAACTTAGCAGTAAAGGAAAATGCCAGATAAAAGCAACATGAATTGTCAAGATACCACTTTGAAAAAAAATTAAACCCAACTTTACAGGTATCTAGCACAAAATCCCTGGAGCTACCTTTTTGAATTTTCATCTGGTCAATCCCCTCTTTAGAGTTTACCACAAAAGTAGGAATTGTGTGGCCCTCCACATGTTGCCAAATGGCAACACTGGCTGTGTTGTGAAGGGCTGCTAGGGATCGTACTCCACTCCTGGTATACTGTGTCCCCAGATTTTTATGTGGATATTTATAAAATGATAATAATAATAAAGTCACAGCCATGGTAAGTCAATGAGGGAGTACTGACAATCCAGATTCACAAATGTTAATTCGGTTTTGGGTACCAGACCAAATTGGGTTCAATTAGTTTCTCTCCCCGCCCCACCAACATTATAGGGATTACCAGAGCATGGATAACTGTTGTCATGCATGCATATGCTTGTGTTTCTATGGCCCAATGCTAGAATGTCTTCTGGGGCAGAAATAAGAAGTCTCCACTCTCTTTTATCTGGCAAATTCAATAATTTGACAAAAAGACAAACTTTTTTATAGTTAGCAAAAGTACAAAGAAACTAGAGATCCAATCATAAATCTCTGTTTTGGAGTCTAATCTGACTATCTCAGTAGGCAGTTGCTGTTGTGTGCACTTTAAAGTCGTTTCCAACTTCCAACTAAGGTAAACCTATCACAGAGTTTTCTGGAGGCTGAGCATGTGTGATGTGTCCAAGGTCACCCAGTGGATTTCCATGGCCAAGCAGGACTTGAACCCTGCTCTCCAGGGTTGTAGTCGAATGCTCAAACCACTAGCCCATGATAGACAGATGTAATATTTGAAGACCAGTCACAGCAGGGCCCTTTGCTTGCTACTTGAGTTCAGCTTTTACGGATTTGATATATACATAAAGCAAGTTGGGGCCTTCCCAGGTCAAAATATGTCAGCCTATAGTCTTGACCCAGCTCTCCTGCAATAGGCAGGCTGTGTGAATTTTTAAAAAGCTAGCTATGTACATTTATTTGAATATAAGTTCACTTTTTTTTTAACAAAATGTACAGGTAGAAAAAGGCTGTTGTATTTTTATAAATCTAATGCAGGAATAGGGAGCATCCAGTCTTAGGACAGACATTCCAATTAAACCTTAGGAGAGGCATTCCAACCTTTTTGGAATTGGGGGAAAAACATACAAAAGATGAACAGCCATCCAAGCATAGTGGGGAGGTAGGCATGGCTTTCTTGAGTAAGCCCAGAAAGCTGGATTGAGCCTCAGGGCCTGATGTTCCTCATGCCTGAACGAGGCAGGACATAAGTTTGTCTAATGGAACAAAAAAACACAGAAAAGCAAATAGTGCTTAATTCTATATCTATATCTAAAGTGAATAATGGGTGTTATCCAACTGGAGGATAATAATGTCTTAAATCAATTAAAAAAAAGAGTTCTTATATCTCTTTTGTTAAAATTGATGAGATTTTAGAACAGCTAATTTTGACTGGGTCCTGCTGGTTATCTTTTTTAAAAAATGCCTTAAATACCTTTCTGTCAGGCTCCTAAATCTCTCTGGGGCTACTCTGGAATTTAATTTTGCACTGTAAAGTCTGGGCAATGTACTTAAGTTACATGGCTCCCCTACCTGCTTATGTTGCCCAGGAGTGAGCACTGCTCTCTGCAGTTTTGCTTTCTTCAGGCTCTCTTTATCCTTAACAATTTCCCTACATTGCAGTTTTTCCAGGGATTTGAGGCTATATCTGCTGGTTTGTCCATTAATCCCAATATATGACCGGTCCAATTTTTGCAGCAAGGTAACTAAAATGAGTGATATGTAAAGCTGAAATTTTATTCGATACTACCATATATACTTGGCGCTGCCTGGGATTTCATTTTCTCATAGCTAATACTTGTTAGAAAGATTTGAGATCATGTGTCTCTAATTCCTCAAAGTGTCTTATCCAGTACCTGTAACTTTTCCCCATATTCCCCAATCCAATCTGTATTCAGAGTTATTTACATACAGAGGTTAAGTTCCTGAGGAAATACAGTGGCCTCCTCCCTGCTGCTAGACCTTGTCTCCATAGCAACCAGCCAGGCCCAAGAGCTCTCTGGCTAAGAATTCTAAAGGCCCCTCCCTAAACTGCAAACCCCAGGATTCCCTAGAATCTTCTCAGGCAGCCAATCGTATGAGGTCCACCTCACACAGCCAATCATATGAGGTCTTTGCCTGACACAGACAAACATACATACCATACCATACTCCTTTTATGTAGTAAATGTAGCATGGCTTGACATAGTTCCTGCCATACAATTCCTATCACTGACAAGTATCATGCCCAATGATCAAGTGTGTTGGCCATTGTCATTCAAAACATTCAAAGGACATCAGCTTGGAGAAGGTTGGATGGATTTATGCCCTCTCTCTGCCACCACTGTTGTTATTTGCTTTAATATCAACTTTGACTTATCATGACCCCTATGACCGAGACACTTCCAAGAATCCTGGTCATTCATACCCTGTTCTGGTCTTGCAAACTCAGGACTATAGCTTCCTTGATTGAATCATTCCACTTGTAACGTGGTTATCCTCTTTTCTACCACCTTCACTTTACTTAGAATTATTGTCTTTTCCAATAAGTCATGTCATCTAATGATATGTTTGAAGTATGACAGCCTTAATTTGCATGGTGGATTCTAGCGATGCTGTGCCAACATACACGTTTAGAAATTCTTTTGAAAAAATATCTTTTGTGCTGTTGATTTCGCATTCTGTTATGTCACACCTTTCCACAGGCCTCTGCTGTCTCTTTTTGCAGCATCATTCCACCATATTCATCAAATGTGTTTCTTTCATTTCCCGAACAATGCTGTTTTCCTGTCCAGAACATAGCATTCCTTTTTGGTAAAATCTTTGACTTTACATGATGTACCTGTGCAGATATATTGTTTGAAAGCAGATAGGTTTTCTTCCAACTGTACATCTGAACTTCATACTTGATGTGTTTTACTTTGCCTTATACTTAGATGATATGAACAGCTCTTCTTTCAGCTGGTACATTCAGTCTAATACTAAATACAAGTCTAACATCAGACATGCCAATGTTCAAAAACCAGGGGATGTCAGCCTCACAGACACTCTGTTTCTGACTTTGGAAACAGCTGAACAAGAATTAAGAGGTTCAGCAATACCATTCATGATCTGAATAGGAACAAAGCATTTCTTATAAAATGGTACTACATGTGTTAATCATCTTATCAATGTACAGATTACTGTGCTACTACCCAAATATTTTGAAATAGGTATTTATAAAGTAATTATCACTGTCTCTTTGTATTTCAATTCCCTCTGATTCCAGTGATGGCAATACTCCACTCACCTGCACATACAATAATCTACCAATGGAAGTAGCCTTTCATATATCCGACAAAGTGGGATTTAATGCATGAAAGCCTGTGTCATAATAAAATTTGTTAGTCTTTGAGGTGCCACAGGACACCGATTATAAGGCTTGGGCTGACCTCTGTATCCCTCCCTGCAACATTCTCATAGAATCGTAGATAGGGGCCATCGAGTCCAACTCCCTACTATGCAGGAACACCCATCAAAGCATTCCCAACAGATGGCCATCTAGCCTCTGCTTAAAAACCTCCAAAGATGGAGACTCTACCACACTTCAAGGCAGCATATTCCACTGCCAGACAGCTCTGACCATCAGGACGTTCTTCCTGAGGTTCAGGTGGAATCTCCTTCCTTGAAGTTTGAATCCATTGCTCCTTGTCCTAGTGTCTGGAGCAGTGGAAAACAACCCCTCTCCCTCCTCGACATTACATCCCTTCAAATATTTAAACATGGCTATTATATTCCCTCTTAACCTTCTCTTCTGCAGAGTAAACATACCCAGCTCCCTAAGCTGCTCCTGAGAGGGCATGGCTTCTAGACCTTTCACCATTTTGGTCGCCCTCTTCTGGACATGCTCCAGCTTCTCAATATCCTTTTTGAATTGAAGTGCCCAGAACTGGACACAGTATTCCAAACAAGGTCTACCCAAAGCAGAATAGACTGGTACCATTACCTCCCTTGATCTAGACACCATACTCCTATTGATGTAACCAAGAATCGTGTTGGCTTTCTTGGTTGCAGTATCACATTGCTGACTCATGTTCGGCTTGTGATCTACCAAGACTCCTAGATCCCTTTCACGTGTACTGCTATCCAACCACATGTCCCCCATCCTATATTTGTGCATTACATTTCTCTCTGTTGACATTCATGTTTATCCCCCAACTATGAAGAGATTCAGTTGCTGGTTTCCACACCCACACATAGTAGAGGCTCAAGAGTAAAATATGCTTAAGTTTTTTGCCCCTGGCTACTTTGCAATACTAGTAACAAGTAAGCATACATCTCAGAACGCTTTTTAAAGGGTGCAATCCTCCCCCCACTCTCCTGGTAGAAGCCCCAGTGAATTTAGTGGATTTACTTATGAGCAGTCGTGTCTAGGACTGCTCTGCTATTTTATGTTTAAGTAAGTTTCACCACCAGTTCCATGACCTGCAATCAGCTTGATTTCACATCTTAGACTGAGATATGGAAAAGGATCCCACTTTGGAAAGTTTTGGTCAGTTCTCAAAGGGGAGGGAGGAGAAAGAGAATCTTAAACTCTATAAATCCATTTTTCAGACAACTTCTAATTTTCACAAAGTCAACTTTCCCCTGCCTGCTGCAGTTTTCTAAAAGCAGGATATGGGTCCAGGCCATTCACCTCTTGTAATCTAATCAATGTTCTTTACTTACCTGAAATTCTGTGTCATTGCTGGAAAGGTCATGCAAGCACTTTAATCTGCACCATATGTGGGAAGCTGGTGAAGTTTTCTTTCTCACATATACTCCTCCAGCTCTGTCCTTGGAAGACCACAACTTATCCTCTTATTCACTAAAATGTTGGTTCTTTATCTTGTGTTTCAGGATTTCTTGCAACTTAGCTCCACTTTGCTTGATTGTCTCTGTCCTTACGCCAGGCTTGGGAATCATGTGGCCCTCCAGATGTTGTTGGACAGGTGTTGTTGTTGTTGTTCCCTGACAGCCAGCATAGAACAAAGGTGAAAAATCCTTGGAACTGTAGTCAAAAAACATCTTGAAGTTTGCATGATTTCTACACTTGCCTTCATCCCATGTAAAGGGCTGCAAAGCCATTCAGTTGTTTAGGACTTCTTACATTGTAACAATTAGGTATGTAGCTAGAACAAGAACATGACTGAGAAACACAACGCTAGTGGTAGTACTTTACTAGCAATACTATCATTTTGGCCCAGCGGTGTAGCTGCTGGTTGAAAATTTTAGAAGGAAAAAGTTTAATGCAAGGTGCTCATTTAATTTCTATTGCACTAAATGTGTCATTGGCCATTTCCGTCCTATACTTTTATAGTGTTTTATAGTTTTATAGTGCTTTTACAGTTTGCAGTTTTTGGAGGAGTATTTAGAATTGTCAGCCAGAGAGCTCTTTGGCCTCAGAAAACTACAAATCCCAGAATTCCATAGGATGTTGAAAGCAGAATAATAGCACTGTAACAGTGTAGTGCGGAAATGGCCATTCTTTAAACTGTTCGAGGGAAAGATGAGTCCTCCACCAGTTGGCAGTTTGTTTTGGGGAATTCTATGAAATCATATCAGTTACAAACAGGCAGGTTTGGTAGCCTCATAAACATGTTTTTTCAATAAGACTCTGACAAGCATGGAACTTACTGATGTTTAACATCTAGGCTCTGAAGAAATGTGTGTCACAGACAAATCTTATCCAGACATAATATATATATTTATCCCATTTTCTAGAGCAAGGAAGATGAAACTTCAGGCCTAACTTGGCCTGAAGAGTCTTCCTATGGGGTCCCTGCTCACCCAGAAAGCAGGAGAGGTGTCCCTTCTACAGTCTCAGCTACTGTTTGCAGATATCCACTGAACTCCAACCTCAAGTCCATAAGCCACTGGTCTACATTCAGTGGGTTCACTGAGTCTAAAACAGTGATTCTCAAGAGTGAGTTCCCAAATGTTGTTGAACTTCAAATACCAAAACTCCTAGCTAGCATGTTTCAAGATTGATCAAGAATGAGCCAACAACATCAGGGAACCCAAGGTTGGAACCACTGATCTAGAGCAACTATGCAGGGGGTGGGGACCATTTTCCACCCTGTCCCTACCCAGCGGGCCACACTAGCATGTTTTGGTGTGCCCAAAGTGACACAACATCACTTTTGGCTACCATTTTGGCTGATTGAAGGGGGAGATTTGAGGGCTTTGGAGGGCCAGGGGAAGCAAACTGCTATGGTTTGGGCACAGTTGGGGCATTTTTCAGACAAAAAGAAATTGCCCAAAAATTCATCTGATTTTTTAAAAAAATTAGTCTGGGGGCTTCAGGCACCACATTTAGGAGTCTCAAGGGCCACATGCAGCCCATGGGCCACACTTTGGCTACCCTGATCTAGAGGAATAAATTTGCATTTGATTGAAATTGCTTTAATAGACATACCAGATCTTATTTACCATACATTTTTGCAGATTCCAGTGGGTTTGCATTACATTTACCGCACTAATTTTTGCAGGTTCCAGTGAGTTTATCCTGTTATCACACACATGCATATAATTGTTAAATGTAACTAAAGCAGATCCATTAAATCTGTGAGTCACTTAACTTGCATTGACTCAATGGGTCTCTTCTAGTTAGACTTAAATGTTTAATTTAGGCCATAATTTCCTATGATACAGGGACTAGGGCCATTTCATCTGATAATGAAACTGCTATTAATAGCACTTTCTTATGCATATCTTTTCAGAAGACCCAGTAAGTTTGGTAAGTTTTACTCCAAGATAATTGTGTACATGGTTTTGGACTATATCTGTTGGCCTTACAGGTGGTGTCTATGTGTATCTTTGTTTGTTTTATTTTAACTAATCTGCATGTTGACTGATATTTACTGTGACATCTAAACTATTAGTATTGCCATTGGAAAAACAACAAATGACATCTGTTAGGAATAGTTAAGTAAATACTACAGATAAATTCACACTTTCTCCTAACTTTGTTTCGCTTCTTTACACAATAATATAGGGAAAAATCATGTGCTGCATATCGTCCTTTTTTTGTTTAAATTAAATGTTTATTACATGCATTTGATGATGTTTCTGAAGTCTGTTTACAAAACACTGGAATATACTGACATAATGAATGCAATAAAATACATGTTATAGCAACAGTGAAAAGGATAAAACAGAAGGCAGACATCTTTATGCTGGTCTCTACAGATGTGTTATGGTATAACTCCCATTATACTGCAGCATACTCTGTCTCAGAATGAAGGATTGTGGTTTATGTTAACACAAAGTGATCTTGTATATCATATATTGCATAAAAATTCCAATCTTACACATTTCCTTAGAAGTCCAACTGACCTCAGCGGGATTTAGTCCTTAGAAAAACCGACTGGATGACCTTGGATGTGCCACACACTCAGCCCCAGAAAACCCCATGGTAAGTTTGCCTTAGGGTCAGCATAAATTTGAAACAACTTGAAGGCACACAGCAGCAAAGCAAACTGCAACTTAATCTTGAGTTTCTATTAAGAAACAGTTGGGTGGAATTTTTGTTCCCTGTCACTTTCAATCTGTAACTTTCCTTTCTGCTTTTCAGGTTGGGTACGTGAACGTATTAATTTTCCATCCGAGTCAAGGCTGTGTCAGATTCTCCCATCCCCTGAGTTTTGTGATTTACTTTTTACTCCCATATCTAGTATGGATACCTTTAAGGCATACCAATTTAGGTTAGCCATTTTTCACTACTTAGAAGTAGTAGTTCTATAGCCTTAAGGGCCTGCTCGTGGTTTTCTAACAGCAAAATAGATGAGAGTAAGCCTCCTCCTGTTCTTTAACAGATGAGAAGTCAGGCCCGACCTGAGGTGGTTGCTTCAGACAGATGATTTGGAGTGTCATAAATGAGTAACAATTCATCAAATATTTAGTTTCTTTTTGCTATATTGTTACTGCCACAGAGAAAGAAACACAAGGGTGGAATTCTTCTGCCTCAGATACCAAAATAACATGAAGTGCCTTAAGAACTTCGGGGAAGAAGTTACTATTTGTTTCTCTGCCGCAGGCAGCAGATTACCAGAGCCAATCTTGTGTAAAGTAAAAGAAAAAAAAAAAGGAATTTTACATGTGGTTAGGAAAATTGGAGGCTGGTGGCTCCCAAGTCTATAGAATGGTGATCTGTTCTGGATGTTAGTCCAGACTGCTAAACCTATTTGCAGGATAGGTTTCTGAACTTTGGATAGCACCTTTAAAGTTCAGACTAAAACTTGAGCAGACTCACAGCTCCGCTGAAGGGGGAGCCCCAGTTACTACTACTTTAAAAAGTTACCTTTTCTACTTAAAAAGTTACATTTTCTGGACTATAACTCAAGTATCCTTAATGGCCATGTTGGTTAGAAGGTTCTGGGAGTTGTAGTTCAAAAATAACTTTTCCAAACTCTGCATTTTAGTGGCTGCAGTTCTCTTAAAAGAAGTGAGAGAATTCATTCTTGCAGAAAGCTTACCTTCAACACAATTATTAACAGGTAGGGTTGCTAATGTTTAAGGTGTCCATGGCTTTTAGCAGCATTTCTGTCTCTAGTATGCACAGATGACTCTGTTTATCTCCATGCCATGAAAGGTTCCTGGACATCCAACATTATTAGGCTCAAGAGCAGGGTAGGCTGGTTTTCTGCCCTGAGCAGTTGGTGAAGTTTATTGAGGAATGTTCACATCCTTTGAGCATGTATTTGGAGCAGACTCTACAGTGACCTGGGAGTTCCCCAAAGCCCAACAGTACAGCATTTGGTTCAGTCTAGTATATAGAAAAAGTGAAACTGTAGCTCCAAGCCTAGGAAAATGAGAAATAGGACCTAGTAGACTGTGGTTGTACTGCAACGTGAGGAAGAGAAGAGCATAAGAAAATTTCTCCAGCTGGAGGTTTTGTTTTTTAAAAATCCCAATACTCTATGCAGGAAACAAGAAGAAAATCAACTCCAGCTAATTTTATCATGGGCCTGCAGCTCTTACAGTAAGCCTAGAGCAAAGTATACATGGAAGATCTCTAATAAATACCAACAGAGCTGAGCTTACCTTAACAGACCTGCTACTTTAATCCATACCTCTGTCAGTTGTACTTAAAACTCTGACCCCTAAATACACTAATGAACTTCCAAAGGCCTTGTGGAGAGAAAGCTTCATGTCTTATGCTAACCTAAATAGGCTTTTCATTCAGCATTGGCATTATAGTTTGGTGGCTACAATGTACTATTTTCAACAAGGGTCTCCAACTTTTGCTTTTGATTAGACGCTGTCTCCAGTTACTTCTTTGCTTCGTTGATTCATTAATTTATCCTGAGTACTTTGAGATTGTTCAGCAACCTTGCAGTACAAAGTGTATTAAGGCACATGCAACTTGACTTCCACAATTTATTTTGTTATAGACAAAAAGTATACCTTCCTCAGTAGGATGAATCAATTTATGGATTAACAGGCTTTAGATATCAAATACTGTATAAAGATATTTTAAAAGTATACATATTCTTGATGTATTGTACAGAACAGAAGTTTAATTTAATTTTTACTTCCCAGCCTTCAAGAAGATTGTCAAAATGCCATTGTTCAGAGTTTTTTTAAAAAACTATCTCATCCCCAGTTTTATTTATGATTTTATTTTTAGTGAGTTAATTATAAAATTGATGTTAACTATTGTTATGGCTTGGGACCATAATAAATATTTCTGTTAAAAATTGTTGTGTGCATATGTAAAATATTATTGAATATGTATGTAAAGTACAACCTAAAATAGATATGTAGCATAACATTGTATAGGGTAAGTGTGATAGCTTGGATAGATATCCTGCCTCTGAAGAAGCTAGGTAAACATTTAATTAAATACTGTAATTGCTGTTTCTGCAGCCTATTTAAGAAGTTATAGCCATAATTTTTTTTTTTAAAAAAAGTTGGTTTTACTACATTTCAAGTTCAACTTGAAGATTGTTTAAAATGGGGACAATAAGATTTGAGCCTTTCATTGTTTCATCCTAAATGATAAATGCAATGCCAAATGGAATTTAAAAACACTGTTATTGACTTTATTATGTTATGAAAAGTCACCACCTTCCTGTCTTTCAAGCAGTAGGAGAGACTTGGCTTTGGCAGACTTCAAAGGTTGCTCAGATTTTGGCACAGCAGACGATTCATTTTTATTCTATTTTTATTTATATTGTTATAATGAAGTTCTGGCTTGACGTAATGTTCATGGAAAACATTCAGTTTTCCTGTACTTTGCATTCAACTATTACTGTTAAGCGTGTGTAAGATTGCAGTGCTGTGTTCAACCTGAGTTTATTTTTTCAGCAGCTGAAATCTACAAACTACTTGAACTGGAATGCATGTGCCAAAATCAATTTTGTTTGCAAACCTCAGACCAGGTAAATGAGAGTAAAGGACTTAGTTCTTTTTGCTGAGGTTTAGACCAGACATTGAGAATCTTAGACACCCTATATATTCTGGTTTACAACTTCAGCCAGCCTCACTCAGCATACCTAACGGTAAGGGATTTTGTTCATAAATTTTATGCATAATTTATTTGACAGGAGAACATTCCATCAGCCCATCCTCAAAGTATCCTATTTTTCATGGTGTCTTGGGGAGGCTTATTGGAAGCCTCTTGACAAAAATCTGGACAGTTATTTCAAATTAACATGCTCTTCCTTATCTCTGCAGCTCTTATCCATGTCTAGTTCTTTCTGCTTCTTAGCTTCCTAGCTTTTCTTGCTCTCTGTTCATTGTAATTCTTAATTTTTCTTTTGCCACCATGCTTCTGCTGCTTCAGGTCTCCAGTTTCTACACACTCTATTTTCAACCCACACTGCACAACCCATGCTGAAATAAAACTGTTAACCTTCTCAATATTTACATTCCTGTTTTACAGATGAGTAACATACTAAGAAGTGGAGTTGTGTATGAGTTCAAACTGAGGTAATGTGCTTTATCTGTAGGTCTGTTCTTCCTCACTGGTGTTAAACACCAGCTTAGTAAGAAAGTCAGAATGCATTTTGAAAAATTCAAGAAATACCTGCCTCGCATCCTGTCTGCTTACATGACATATCTGGTTCATTTTTGCATTTTTACTTAGTATGAATCTTTACTGGATGAGCAGTTATGTAGACAGAATATTGGGATGTGTATCACAAAAAGAATATGTGTTTTTTGGAGGGGCAAGCTTTATACTGCATATTTCTGGCGGAGATAAAACAGCTATATTTTGCATTAATGTGTCTTTCTGAGGAGCTCTCAATTATAATTGTGTTAACTTGTCATTAAACATACTTTGGATTTCAGCCTTGACTTAAATGCCAATTTTTGGCCAGTTATGTAACATGTTCAGAAAGTGTTCCTTCATAGTGGAGAACAACAGGACTATGTGGTTGTGAAAGAGAGAGAAAAATACTTTGTGGTCAGGTAGCCACTGGGAACAGCATGAAGTAGTGATCTGAATGTTGGAGACCAGGGCTTGATTCCCAACTAAGCCATGGAAACCCACTGGGTGACCTTGGGTGCATCACACTCTCTCAGCCCCAGAAAACTCCGTGATATGATGGCTCTAGTCAGAAATGACTTGAAGGCACATAACAATAAGCAACTGGGGAGAAAACTTGCTCCTTCCTCTGGTACTCCTCTTGACTGGACTAAATGAAACTTATTCCCATGTAAGTATGCCTAGGAGAACATCCTTTCTCTAAGCATATATTCAGACCCTAGAAGAAGTTACTTGTTTGGACTCCAGCTCCCCGAGCTCCCCCAGCCACAATATCTAGCAGCTGTCTTGGGCTGGCTGAAAGATTCTGGGGATTGTAGTCCAAAAAAAGTAACTTCTTCCAGTCTTTGCTTCTATTTAGGACATGTGTGTGGCTGAGTTTGTGTGCGTTTAAGGACCAGGTACATTTCTCTCAGATATTGTATTCTTTTATCACAAGCAAAAAACTGAACTGAAAATTATGAAAGCTGATGATAAATCAGTCTTGAAGAGTTTTTCCTCCTTTTTCCTTCCTTCCCCTCCCCTTGAAACACACTAAGGGGGCTGTTTCTTGACACACACACCCCACCTGCCCTTGATTTCTCTCACTGTTGGCCAGTTTTACAAAACAGTAATAAGGGATGGTCCCACAATCTCGGCATGCAGGGCTGACAAGCAGAAAGTAGCTATTCACAAGGTTGTATTCTATCTAAATACCAAATTAAGAGCATTGATTTCATTTAACCTAGGCCATTTCCGCACGAGCCTGTTATAGCGCGATGATTCCACTTTCAACCTCCTCTGGAATCCTGGGGTTTGCAGTTTCGGGAGGGGCCGGCCGGCCCCTCCCGAAACTGCAAACCCCAGGATTCCAGAGGAGGTTGACAGTGGAATCATCGCGCTATAACAGGCTCGTGCGGAAATGGCCCCAGACGTGTATTTCTCTGCAAAATCTAAATGTGCATTTCTCTGCAAAATTAGCATATCGTCCCCATGTATAAATTCCACGATGCACACATGGCACTCTAGGATGGGCCCACACCCCCCAAAATGCAGGATTGTCAGACCTCTAACCCAATATAAAAGGAAAAAGCTTTCCAAGCCTCAAACGGAGATTGGGGGGAGCATCCTCCTAAGGGACACCGGGCAACCCCCCTCCTCCCTCCGAGCACAGACCTGCCTGCCTGGCAGCTTCCCCTCCAAGGGCTGGGGGAGGACCGCAGCCTGGCCCTCTCCGCTCCTGCGCACACCTGCGCCGCCGCCGCGCTCCGCCAGCCCTCACCTTCCCGCTCAGCATCCCTGGTCCTCCGCCTCGGAGGCGGGGCCTGGGCGGAGCCTCGGGACGCCGGACCCAAAAGCTGGCTTCTCGGCGTCGGCTCCTTTCCTCCCGCTCTGCCTTCCCACCCGGGGTTAATCAGCGCGCCCGCCCGCCCGCCAGCCAGCCAGCCGCGGCGTCTTCTGCTTGCCAAGCAAGGAAGGAAGGAAGGAAGCGCTCCTGTGCGGTAGCTGCTCATGGTCAGGAGCTGCCTGTCGGAAGGCTTCACAATAGAACCGGAGCCGATCCTGTTCGGCCGGCTGCGGCGCGGGGTGGTGGCGGCGGCGGCGGCGGTCTGGCGAGCTGGCTCGGGCGGCTCTCGGCGGCCAGTGCGGGTGCTGGTGCGTCGCCTTTCCGTGAGTGGCAGGACAGCCGCGGCGGGTGCCTGCGACGCGATCGGAGCGGGTGGGGGGAGGCGTGCGGACGGGCGTCCCGGGGTCACTCGTTCAGGTCCGCTGGGCTGCCGCCGCCGCAGGATCGAGGGAACCTTGCGGGCGGCGTCGGCAGGGTAATTACGCGGACTGGATGAGCCGAGCGAGCCGGTTTGGTCGCTGCGAATCCCCTCGAGGGTCTGCCATCTATTCCGGATCGCCTCTTAGACGATGCCATTAGGATCGCAGTCGGGTTTGTTATGACCATCACCCTTATCAGAATGATCTTCCTTTTGGAGGTACCCACGATCGGCTATTCTCTTTTTCTCCAGAGTGGAGAAAACTTCCCCTAAGTATTTTATTTCGGAAGTTTGGGAAGGCAAGGTTAATTAGGAAGCACTGAGACGCATGGCTGCCCGATGCGTTCTTTTTCTCTCTCTTGCCTGGAACACCCCCCCCGCCGAAATGTGGGGCTTGGTTATGAAAAACCCTCCAACGCGATTCCCCTGTTCTGGGTACACGTGGGAGGTTTGTGGCTGGCTCTCCTCAGCCTCATTTCTAGTTTCCGTGAAGCAGCAGGTGTGAGGATGTGGGGTGCACTCTGCACATGGCTAGAGGTAATCATAGAATCATAGAATCATGGAAATGTAGAGTTGGAAGAGACCCCAGGGGCCATCCAATCCAACCCCCTTCTGCCATGCAGGAACACCCTCAAAGCACTCCCGACAGATGGCCATCAAGCCTCTGCTTAAAAACCTCCAAGGAAGGAGACTCCACTACACTCTGAGGCAGCAGATTCCACAGCCGGACAGCCCTGACCGTCAGGAAGTTCTTCCTGAGGTTCAGGTGGAATCTCCTTTCCTGTAGCTTGAATCCATTGCTCCTTGTCCTGGTCTCTTTAGTTGGTTTCAGGTGTTGCAGGGCTGACTTCAGAGCACCAAAGGTCTTGGGAGGAGAGGACGGAACCTTTCCCGAAATGAAGTCTGTCTTGTGAATTGACTTCAGGGTAACAGTGGCAGAGTTTTGGTGTTTCTGGCACCTGAAACCAAAGGGAATAATAATAGCTGACAAATCCATCCTGTTGTGATACCTTTGTTGAGCAGGGTGCAAAATGCATTATGCTACCTTTCAAAACTTCACTGGCTTCTTCATCAGTTGAAAGAGAGATGATAAAAAGCCTGCAGGGGACATTGTTGTGGTCACAGTGCCTGTGTTTTAGGTTGTGATGGCATAAGTGTAGAAATAAACTGAGGACCCTCCCCCTTTTGTGGCCATACATTGAGCTGAAACTAAGGCAGTCATAATGCTTTGGAATCAGTCATAATGCTTTGGAATCAGGTCAGTGCTTTTACCATGCCTTTCACAGGGATGCCCCATGGCTTAAGGATCTCCAGGTCTCTTGGTGCTTCTCTGTAGCTTGTTTGTTTGTCTGTGTGTGCAGCATTTGTGTGCATGTTTCTCTGGCAACTTGTGGGAGTTTCCATGCCATGGATGGTTAGATGATCTCCAGGCGGTGGGCAGGTGCAGTGTCAATCCGCCTGCCTGCCCGACTCTTATCTTGTTCGGTGCTGCTATTGCTGCTCTCCTGCTTACCTCTGGTGAATAAATATCAGTTGCTTCCTGACACCCTTCTGCTATTTTAATTCCATTCCATTTCATGCTGCCACAGCCTCCACCTCCTCCTCTTAATACCAGAGAGCTTGCAATCACGATAGGGAGTAAAATGGTGTGTTAGGTTGAAGGTGATGTACCCCGCCAATCCATCACAAGAAGCCAGAGGGATGCTTGAATGCAGTGTTAAATGGGGTGCTGAGATACAGGAGACCCTCTGTGGAAGAGGCTGAGGGGGATGTACCCTATTTTTGAAGAATGAGTCTTTAAAAGTGACACTCTTTAAAGAGTTATAATGATCCTTTATAACTGCAGTCATAAAGCAGACCCATTGTAGAGCAGACCCATTCAATTAATGAAACCTTGGTACAGCAACACTGATGTAAGCTTGATTTATTCATTGGATTGACTGTGGCTGGAACTGACTGATAGATTCAGACCTAAGAGTGCACCTAAAAAGTCATTACCACCTTTTTGAAAGGACATGAAATGTAAAGTATTTCAAAACAGCATGCTCGTTTTATTTTGGCATGGGGGGAGGGTGTCATCTTGTTTTTTTCTGATGGTGAAGGTAATATATGGGGGTCAGAAGTGTGAGGAGAGAGAATAAGGGAATGTGTCCTCTCTTCCTACTTTCAAGTCGTGTACTGAAAGATATTTGTGGACATGGGGTTTTTTGCCTGGGACCACTATAGGCCTTTGAAGCCCCTCCCTAAACTGCAAACCCCAGGATTCCGTAGGATGTTGAAAGGGGAATAACAGCGCTATAACATTCTAGTGCGGAAATGGCATAAGTTCTCTGCTTGTCATTTGGAGGCCTACAGAAAGTGTGGGACCCTGATCACTCCGATGAAGAAGGTTGATTAAATGTGTGTATGGAGACCAGCGTTCAGTTCCCTGCTTAGCCATGGAAACCTGGTGGTTGACCTTGACTCAGCCCCAGAAAATCCTGTGATAGGGTCACCAGAAGTTAGAAACGATGAACACAGGCACACAACAACAAGAACACAGCAACACAACAATGAAAGACTGCAGATATGATCCTGAATCCACTACATACACTAAGTTATCTAGAAAGGGTTTCTTGATTTCTACACAGTCTTGAGGGCAAGAACCTTTACTTTTGAAGTATGAAAAAATGGAAATCCTTGGTAGAATCTATATCTCCACCAAGTGCCAAATTGTATAGAGGAGTGTCTTTGGTCAGCTTTAGCTGGTGTTTTAACTGTACCCTTTCCTGGGGAGAATAGACCTGACTGTAATGGTTCACCTCCCAATTAGACTACTGTAACATGTTATACATGGGGCTGCCCTTGAAAAGTGTTCAGAAGCTACCGTTAGTACAAAATGCAGTGGCAGGACTGTCGTCAGGTATACATTTTAAAGACCACATAACACTGGTCTTACATGAACTACAATGGCTTTCTATTTGTTTTCAAGATTGGTTCAAGATAGTGGTCAGCCCATATAAAGCCCTAAAGAGCTAGGGACCAGGATATCTGAAAACTGTCTCATCCTCCATGAGTTTGCCTGAAATCTAAGATGATCAGTGGAGTACCTGTGACATGTCTCACCACCTTGTGAAGCAAGGCTGATAGATACACATGACAGACTTTTCTCCATAGCATCACTCTGAATGTAGAATTCCTTCCCGAGAGAGAATAACCTATCTCTGTCCCTTCTGAATTTCTGGTGAGCAGTGAAGTCTTGTGCCATTTTGGTTGGCCTTTCAATCTTGAAATTCAAGTGTCTGCTCTGGCTGTTTTTATAAACTGTTTTTAGAGCTATTTTTAAAGAGAAGCCTTGAATATGTTAATTGGCTTTCAGTTAGTCATTTACTGTTTTAAAAGTGTTTTTACCTATTGTGCATTGCCTTTGGGGCCTTGGAGGATAAAAGGTGATAAATAAATAAACTATGGGAAATGGAACAACATGGGTAACATATCCTAATGCAAAGTATATCTTCCTCTTCTGGGTGTTAAATATCTGTGTTAATTCATTTAAATATTTGCTATGATAGACAAAGATGATTGATTTCTATTCCAGCCAGGTGCCTTCAAAATGTTTTGGACTCCCATTCCCATTATGCTCAAAAGTTAGTGGTGATGGGAGTTGTTATCCAAAACATCAGGAGAGTAACTGGTTTTACTTGCGTGTTCACAGCCCATGAGTGTTATCAATCACTGCTGTGATGTGATAGTAACATCATGGTCATTGAATTTAGCTAAAAAGGGTTGCTGTGGTGTTGTACTCTTGACCTCCAGGGTATTTTAGTGATAGACAAAGTTGTTATAAAGAGCCTCTTGGATAATCTAGTTTAGCCCTCCTACATCAAAGAGGATAAGGCACTATGTTAATCCTGGTATACTGCTTTGGTACCAGGGGATGTTTTCTTCCATTACACAAATGGCTTTGGAGTTACTATTAAACAGAATTTCCATTATTATAATGGGAAACATTTTAAATGATGGGGGAGCTGCTTCTGGCTGTATTGTGTCTTTCAGAAGCTTCATTTTGAATTTTCCTCTGCCTTGACTTGTAGTAGAGGTACCATCCTGTAGTTAAGCAAAATGTAAGTTATTTTTTTTTTTAATGAAATGCATTATTTGAAGAGTAGGAAAAATGGTCTGGAGCATCTGGACTTGACTGACTGCTCCATCACAATCTTTTACTGGATCTCTTAAGGCCAATGTAGATCTAATTGCAGGAGAAAAAATAAAATGTGTAATTTCAGATTTTTGGCTAATAATACCTCATCTGAGAAAAGTTGTACCACATAAAAGGTGATCATACTGAAATGCCCCATTTATGATGGCTTGGGCTCCCTTTATAGCATCTCTGATTACATGATAGAGAATATCTGATGAAGTGGGCTACAGTCCACAAAATATTAAAATGAGACTTGTTAGTCTTTTAAGATGCTACAGGAAAGATTCTTTATGCTACAACAGATTCAGATAGTTGTTGCTGTGTGCCTTCAAGTCAATTCCAGCTTATGGTGACTCTAAGGCAAACCAATCCCAGGGTTTTCTGGGGGCTGAGAGTGTGTGACACAGCCAAGGTCACCCAATAGGTTTCCATGGCTGAATGGAGAATTGAACCTTGGTTTCCAGGTTTGTAATCCAATGCTCAGACCACTACACCATGCTGGCTTTCAGTCAGATAGTTACCCATCTTAAAATAATAAATGTATTATTTTCTCTCATAAAAGTCAATGAAATTATAATTTGTATCCCACCAAAGTCCTGACTGATTTAGATGAGAGATGTGTTTAAAAACAGATGAAAATAGAGCTCATTAAAATAACTGGTTAGTAACAGCATTTCTTCCAGCCCAGAAGCGTCGAGTCTAATTCACCTTTCCATTAAATACGAAAACACTTGTTGGTTGTCATCAATTCAGTTGATAGTTCATAGCTTGCATTTCTTCAGAGGAGCTCAAAGTGGCATACATGGTTCTCCACTACCTTTCATCCTCAAAAAAAACTCAGTGAGGCAGGCTAGGGTGATAGAAAATGGCCATTCTGTTGTTTGCTGTGGAACATAGGATGCCACCTTAGACCAGTTGTGTCCACTTATGCCTAGCCCAGTTAGACAATCCATTTTGACTAGCATTCAACAATAAAATGTTCCAGTTCAGGATTTCAGCCAGCCAGCATGGTATGGTGGTTTGAATGTTGGATTAGAACACTGGGAGACCAGTGCTCAGCCATGGAAACTCACTGGGTGATCTTAGACGAATCACACTCTGTCAGACTCAAAGGAAGAAGACAAGGGCAACCCTCCTGTGAACAAATTCTGCCAAGAAAACCCCATGATAGGTTTGCCTTAGGGTCATAGAATCGTAGAATCATAGAGTTGGAAGAGACTTCAGGGGCCATCGAGTCCAACCCTCTGCTATGCAGGAACACCCATCAAAGCATTCCCAACAGATGGCCATCCAGACTCTGCTTAAAAACCTCCAAAGAAGGAGAGACTACCACACTCCAAGGCAGCATATTCCAATGCCGGACAGCTCTGACTGTCAGGAAGTTCTTCCTGAGGTTGAAGTGGAATTTCCTTTCCTGCAGCATGAATCCATTGCGGAAAACAAGCCCGCTCCCTCCTCAACATTACATCCCTTCAAATATTTAAACATGGCTATCATGTTCCCTCTTAACCTTCTCTTCTGCAAACTAAATATCCCCAGCTCCCTAAGCCGTTCCTCATAGGGCATGGCTTCCAGACCCTTCACTGTTTTGGTTGCCCTCCTCTGGACATGTTCCAGCTTGTTGATATCCTTCTTGAACTGAGTCGCTCAGAACTGGACACAGTATTCCAAGTGAGCCCTAACCAATGCAGAATAGAGTGATACCATTACCTCCCTCTATCTAGACACCATATTCCTATTGATGCAACCAAGAATCACGTTGGCATTCTTGGCTGCCTTATCACACTGCTGACTCATGTTCAGCGTGTGATCTACCAAGACTCCTAGATCCCTTTCACGTGTACTGCTATCCAGCCACATGTCCCTCATCCTATATTTGTGCATTCCATTTTTTCTGCCTAAGTGTAGGACTTTGCATTTCTCTCTGTTGACATTAATTTTATTAGCTTTGGCCCAGCTCTCCAATCTGTCGAGGTCATTTTGAATTTTGATCCTGTCCTCTGGGGTATTAGCAACCCCTCCCAATTTGGTGTCATCTGCAAATTTGATCAGCATGTCCTCCACTCCTTCATCCAAGTCATTGATGAAGATGTTAAATAGCACTGGGCCCAGGAAAGAACCCTGTGGCACCCCACTAATCACTTTTCTCCAGGATGAAAAACAGCCATTGGTGAACACCCTTTGGGTTTGGTCAGTCAACCAATTACCAATCCACCTAACAGCAGCCCTGTCCAGCCTGCATTGTTGTTGCTATGTGCCTTCAAGTCATTTCTGATTTACAGGTCACCATAAGTCAGAAATGACTTGAAGGCACACAGCAACAACAAAACAGCTATGCCCTTTCCAGGACACTTCGTTCCATTCCCTCACCTTCATAATGTTATCAGTCCTCCCTCAATAGACACCTTTACCATTATGTGGTTAGCAAGCACATTTGGTGCTCACTGAAATTTTTTTGTGAGCTTCTGGCCCATGCTCCACAGTCCAGAGGAGAGAACTGATAAGCATGTATGAGAAGTACAAATAAATGGTTGACAGAGGTCCATGTGATGATCCATGGTCACTTAATTTATTTAATTTATTTTTAATTTAAAAGCCCAACTTGTAGGACAATTGCATCAGATATCCTTGTAACCAATCATAGAGTAACCATTGACTCTTCTTTTCTCCCGATTATCTGAGTCCATGTGTAAATATCCAAGGTTATAGTTTCTAAATCCTTTTGCTGAATGGTCCATTTCTTTGAAGAATGTGTTATACAACTCCAGAAATCTCTTTGTAAAAGTATGCATATACACTTCAGTTTGCAAAAAATATAATTTGTGTTTTTAGAGATTATAATTAACTTGGTGTTGTCTTTCTTAATGTATGAAATAGAATTATATTTGTATTTTTTTAGTGTAGCTGCTGAGGAATGCCAACTTTGATAGAAATTGTTTTGGGCTTCATAAAAATAACTAAAGCAAGTGACCATCAGTCAGTATACTGAGCTTGTCTCTGGTTTACATCCATGCTTCACAGTCTTCATATCTCTTTCAGTTGTACTGTTGTGCTTTTGCAACCCTCAGTGTTTAAGAAATCCTGTTGATATTCCCTGTTGATGATCCATAGAATGAATCAACTATAGCCAGCACTTCTCATTTGCAGGTTTCACTCTTGCGGATTTGATTATTCACAGATTATTTGCTGTCACCTCTGCTGCCTCCCTATGCCATTTTTAACAGAGACTGCAAGCCCTGTGAGACTGAGAAACTGTGAACAAGGCTTGCAAGTCCCTATTAAAAATGATGTTGAGCAGCAGTGGAGCTAGCAGTAAGCTGCATCAACCAACCACTTCTGCCTTGTGAAGGAACCCTGATGCCTCAAAGTGGTTTGAATATGATGATTATACTTTTTGTGTGTGTTAAATATGGTTTGGGAGGACTTAGAGTTATTCACAGTTTTTCCACTTTCACGGGGGTCCTGTACCCCTAAACCTAATGAATGTGGAGGGATGACTGTATTAGTAGTACTGGTTAGAAAGATGGTTAGAACTATGTGACAACTGCAAAATATTCTAAGAATCAGCACAGGCTGTAGAGCACCATGTAGGCCAGTCCTATCTCTGAGTAAATAACTATAGTCTAAGCTTGCCTCAGGTTGTGGGCATCATTTTCAAGACCCATGAAAACTATATTTTACCCATAAGTGGCTTCTTCAGAATGAGATGATACTAGAAATGCCAGTGAGAGCAGACTTAAAAATGCCATGGAATGTCTAAAGGGGAATGCCCAGAAACAGGAAGATGTGCAAACTTCAGCTGTGCATGCAGCTTTTTGAGAGAAACCAGAGCATTAAAGTCTTCTGCGTGCAAAGCCAGATAAAAGCCTCCAGATGCCTGACTTGTCGGTAGGTGCCAAACATTCCACATTTGATTGGAGAGCCCATATTTCAAACTAGTGCAGCTCAACAGATGTTTGGAGCCAAGGCAACCCTTTCAGACTGTTTTCACAGGTGCCCCATCATTTTTTAAAAAATACACTATTGGTAGTAAGAATGTAAAGCAAATTATTTACTAGAATGTATGTCTGATTGAAAACATCTTTCCTGTTATAGCACATCAGCGTTTACTAGTGATGGGTTCCAGACTAAAACCACAATCTTATGTAGGCATACTTAGCTTTGTCGAACTTAACTTCCAACTAGGTAGGACTTAGTCCCTAGTAAATCCGAGTTGGATTGTGCTTTAAGAGACCTTGGAAGGCTGCAGTGAACTACACAAGCATAGGAATTTGCATTGTCTTGGAAAAAAACAAACAGAAATGCTTTTGGATGTTACTAGACACATAAACAGCAAACTCCTTATGTGCCTTGGTTCTCTGCTTTTGGAGGACAACATTTAGCTACTTAAGAAACTCCTGTTGGTTCTTAATTTTCTTTTTTAAAAAGCCAAGATTGTAGCCCCTATGATTATGAAGATACAGACAGGTGTCAACGCAATGCCTGCTAGCATCTTAGAAGATGAATGAACAGGAGCCAAATTGCCAGTTAATTGGAACATGTGCAACAGTTTACTGAAGGTTTGCTTAGGGAAAAGAGGACTAGATGAGGAGAAGAGATGGGGAAGGATGTGTGTAACTCTCTGCCTGCCTGCCTGGTCCCAACTCCAAAGTTTGGAAAATGTACTTTTTGGGCTGCCGCTCTTAAAATCCCTCTGCCAGCACAGCTAGTGGTGTTTCTAGCACATTTAAAGTTTCCAAGCTCTGCTACCATCACAAGAGCATGATTTCTTCCTGAATTCCAAAGGCTAATATTTAGAATCTGAAAAAGGGATACTAGAGGGCACTGAGAACTGAGAAGTGGTAATGGGATGAGAGTTATGCAGCCGTTCTCTACCTTTCTTCTTCTCTTTCTTTGACTCAAGGTGACATGACATTTAAAAAGGAAAATAGAGCCATGGAACACCATTGCTTCCATTAGCATGTCTGCAGTATTTTAATGGCCCTTCTTTGGCACTAAGACTTTCATTTTGCACCTAAGATTTCCATGGGGAGGGATCTTTAGTGCCCTGAGTAACTCCTTCATCTTCCTTATGATCAGAGCTTGGAAAAAAGTATTACTTTTAGCTAGGAACTGCAAAACAGCTGCACCCCCCCCCCAGGGCCACTTGAGGAATGCAGGGACTAGTAGTCCCAAAATATTCCCAGCTCGTGCGTAGCCAAGTGAAGGATTTTGGGACCAAAAGCAGACGGAAAGTAACTTTTAAAGATCTGTATTGCACCAGTGAGAAGCAACATGGTATAGTGATATAGTAGTTTGAGGACATTGGGAGACCAAGATTTGAATGCCCTTGCTCAGCCATGGAAACCCACTGGGTGACTTTGAGCAAGTTACACTCTCTCAGCCTCAGAGGAAGGCAAATGCAAATGCAAACCCCCTCGGAACAAATTCTGCTAAGAAAGCCCTGTGATATGTTTGCTTTAGAGTCACCATAAATCAGAAATGACTTGAAGGCACCCAACAACAAACAGGTAAATTGCAAAAATAATAGAAACAAAAATAATTTATCCATGCAATAAGAGAACTAGCTTTTTAGTCAGCACAACTTATTAGATTCTGTAGATAACAGTTTTTGAAGCAGAAGTTCTGAAATCTTGATACATTTTTTTAAAAGTTCAGAATTCGTACAACCTTATATTTATATATATCCTGCCCTTTAGCCAGAAAGGCTACCAAATTAAACTGACAGTTCTCTGCCCTCGGGTTTGTGTATTTGTGTGTGTTTGTGCATGCACGTGCACACATGTGCTTTTAAGCTGCGTGGCAAGTTATGATGACCCTATGACTTTCATACATTTTTCATACTGAGGAAGAAATACTCAGAAGTGGTTTTACCAGTTCCTTCCTCTGAAATATAGCTTACAGCACTTAGTATTCATTAGCAGTCTCCAATCTAAATACTGACCAGGGCTGACCCTGCATAGCTTCCAAGATTAGGCACAATCTGATGTCTTTAGGATATTTGAGCCCTCAGGTTTACAATCTAAATAAGATATGGCACGTAATGCAAAGGGAATGGCAGTAGAGGAGGGGGGTTATATCCAGCAAGTGCTGGCTGCTCTTCTCTCCCTCAGACTCCAGAGCAAAACAGTAGTTGAAACATGGAGATGGGCCTCTCAACAGTTGCTGTGCCAAGCCACGATGGATCTGTGTCGGGCTGCAATTCTTGACCTTTGAGGCCAGAATGATGACAGCTGCTGCTGGGCCAAGGCATGATGGAGCTATACCTGGCTGCCCTTTCTCCCTCAGAGGCTAGTACAATGGCAGCTAGAACATGGAGGGAGAAGTCTTAGTAGTTTCTGGGCCAAAGCATGATGGAGCTGTGCCTGGCTGTTCCTCTCTCTTCCATAGGCCAGAGCAGATTGACCTATAAGGGAGCTCACTGTGGGGACACACAGATCTTTTCAAGGCATGAATGTCATCTCATCTCCCTCAAACATACTCCACTTCAGACATGACAGTAGAAGAGGAAAGATTTGATAGCACAAGACACTTGTGATCTGTTTCTCAGAATTTTTAATAATGTCCAAAGTAGCTCTAAGCCTCAAGGTTATGACTGTATTAATGACAATCATCAGAATGAAATTTGGAAGAGAAGGTCACAGCTTCTTATAAGATGAAGCTGGTGAAATAGAAAGGATTAGCGGAGGCTGTTGCTTGAATTTCCAGACTCATCATGTAGTAGAGTCAAAGGCTTTCATGGCCAGAATCCATTGGTTCTTGTGGGTTTTTTGGGCTTTGAGACCGTGTTCTTGTTGTATTTTCTCCTGACATTTTGCCTGCATCTGTGGTTGGCATCTTCAGAGGAATGGTGAATTGGAAGTGGAGTGGAGAATATATATGCCAGTCTCCTCCTCCAGAGGGGGAGGGAGCAATTAGCATAATAGTCCTATTGTGTGTATTGAATACTTGTTCCTGGAGGGAGACTTCCTGAGTCCAGGTGGGGCTCGTTAGGGCTTGTTAGTATCTTTTGTGTTTTGATTTTGGTGTTTTTCAATATTGGCAGCCAAATTTTGTTGACCCTCCAAGTCTCCTCTTTCCTGTTAAAATTATCCAAGTGTTTGTGGATTTTAATGGCCTCTCTATGTAGCCTGACCTAGTAGTTGTTAGAATGGTCCAGAATTTCTGTGCTTTCAAATAACATTCTGTGTCTGGGTTGGTTTATAGTGTGTTCTGCTACTGCTGACTTTTCTGTCTGGATCAGCCTGCAGTATCTTTTGTGTTCTTGATTCATGTTTGGATGCTGTGTTTTGTGGTCCCTATATAGACCTAACCACAGCTGCATGGTATGCGGTAAACTCCTGCAGAAGTTAGGGGATCCCTCTTGTCCTTAGGTGAGCGAAGCATTTGCTGAATTTTCCTGGTTGGTCTGTAAATTGTTCGGAGGTTATGTTTCTTCATGAGTTTCCCTATTCGGTCAGTGACTCCTTTGATATATGATAAAAACACATTCCCTTCAGGTGGGCTGTTTATCCTTACTCCTGTGGTTTTTTCGGGGTCTTGAGACCTTTCTGATATCTGAGCTGGAGTACCCATTAGCCTATAAAGCCCAGTTTAAACGATTCAGTTCCTCATTCGTGAGGTTCACAAATTCTTTTTGCACGGTCTACCAGAGTTTTTATTGTGCTCCTTTTTTGTCCTGGGTGGTGGTTGGAGTCTCTGTGTAGATATTTGTCAGTGTGTGTAGGTTTTCTGTACACCATGTGGCCCAATCGATGATTGGGTTTGTGGGTGTCTAGGACATCCAGAAATGGTAGTTTTCCCTCATTTTCTTTCTCCATGGTGAATTGGATGTTTGGGTGGATGTTGTTTAGATGGTCCAGAAACCGAGTCAGCTGTTCATCACCGTGGCTCCAAATGATGAAGGTGTCATCCACATAACGGAACCATGTAGTGGGCTTTTTTGGCGCTGTTTCCAGGGCTTGCCTTTCAAAGTGCTTCATGTAAAAATTTGCTATCACTGGGCTGAGCAGACTTCCCCATCTAAAGAGATGGGGTAGCCAGGGGAAGCCCGCTCAGCCTGGTGATAGCAAATTTTTACATGGAGCACTTTGAAAGGCTCATAGAACTCATTGTCCCACTTGTGGCTTGTAGTGAGGCAATGTACCTACACACACGGACAGATATCTACATGGTATTCCCCTTTGCTGCTCTTTAAAATTCTTATCCAGCTGTTTCATTTCTAACAAGCTTTCCTTATTCAGAAACTCATCTTATGTGTATTCTCTTGTGCTCATGGTACCAGCTTTATCTTGGTATCTCTGTGTGCGTTTCTCTCCCCTTTCTTTTCCTGCTGTATCATGTATGGCATAGTTCTGCTTGTAAAAGAAACAGCCCTCTGTTTTAGGTTAATGCCTGATATTTGACTGTCAGTTGTAAAGCTGTGTCATGCTCTGCTTTGAATGCTGGTGTTTGGCTGTGATGCTGGTCACGCTATTTCTGTTATTTACATCTCAATGATGATTTGTTATTTCTTAGTCATGATCAGTTCTCCCTGGTTGTATACCAGCAAATAAAAACACTCTGAATTGTTCTCTGTGCTTTACCTCAATCAGAAGCCAAACTGTGTCAGTCTATAAATTCACTTTGTGCCATCATAACTTGATTGAGCCTCATTTCCACTGAGATCCAATTTGATCTGCCAGATAAATGGTGGCATTAAAAAAAAACATTTTGTTTTCAAAAGCTTTGATGAATTACATTGCTCTGTGCTGCTATCCACTGGCTTAGCTGTGATTTTACTGCAGATTGTTTCATATTTTTCTAAAATATCTTGAAGGCTTGTTATCGTGGAACTTTATAACATTCTTACCCCACTTTTCTCCAAATCTATATCTTAAACAACATGATATTTATTAATGAAAACACTTATGAAAACACAAACTGGGGGAGAGGGGCTTGAATAGTCCCAATCTACAGATATCAAGTAGGAATAAAGAACCTTTGGTCCTTCAGATGTTTGGAACTACAACTTCCATAATCCCTTACCACTGGCTATGCTAGTGGAGGTTTTGGGAAGTTGAAGTTCAAAATATATGGAGTGCCCAGGTTCCCCATCATTGATGTTGTGTACTTCCAAGTTGTTTCTAATTTATGGGAACCTTGAGGTGAACTTGTCAGAGGGTTTTCTGGGGCTGAGAGTATTTAATGCACCCAAGGCCACCTGGTGAATTTCCATGGCTGAGTGCGGAATAAACCCTAGTCTCCAGGATTGTAGTCCAGTGCTCAAACCATTGCACCATCACTGCAATGTAATTTCTGGATTCTCATTTGCTCGATAAGGAACGTGTCTCACGGCAAGGCTCGACAAACTTTGGCTTTGCCCTGCTGCGCTCTTTTCCATGTTTCTGGCTTCCCAACAGAGACCTGTCATAGCACTACCCCAGGGACTGCAAAACCTTTGATCTGCATGCTACTGATTATGACTCTCTCCCTCTGATACTGAAAATCTCCAAACAGTCAGAATGTAATTTGCTGAAGACCACTTGCTGGTTTTAATTCCCCAGAGGACCCTTTGAATGCATCTGTGCAAATTAATTTGTTATCAGACTAAATCTGCATACCCAAATAGGTATGCTTTTATATATATATTTTTCTCACTCTGACATTTTACACAAAAGAGCATTTCCAGGCATGAGCTGTCGTCTTCTGGGATAAACATGTCTTGATAGTGATGTGTGTCATAAGGGGTTGTTCTACAGGGTATCAGTAAAGATTTTAATGCACTAGGCAGAGTAATAATGTACAATTGTTTCTTGGGAATCGTTTTAGAGAAGAAAGACATAAGATGTACTGTCATTGTAAGTCTACAGTAGATATGTTATTTCTGTCTACATTTCACTTGTACTGTGTGATTGTTCTATAATACAACTTTCTCTATAGATATAGACAGTGGAATATGTTGCCTCAGAGTGTGGTGCAGTCACCTTCTTAGGAGGTTTTTAAACAGAGGCTAGATGGTCATTTGCATGGGGTGCTTTGAGTGTGTATTCCTGAATGGTAGGGGGTTGGACTCAATGAGCATTGTGGTCTGTCCTAACTCTATGATTCTATGATACGATTTGCCTACTCTGTTGGTCTTGTGCCTGAGAACTGAAGCCTAAATCTTATTGTCAGTCTTATTAGAGTAGACCTATTTAATCAATGAGAAGTCAACTCTGCGCCTGTATATCTTTCAGGATATAGCGTGGCCTGCTGTGCAGCCTGGGGAAACACTTGCATATGGAGCTCTCAGAGAGATGCTTGTGCAAGCCAGTAACAACCCAAGGACTTGTATAACTGTCCAGTTACTCAACTGTAAAGCCCCAGTAGGATTCTGGACATTGCATTTAGACCTTTCTTCTGAATTAACATGCTTAGGATTGTGCAATACAACTATGTCTATGCCCTGCAACTATCTTTGTGGGTTTTACAGAAGAATACTATTCCCTTCTCTCCCCCCCCAATTAATCCATCCTAGTTGTCTGCAGCTTCTGCTCTGAATTCTTCTTTGCATCATGCAATAAATCAGTATAGGGTAGTGTTTTTTACTGGAAGGCTTGTGAGCTGGTGCCAACTCCTAATCAACCCACATGTAGCTCTGCTTGTCAAGGAGCAGGAGTTCTGCACAGTATTAGATCTGGCAGGCCAAAAAGAGGAATGGAGGAGTCTGTCCCTCTCTTTCATGTGTAGCAAAGAAATAGGTGACATATCTTCTAATTGAATTTTTACATTTCATTGACTGGAAAACATTAAAATTTACATCAAATTAACTCAATTCTTATTGAACACAATCAACAATTGGTGGGATTTCCAGTACTCTCAACCATCAACGTTCATCAGTGGATGTTTATAAGTCTGTGAATATGTCCGTCCACAGCTATGCACATGATGATTGTGGATCTCTTTGAGGCCTTTGTTAACCAAACATAGAAAAATTAAGAGGAAAGTGCCATAATATTACATGTTACCTAAAAATCTACAAACGTTACATAGTTTTTATTATTCTTAAATTCATTCCAACTTGTTCACTTAAATTTGTGTTACATTTCTACAGTAAAAACCTCACAGGAATGAAAAGGAAAAATTCCATCCATGGTTCTATCCCTGTCCCTGGTCCCAAGAGAGTCTTGGTCCTTCTTGAGAGAGAGGAAAATAGCAGGATAAATTTTGGGAAACTGTATTACTCAGCCAATGAAAGAGATTAAATGAAGTTAAAAAAAATGCACACACACAAGAAAGATGCAGGAAACAAAATCTTTAAAGTGAATTGTCACTTTCCATCATTGTCATCATGTTTTCTCTATTCGCTGTCTTTGGTTTAGTACCTTTTTCTGTGTTGTCATCACCTCTGTATGTTCTGTCTGTCTTTCCCTCTTCCCATGTCTGCCTCTCATTTAATCCTTCAAGCCACTCTCCCTCTTGTCTCTCTTTCTCATAGTCTGTTTCTCATTGCCCCTCCATCCCCATCCTCCCAGCCTTCCGCAGCTTCTTTCCTGTGTGTGTAGCCTGCCGGTGTGCAGTGTGCCACAGGCTTCCTCTTCTTGTTCCTCCCTCTTTTTCTCTTGTCTTTGCTGCCTATCATGATCTACATTGCTTGTGGTTAAAGCTGTCCCTGTCATTGAGTGGATAAACTCTGATAAAGACAACAGGGGAGATATGGAAGGAGAGGAGTGAAAAATAATGTAGCATTATTTTTTGGACGGGGGGAATGTACTTCATCTTCATGCTTAAGTTTACATGCACACACATACTAACGTCATCAAATTTATTACACCAGTTCCAATCTCTGTTGCTGACAGAGTAAATAAAACATACTTAAAGAACGTATTCAAAACATCTGTTTGTCTTTGTGCCCTTATCTGCTTAGTCAACTTCTCAGGTGATACGCTGCTTCTACCGTATGTACACTATACACCCAGTGATAGTTTCTTTGTTTCCTTCCTGTTTTTAATGACTAGTTAGTGTACATCTGTCACTAGGAAAGATAACATTTCTTTATGGGGTTTTTCCCCCCTTCATTTTAACTGCTGAAAATCAATAACAGGACTAACAACGCCTTCTCTTAGAGGTCTAACTGCTCCTTCTGTTGCTGTTGCTATTATATTAAATTATTTATATACTTCCTGATACCCAAGGATCTCAGGGCAGCATATAATATGTACCTTCTCTTTAAAAAACAAACAAACCAACACTTTTTACTTGTTTCAAACTCTGTCTGACAAGCAGAAACGTTGGCATTTTACTGAAACAGGACCCAATCTGATTATGAAGGCTGTACTAGCAAGAAACACTCCCCTTGCACAGTAGTTACTGCCTTTCTTAGTGTGTGGCTACTACTGATGCGCAGAAATTGAGAGTTAACAGTTATGAGGAGCACAGTTTCTGTCAACGAGTTATTAATTTTTCTGATGAAGCTCTGATGAAGTTGCATCTGAAAAGTAATACAGTACATGGGAATGATGTGTTTGTGTATGGGTGAGTAAAGTTCTATAATTACCTTTTCCAGTTACTTTAAGGTCATTTTAGAAGTATCTTGAATGGAATATTTCTAGTGTTATACATTATTGTCTTATCAATTCTTACTTCTTTCTTGGGAAATAAATTTAACAAAGAACAATAAGTAATATAACAGGTAATGGGTAATGAATCATCCACCACAAAGCATTGTAATGCATAATGGGAACAAGTTGCTTTTAAAAGATAAGGGTCCTAGTTCTAGTAATGGTTACATTAAATCACAACATAAATAACAAGATTGCAATTACAGGTTAGAAGTATTGTACAAACAAAATCAAAGAGAAATTGGTATAATTTTGAGCATTCAGCTACTGTAAATTTTGGACTGTTGTGTTAATTCAGTTACCTAGCAGTTATGTTGTATTTTTTAAAAAATATACACACATGCATACACTTCAACATAAGAAAAATTTGTGTGTGTTTAAAAAAAGAAGTAGTTGCCAGATGAAAAATAATGATTGAGAGAACAGAGCAGGAAAAAGATTTCCTTCTAGACCAGCTTATAGCCCTCTAGATGTTGTTGAATTGTAACTCGCATCAGCCCTGGTGAACATAATCATGCAAGGGATGATGAAAGTTGCAGCCCAGCCATCTCTGGAGAGCCACAGATTTCAAAACCTTGGGTTACTCCTTCACTGTTGTGATTTGAAGGCATCAAGGAGTGAAGGGTGACTTGTTGAAAATGACTAAAAGAAATCTTTAAGATTAACTGGGAAGAAGAAATTTCTAGCATAAGCTTTCATTGGCTCAGGTTTACTCTAGCAGATGCTACTGACTTCCTTTATATCTTTTTATGCTCAAACAGACTAACATGGAAATCGTCATTCATTAGTGTCAAGCAGCAGTCATTCTCTCTTGGCTTCAGTTCTGCTTGGTGTGCCCACCAGGATAGGTAATAATTATTTTATAGATGAGCTGTTTGAAGAAACAATTTAACAAATGTGCCTGCACATTTACAAATATGCAGCAAAATAAATGCCAGAATGATTTATTATGGATGAAAAGACATTAGCCCATGTCAGGTCTGACCTTGGTAAAGGGAGATGTGGTGAACCTTCTTTGTTAAAGACTAGAATGAGCAGAGATTGCCAAGAGTGTTCTGGTGCCTGAAACAGAAACTCAAAGTGCTACCTTCCCTGTGTTAATCACAAGACAATGAAAAACAAAGTGATGAACAATTTTCTGCACTTTCATGGGATCTCAAACTCAGCTTGAAGCTTAGATATGACCTACCCTCAATGACTGAGGGTGTTTTATGAGGGAAATTAATAGCTTTTCCTAGTAAGAGATGTTTTCTGAACAATGCTTGAGCTAATGTATGCACAGGGCAAAGTCATGCTGTCATTGACTATGTCCAAAGTTTAAAATGTATGAAGGAAAATCCAAATACTATACACAATAACTTCCAAAGCGGTAGCAGTGTCAGTCTGTTGCAGCAAAGCAACCAAAAGTCATTTGGCACTTTAATGACTAATATATTTATTGTGGCATATGCTTATATGAGAAGCAACTAAACTGAGGCTGTCATACGTTGGACAAATTGTAAAATGACATGACTCCTTGGAAAGATGATAATGCTTGGTGAAGTGGAAGGCAATAGGAAACGAAGACTGCACTGCAAGTGGGCTGATTGAATGAAGAAAGCCACAGCCCTGAGTTTGCAAGACCTGAGCAGAGCACTTGATGACCAGGGCCCTTGAAAGTCTCCCATTCATAGGGCTGCTATAAGTTGAAGTTGACTCAGTGGCAAATAACAACAAACTTTTATGAACAACAGCCCATTTCATCTGATTTATGAAGTGTTATCCTCACTGAGTGGTTGGAGGTGGTTGGAGATATGCGTGAAGTCAGAGGACACTGAAGTACAAAAAATACAGTCATAATTACCTTAACACAAGCCATTCACAAAAGTAACAGAGTGTTGGATGATATTGTAGACAGATTGCATGGACAAGCTGATTAATAAATGTACTGTGATTTTAAAACACACATGCAGAAAACTTTGTCCCTATTCAGGCCATAGGAAACGGAGGTGAACTCCTGCTGAATTTTGTTCTGCTGTTTCTATGTTGGTATCTGTCATTGAAGTTCTTTTGTTGAAGAATGGTCATCTTTAGGTCAGAGACAAAATGTCCTTCCTGGAAGTTGCAATGTTCTCCCATTGCTTTTTTTTAAAAAAATATTACTGTCATTTCAGATATCAGAGGTGTGAGGGGGGAGAACTGTATTTGGTAAGACAGGGCAGACAAAACTTCTTTTTGAAAGTTTTGTACTTTTTTCATTGTTGGAATAAAAAAATAATTGGATTTCAGAGTTGGCAGATTAGGCATTCCTAATTAATCAAAAGAATACATAGCCTTTGCTCTGTAAAAACTCAAATGTGATTCTGTGACTCATTTCATTATATCTTGATTAATTTTTAGCACATCTATTACCTGTGTAAAGTATTAGGAGACATATTATGGCATAGTGGCGAGAAGACTGAGCGGTAAACCAACAAGACCCCAATTCAAATCCCAGCACTGCTATAGCACATACTACATGGCTTTAGGAATACCATTAGCACTTTCAGATGTTACTCTGATGCGGGAGCAGGAGCTTGTGTCTGGTGGATTAGTAGAGGGTCCACCTGTAACTGGTGGCTCCTGGATGGAGAATAAATGTAGAAGCCATGTTTTATACACAAAAGGTCCCAGGTTTGATCCCTGACATCTCCAAGTTAGACTAGGGAAGAAGCCTTGCTTGAAACTTCAGACAGCTACTGCTTGTCACTGTTGATGTGCTCACTTTACAGCACATTCCTTACTCAATGTAAAGTATATTCTTTTGTTTCCTGGAGGATTCTGAGAATTTTAATCCAAATTTAGGTACTGCTTTCAAGTAGAAGTTATGCTGAAAGATCACAAATCAAGCAAAGGATAGCCTGCTCTTTTGGTCTTAATCCCTACCCACAGATTTCTCATTCCCTTCCCAGTGACCTTGAGCAGAAAGCAGGAGGACAGATCCAAATTACTGAGGGAGACTTACAGCAAAGATATCAGCTGCACAGAGGGCTGCTGGCTCACAACAGCCAGTTGGATCAGAGATAGATGTCTCTGCCTTTTAAGCAGCGGTTTCTTTAAAAAAGTTTACCTTCTTTGTCAAGTAGGTTTTTTTTTTATTAGGCCATCTTCTCACTGGCATGGTTAAATGGACTAATATGGAGAACTGTCAGAAGAAAGAGAGGAGCTTTTAATTTGGTGGATTTAAGTTCACAACTAGTCCACCACTGGTATACTCCTGCCACACTGTGCTGGGACCCCCATCCACTACTACTGCAGGATTCTGGGCTAAGCAATCAGGCGATTCTGGGAGTTTTATCCAAAAGACATTTTCCAGTCTCTGCTACCACCACTGGGAACGCTGTTAGTGGTGGTCTCTGTGCCAGCAGAGCCTTCTATGGGTAAAGCTAGGATCTTCATGGTTTGTGTGCCATCTGAAAAAAAAAGAGCTCTTCTTGACCTATGGAGCAGCACTTTGACCCCATCCTTACCCCGCAACTGATGTTAGATGTGTGTACAAAATTGCTCTGTTGATTTTTAACTTCAGCCAAACCTTGAAACCTGGGAAACCCTTCTTATTGTTGCATTAGAATGCCAATCCTCCATTATATTTCCCCCTCCTACTTTGCTTTTCTTGAACAATGCCAGGGTAACTTGAGTACCAGTCTGTTTTTCTACTTTTCCCTTATATTTTTTAAATAGCTGAGAGAGAAAAAAAGCACTTGATGCTAGTCCAAATGTTCCTAACCGTTACTACTTATGTTAATCAGTTGAAATAGTTTGAGTGATGCCTTGGGTTTTTGTTTGTCTTGATTTTGTTTTGTTTTTAATAGGCCTCTCTCAGATGCTGTTATATGCTCTTGATCATCTCCTCTCTAGCATGGATAGAGTAAATACATTTCCTCATTCATTAATCATATTCATTAATCTTCCTGTCATTCTGTGGCTTTCTGAAGCTTCCTTTCAAAAAGTGTTTTGCTTTTTTAGCTTTAGAGATTATAGCTTTGAACGAGGATGCGAGTAGTGGAAATCTCAGTGTTTTTCCTTCAGGACTTTGCCTCCCTCAATAAATCTTGGACATAACCCAAATTTAGTGTTTCAGTCAGGTATCAAAAATTGTCCATTTCTGGGAATAAGACATACTGTGACATATTTTGCTTTGGTTCCAAAATATTCAAGTAGAGATAAAGAATCAAGTTGTTTGTCACCAGAGTTTTGAACTGGTATAATGGTTTCTTACCACACTTCATATGCTAATTGGCTTACTTACTGCTGGGATTTTTGTATTATCCTCAAGAGTTTTGTGAATGGCCAGTGTGAATAAAGCACTTGTCACATTCAGTACTTTCTCCATTTAATCCCCCTTTTATATAGTCTTGCCCTCAACCACATGTATCTTATATATACCTAAATGATGGATAACCCTCTGTGCATCTGATGGAGTGGATTATAGTCCATGAAAGCTTAGTCTGTGATAAATGTGTTTATATTTAATGTACCATAGGATTGTTCATTGCTTGTGTTGGATTGTTTTATTGTTTTTAGAGGGCAAGTGTTTTTGTTAAGGCTTTGTGTGATTGGGGATAGGAGAGATGGTGGGAGAAGGAGTTATTTATAGCCACAGGGGAAAGAAATCTCCTCTTCTGTGCATGCCTTAAACAAACTTCCCTACTTCCCTATGCTCAAAAAAGGAGATTGTGAAAGGCAAAACAATAGATTTTCCCAGAGCAATCAAGGATGGAGTGGTTCATTATGGCACAAGAGAGAACACTATGTTGAAGGCCAAATTAGGTTTTGATTCCTTGACAGTTAAGAAACCCACACATTCTGTGTTATATTGATTATCTTTCTGTGGGGAAACTTGTACAGCGTTGATTTCACTGAGAGCTTAAAAATATTACTTTTCTGTATTGTAGTTCTCAGAATCCTATAGTCAAGCTGGGGACGCTGGACAGCATTTCAAAACTTGGTTTGACTCTCTGGCCATTTCTGCACTATATTGTTATAGTGCTATTATTGCACTTTCAACATCCAGTGGAATCCTGGAGTTTGCAGCTTAAGGAGGGCATTTAGAATTCTCAGCCAGAGTTCTTTGGCCTCAGTAAACTACAAACTCTGGTATTCCACAGGATGTTAAAAATAGAGTAATAGCACTATAACAATGTAGTGCAGAATGGCCTTTCTCCCCTTGCCACAATCTCCCTCAAAGCTCAACTACACAAAGCTGCTGGTTACATTACAAGAAAAATACTCCCTGATACCAATGCAGATTTCCCTTGAAATGTACATAGCATCTCTGGAGAGATGCTATTTTGTCAGGATCATGGGCTGGGGTTGGGTGGGAAATTAAATTTCACTTCTGCGTCACATAAAGGTGTAACATGGCCCAGGTTTTCCTCCAGCTACAATCACCGTATTTGCTGGCGTATAAGATGCATCCGTGTATAAGACACACCCTGTTTTCAAACAGTATTTTTCGGGGGAAAATGAGTCTTATATGCCAGCAAATACAGTAATATATGAGAAAACTTCCCGATTAGTTGCATTCATGGAATTGATAACGTAGCTTGGCTTTTGTGGTGGGAGCTTTGACAAACACAAGTTTGGAAGAATGAGGATTGTAGAGATCACATTCATCACAAAACAGGGGTGGGCAAAGTGTTGGCCATGGGTCACTTGCACCAACCAGGCTGTTTTTGTGGCTTGCAAGATCTACTAGCTTCCATTTTTCTTTTTCTTTTTTTAAAAAATTACCTTGAAGTGACCCCAAATGCCTTCTAGAAAATTCAGGGAGCAATTTCACCAAATTTCTCTTCAACACCCGGCTGTTTCTGGTCCAGGAAGAAGCTTTTTTTTTTCCTCTAAAGGAAATGACCTGGAATTTGACTTCCAAGTTACTTCCAGTTGTAATAAAGGCCTCTCCTGAGCCTGAAACAGCACAAGAAAGACAGAACCTGTGGTGAAATTGGCCCTCATGCCCACTAGTGCTAATTTGAGGGCATTAGGGTGCAGGGTGGTGAGGCATGGGGTGTGGCCCTCCAAGGTCTCCATGGGAGCCAAGATAGCACCTGAATCCTCAAAATTCAACAATCCATGTCACAATTTTTATGATCATTCTGTCATTACGCCAGTGCGCTTCAAAGGCTAGCACAACAAAGCCATGTTATAACTAAGCATAAACAAAGTGCAGCCTTGGGTCTACATGCACCACGGAGGTTGTTTTGTGCCTCTTGACCCCTTAACACACCCCCAGGGTCAGTAAGAAGCAATTCACCTTTTAAATAAGTTACATCTCAATCACACTGCACACTATTAAACATCAAACAATACCCCTTTTGGAAACCAGAAATGGGCTTCTGGACAGTTCCAGTTCTTTTAGGGGAGGTTGTTTGGCAGTTCTACTTTATCTATTGAACACTATACATTTTCAAAGTCATTGCAGCCCCTGGAATGTTCTATAGTCTTGTTGGCACCAGACCCATTGCAGTTGACCATCCCTGCCATAGTACAAGTAATTCAATTCTGTGAATATCCTTCTGTTATCTACCCTCACACTCATCTGTTGTCTCTCATGTGTCAACTTCTGGAATGTTAGCTCCCTGGGGCAGGATCTATGTTTTTGTATACCAGTGGTTCCCAGACTTTGACCCTCCAAGAATTTTGGACTTCATTTCCCAGAAGGATCAGCCAGCCTGACCCACAGTCAGGAATTCTGGGAGCTGTAATCCAAAACACCTGTAGGACAAAAGTTTGGGAACCACAGTTATACATCATACAGTACCATGCACAGAGTATGTGTGTATGCATGTGCAATGGCATATGTGTGCATATGCATGCATAGTGTGATTTCTTTTTTAGTTTTGAAACATTGAAAATATTGAAAGGTGTAGATGCTTAGGCATTCTGTTTGTGAGTTGTAAGGTAACAGGAAGAAAACTGAAGACAGGAAGCAGCCCTGGGACAGGAAAGGAACTGCATGCTCATTGTTAGCAAAGCACTTTCATTAAGTTACACCTCCTGAGACTGACTTGCCAGCTGGATCACCCTTTAGGGAAACGCAAAGAAGCTTATTGCAATCTTACCCGAAATTTGTCTTCTCCAATTAGGCTGCTTGATGCTCTGTCTTCTTTCAATGCGATTGCTTGTGCATCCACGCAGACCAATCTGTTCCATTTAGGTGTGTGCACACAGCTATCTTTTCTCAATCTCAGGATTGCCCATTGATAGAAACATGCTTTCCTTCCTTGGCAGTGAGTTCAGTGGTAGATCAGACTAACTTTTTGCTTGCCTCTTGACACCTTTGTGCTCTTTCATACTTTTTAGGCAGGATTGCTACCTGTTTTCTGAGTCATTTGGACAGTTGTCCAGAAATCCTGGCCAGCTGCTTTAATTTATGCTAGGACAGGCACTCTGACAAGGGAAGGAAAAGTGGAGGTCAGAACTCCGTGGCTCCATAATGGGCTGCTTTTCAGGACTGATGGAACAGGTGACATCCATCAGGCTTACAGGTCACCAGTTGCTGAATGTTATTTCATGCTGGTAAGACCAGACAGCCCATCAAATCTTCACACATTTACTGTTAGTCATGCTGATTGAGACCAGGGATAAACAACATACAGCCTTCTAGATGTTGTTGGATTGCAGTTCCTCCCAGTCCTAGCTAATAGGACTAGGGGGAGCTGCAGTCTCCAACTTTAATGGATCATCTCCAGTTAGGAGATAAGGATGCAAGTTCTCCAGTTTTGAGGGGCTCAGCTCCAGGCAAGAGAAAATGGCCATGTGCACACACCTAAATGGAACACTTAGCACAACATTGCTCACTGAAACTAAGTGAATGAGAAGGAACTATCATTTCACTTTGATCTGAGTCTAACCCCTTTAGCTCAGATTTCTGTCTTAATTTCTGAACAGAAAAATAGGGTATGTTTGTGTGTTTGAATGATAAGCTGTGAGCAACTGTAGTTGATGCTTTATGATCACCAGGGTCCATTCCTAGGTCTCAAGTTTAGCCTGGAAACCTCAGGGTCTTGGAAGATTGTGAATTGGCAACCCTAGTCCTAGCTAGCCAAGTCAAAAGTGAGGAATGCTTGGAGTTACAGTCCAACAACATCTGAAAGGTTGTATATTGTCCACTACTGGTGAGGACTAAGACCATTTCTGCACTATACTGTTATAGTGCTACTATGTCACTTTCAACATCTTGTGGAATCCTGGGGTTTACAGTTTAGGGAGGGGCAGTTAGAATTCTCAGCCAGAGAGCTCTTTGGCCTCAGTAAACTATGAATGCCAGAATTCCACAGGATGTTAAAAGTGGAATAATAGCAGTGTAGTGCGAATGTGGCCTTAGACTTTGATGCAATAGCTGCTTACCTGGGAATAAGTCCTGTTGCATTTAGAGGGCTTAATTTTAAATAGTCACACATAACACTGTAAAGCAGGTCTGGGAAATGGACTGTTGGACTGCTGTTGGACTGTAATTCCCAGCAGCCCTATTTCCCATAGCCAGTGGTGAGGAATGCTGGAAACTACAGTCCAAGCAACATCTGGAGGGCCACCCTTATCCATATCTTTGCCCATCTGTGCTGCAAGGTAACAAATCTGTTGCAGTGTATTTATTTAAACTATGTTTATATTTCAGTTTTTCTCTAGTCAGTTCAAGTCACATACATGACCCTTCTTCACCCCCTTTATACTCAGAACCCAGTGAGGACCTGTTAGTCCCCATATTTCAGTGGGGACTAGAACTTAGGTCAGCCAAGTCACGCTGTAATCACTGCATCACACTGGCTTTTGGTTTTATTTTTGTTCACTGTGCTCTAGGACAGAGCCTGTTAAGAAGGGGCAGGAACTTCCTGGTGAAGTTGCTCAGCCACCACTCCCTGACATTTCCAGTCCTTCTTTCAGGCAAAAGATTTTGGAAGAGACAAGAGAAAGGGGGAACTAGTGTGGGAAGAGAAAATGAACTAGCATAGAGGCCCAGTCTCCCCAGCTGTATACTTTGTGGCTGTTTTTGATGCAGAAAGCAGATCAATAAACGTTTTAAAAAGTAAAATAAAACAATTGTAAAATATGAGGGAGGGGAGATTCTTTCTAGTGGCAGTGGGAAGTCCCGTTAAGTCTTCTCAGCATTTATAACGTTGGTTTCTTTCCCATGGAAGTGTTAAAATAAACTAGGCCTACTTGCAAACTGTTTGTAGTTTAATCTAGTTTAATCTCTAGGGAAATTGGGGAGAAAATGGTAGAGAGGCTCTTTTTCAGAGAAATAGTGACATGTTTGGATAAAGTGTTCATCTTTTCCTACATTGAAATCTATAACGATGCAAGAGCAGAACAGAAGCTTTTAAACACCAATTGAATATACTGTCATAGCCTTAATTGCCTTGAACTACAGCTGCCATCATCCACAGACAGTGCACCTCACCAGAGTATGCCATATTTCTAGCCTTAATCTGTGGTCACGTCTGTCATCAATTGGATGATGTTCAAGCTGAGGTAAGAGGATATTTTGTTTTCCAGTTCTTCTTTAAAAAAAAAAATGAGTTATGGGTAGGAATAGGTTTGGTATACTCAGCAGATGGTTTTCTATTACAGTGCAGCAAACATTATTCCACCATCACTTCAACTTTGCCTCTTCTGGAGTTATTTATATATATTTTTTATTTGGTTCCACTTAGAGCAACTCAGTAGAGTTCAGGATTAATGAGGCTAAATGGAGAACGTGAGGCCAATCTGATAATGTGCTGTTTATCAAGAGGAAGAAGGAGTGTTTTGTTTTTGTTCTTTTTCCAGGCAAAGTTTTCCATGAAAGCAAACATGCTGCTTATTTCTTCTGAGTCCCACAAGGCTTGAAACACTGCTTTTGGCCATGTAGTATAACAATTTTTAGTGGATTACTACCAGATCAGCAGTTGACATTGGTACATAATTCCAGGGTGAGACTAGGCTACTGTTATGTTCACAGGATAGAGTCCTGCTACACTGAATGTTGTCTGAGCACTTGTTTTTTTAAAACTAAGCAGAAGCCTGCATGGGTGTTGAATGACTTTTGACTCAAAACCATTCCCTTTAAATCAGGGATGGGCAGATGCCACCACTGTTTCAACTTCAACTGTCTGCATTCGTTGCTATTGGCTGTTTTGGCTAGAGGTTGATGGAGTTACATCCCACAACATCTGGAGGGATACAGTTGCCTCTTTGCTTTAATTCCAGATGTATCAGAGGTGTTTGTGTTGTTTGTGTTGTGTCTTCATGACAAAGGAAAGCATGTGGAGAGCAAAAATATTAGAAAGCCATTTTTGTTGCCGTTGTGTGCCTTCTAGTCATTTTTGACTTATGGCAACCCTAAGGCAAACGTATCATGGGCTTTTTTGGGAGCTGAGACTGTGATGCACCCAGGGGGGTTCCGTAACTGAGTGGGGAATTGAACCCTGGTTTTCAGGGTCGGTCCAGTGCTCAAACCACTGTACCATGTGGGTTCTCAGAATGCCATTTACTTATGGCTAAATGATTAGAGGTGTAGGGGGAGAAGCAGGAGGGCAGAGATTTGCTTGAAACTGGGGTTTTTAATTTATGTATAGATGCAAATTTTAAAGTGATCACTATAACTTAAGTAGCACTATAGTGTTTCTCGCCATAGTGGAGAAGTCTGTAATCAGCTGAGGGATGTGCCTTCTTAACCTGCATTCCAAGTCTATTGCTGTTTTATTTATTTATTTGATTTATAGTTTACTTTTCTCCTCATGCAGAACCCAAGGCAACCTACAGCATTTTTAAATGAACACAATACAATTAAAATATTATTTATGCAAAAGTTTTAAAAGAATGAAATAGTGGTACATTTAAAAATTAGATTAAAACAATATAAAAACGTTCATTATGATTTAAAACAATATAACCCCTCCATACCACAAATTCTTACTGCCACATAGATTTTCAGCCAAAGGCCTACCTCAATACAAAGATCTTAGCATGCTGGCAAAAGGAAAGGAGAGGAGGGGCCAATTGAACCTCCCACGGGAGGGTGTTCCACAGTCTGGGAGCAGCCGCTGTGTCTTCTGTCTTTCCTGTGTCCTCACCAAATGGCCTGGGATGGTGGTGAGACTTAGACTGAGACTCAGAGAAAGCCCTCCCCTGAAAATCTTAAATCTCGAGTAGGCTAATGTAGAGAGATACAGTGCTTCAGAAAGTCTGAACCCAAGCCATATAACATAACCCAAGACATAACCAGTACTTTGAGTTCTGCCCAGAAACAGACTGGTAGCCAGTTAAGCTGTTTCAACAGGGGGTTTACATGTTCCCTGTAACCACCTCCACTCACCTGCCTGGCCACAGCATTGTGTAGTTGCTGAAGTTTCTGAATATTTTCCAAAGGCAACCCCACATAGAGTACATTACAGTAATCTTATTGGGATCTAATCAAGGCATGTGTTATGGTAACCAGATCTGAGCACTCTCACTTTAACAGTACAAAAGCATTCCTGGCCACTGCTGAAACCTGGGCATCTGGGCTTAACTCGTAGTCCAAGAATATGCCCAAGCTGTGAACTTGAGATTTCAGGGGGAGTGTAACCACATCCAGCAGAAGCTGAATCTCTATTCCCTAATTTACCTTCTAGCTAACCAGGAGCACTTCTGTCTCTTCTGGATTCAGATTCAAGTTGTTTCATCCAGTCCATTACTGACAACAGACAATTAGTTCCCTCCCTCAATTACTGTATCTTGCTAGATGGGCTATAATGAAAATGTAAGAAGGCAGAAAGCGATCACAAGTATAGGATGTAGCCCTGTTCCTCTCTCACCAAGAGCCTTCAAGTGGTAGAATTCCAAAGACCAGAGTTTTCCCCAGAGTTCAGCTGCTTTCGGTATTTTCAGCACTTTCAGCATTATAGGACAACCTATTAATACCAGCAGGAAAGTCATAGCTTAGAAATACTTGCATATTGAAACAAAGCCTATTTCTAGGCAGTGATTTGTAGCATCTGCCTTACAATTAAAGGGAAGAGGGGCACTTGTCCAAGCTATTCTGCAGTGGGAAAAAAGACAGGAAAATTTCATATTGTAGGGAGGTTACTACAGGCCCAAGTCCAACTGCTAACCGTAGCCAAGATAGATCCACTAAAGCAGATGCTGAATAGTGATGCAATATTTATATAGATCCCATTGATTCATTGGTCATGCTGTCATTTGGGATTTAGGAACTGGATTTAGGCCAAAGTTTCTGCTGGACTTCTATTTATACAAGTCATGGTATGTACTATTTTGTGGTGTAAAACTAAAGGATGAGCTTACTTTGATACCTGATACCATTTCCACACTACAATGTTATAGTGCTGCTATTCCACTATCAATCTCCTAGGGAATTCTGGGGTTTGTAGTTTAGGGAAGGGCACTTCGAATTCTCAGTCAAAGAGCTCTTTGGTCTCAGTAAACTACAAACCCCAAAATTCCACAGGGCACTGAAAGTGGAATAGCAGCAGTTTAACACTGTAGTGCGGAAATGGCCTGAGGCTTATCTAGAGGCAACTCAAAGAATGGGACTGCACTCAATGGCCGATCCCATACATTACATGGGGAGGGTTTGAGTTTTGCTCCCTGTGCATTTCCAACTAGATGTGTGTGGTGTGGAGGAGCTCTTACCTGAAACCCTGGATAGTAGTTGCCAGTCACTGTTAACAATACTGGGTTTCTTGAACTAGTGGTCTCAGCCAGTACAGAGTAGCTTCCTAGAATCATAGAGTTGGAAGAGACCATAGGGGCCATCCAGTCCAACCCCTTCCTATGAAAGAACACCCATCAAAGGATTCCCAACAGATGGCCATCCAGCCTTTGCTTAAAAACCTCCAAAGAAGGAGACTCCACCACACTCTGAGGCAGCATATTCCACTGCTAGACAGCTCTGACCATCAGGAAGTTCTTCCCGAGCTTCAGGTGGAATTGCCTTTCCTGAAAGCTTGAATCCATTGCTCCTTGTCCTAGTCTCTGGAGCAGCGGAAAACAAGCTCACGCCCTCCTTGACATGACATCCCTTCAAATATTTAAACATGGCTATCATGTACCCTCTTGACCTTCTCTTCTGCAGACTAAACATACCCAGCTCCTTAAGATGCTCCTTAAGACCCTTCACCATTTTGGTCACCCTCTTCTGGACATGCTCCAGCTTATCGATATCCTTTTTGAATTGAGGTGCCCAGAACTGGACACAGTATTCCAAATGAGGTCTAACCAATGCAGAATAGAGAGGTACCATTACTTCCTTCGATCTAGACACCGTACTCCTGTTGATGCAACCAAGAATCAATCACATTGCCTTTCTTGGCTGCCACATCGTACTGCTGACTCATGTTCAGCTTGTGATCTACCAAGACTCCTAGATCCCTTTCACATGTACTGTTATCCAGACTGTACCAATGCTTGCTAAGTGGATACTGAGGATTAGTTGATGCAGTTGGAATTTTCTCTCTCTCAATAATGGCATTTCTGTGTGTAGGGATATGTGCCATCAGATTGCAGTACTTTAATACTCCATCCCTTACGAGAGGTTCTAATTGCACTTTCAGATAGTTTGCAGCTAACAATTGTAGCTTACATAAATTGGTTGGAAACAATTTCATTTGATGTTAATAAAATCAGAATAGGATGGAATAAAGAAGCATAATATTTTATTTACTTACCGGTAATTAAAACTATGTAATTAAAATGATTAAAACAAAACATGTTTAAATGAAAGTACTAATAAAATTAGCAAAATATAATCAAATGTTCAATCAGTGGAAAGTTTCTCTAGGTTCTGTAATCCAAAATTTCTTAGGTTTTTGTTTGATCCAGCAAAAATTGATGTTTTGGGTTCAGTGAACACTGTTAACATCTTTGAAGGAAGATTTGACTGGTTCAGCTAAATGTTGGCAGTATAATGTGTGGAAAGTGCTCCCTTGCGATATATCATATGAGTTTGTCCAGTTGTGTCACCTGTTTGGCTAATAGCTTTGACTGTAGCATTTTAATTTTGTCTAAGAAAACTCTTTGATATTGTAAATGCTTACGTGCATTTAAATAGCACTGTTTAATGCTCACTGATAGTGTTGCCGGAATCTGAGCACTTTTATTGTAGTAAAGAGATTTATATTTCAAAGCTGGAAAGACTTGCATTTATCATCCACCCTAACTTCCTGAAGGTCTTACTGATTTGTCTAGCTTTGGATGTATATCCTACAAATGGCTTAAGATATATTTTGGTATATACTGTAACAATATGAATAACATACTATTAATATGTAATTGTAATACAAGCATACCAAACCTAACAAAGCCTCTGACAGTGAAACTCCTCTTTACAAAGTCATTTCCACATCCATTAAACCACCCTTTCCTGTTCGTACTTTTTCTAGCTGGCATTTTTTGCAGTATCAGCATTGGGACAATGTTGAAAATCACTGGCAAAACATAGATTTTCAATGTTAGGTTCTGGCAGTGTGTCCACAATATATGAGGCTGACGTGGGATTTTATAGAATCATTGAGTCGGAAGAGACCACAAGGGCCATCCAGTCCAACCCCCTGCTATGCAGGAACACACATCAGAGCACTCCCAACAGATGGCCATCCAGCCTCTGCTTAAAAACCTCCAAAGAAGGAGACTCCACCACACTCTGAGGTAGCATATTCCACTGCTGGGCAGCTCTGACCATCAGGAAGTTCTTCCTGCGCTTCAGATGGAATCACCTTTCCTGCAGCTTAAATCCATTGCTCCTTGTCCTAGTCTCTGGAGCAGCAGAAAACAAGCCTGCTCCCTCTTTGACATGACATCCCTTCAGATATTTAAACATGACTATCATGTTCCCTCTTAACCTACTCTTCTGCAGAGTAAACATACCCAGCTCCCTAAGCTGCCCCTCAGAGGGCATGGCTTCCAGACTCTTCATCATTTTGGTTGCCCTTCTCTGGACATGTTCCAGCTTGCCAATATCCTTCTTGAACTGAGGTGCCCAGAAGTGGGCACTAAATGATGTCTAACCAAAGCGGAATAGAGTGATACCATTACCTCCCTTGATCTAGACACCTACTCCTGTTGATGCAACCAAGAATCACATTGCCTTTCTTGGCTGCCACATCACACTGCTGACTTGTGTTCACCTTGTGATCTACCAAGACTCTTAGATCCCTTTCACATGTATTGCTATCCAGCCACGTGTCCCCCATCCTATATTTGTGCATTCCATTTTTTCTGCCTAAGTGTAGGACTTTGCATTTCTCTCTGTTGACATTAATTTTATTAGCTTTGGCCCAGCTCTCCAATCTGTCAAGGTCATTTTGAATTTTGATCCTGTCCTCTGGGGTATTAGCAACCCCTCCCAATTTGGCGTCATCTGCAAATTTGATCAGCATGCCCTCTACTCCTTCATCCAAGTCATTGATGAAGATGTTGAATAGCACTGGGCCTAGGACAGAACCCTGTGGCACTCCACTAGTCACTTTTCTCCAGGATGAAAAGCAGCCATTGGTGAGCACCCTTTGGTTTGTTCAGTCAACCAATTACAAATCCACCTAACAGTAGCCCTGTCCAATCCTCACTTTACTAGCTTTTTTGCAAGAATGTCATGGGGAACTTTGTCAGAGGCTTTACTGAAATCAAAATATGCTATGTCCACAGCATTCCCTTCATCTATCAAGCTTTTAACTCTATTGTAAAAAGAGATAAGATTAGTTGGCACAACTTACTTTTGAGAAATCCACATTGACTTTTAGTGATTATGGCATTGCTTTCTAATTAGTTATAAACTGACTGTTTAATGATCCGCGCTAGGATCTTTCCTGGTATTGGTGTCAGGCTGACCTGGTGACAATCCCCTTCTTGAAGATGGGGACAACATTTGCCTTCCTCTACTCTGCTCGTACTTCTCCTGTTCTCCAAGAGTTCTCAAAGATTATTGCAAATGATTCTGAATGACTTCTGCCAGTTCTTCTAATATCCTTGGATGTGATTCATCTGGCACTGGAGACTTGAATTCATCTAGTTTAGCCAGGTATTCCTGTGCTACCTTCTACCAAGTCTGTGCTGCATTCCCTCCCCTTCTCACCTGCTCTACACTCTCTAGGTTGAGTACTTCTATCCTTTTAGGAGAAAACTGAGGCAAAGGTGTTGAGCAGTTCTGCCTTTTCTTTTCCCCCCATTAGTAATTGACCATCTTGTCCGCGCAGCAACCCTGTTTTTCCTTTAGCTGCGGACATATCTTTAAAAAGCCCTTTTTATTGTTTTTAATGTCTCTGGCAAGCCTGAGTTCATTCTGTGCTTTAGCTTTTCTGACCTTCTCCCTACATATCCTGGCTATTTGCTTCAATTCCTCTTTGATGGTTTCACCATTCTTCCATTTCCTGTACATGTTTCTTTTAACAGTTAGCTCAGCTGAGAGTTCTTTTGTCAACCATTCCGGTTTCTTTAGACACCTGTCATTTTTTCCTCTTTATTGGCAGTTTTCACTTGTGCCTTCAATATCTCACTTTTAGGACATTCCTTCTGTCATGAACTCCTTTCTCTTTCAGTATTCTTAACCATGGAATTTCATCAAGTAACTCCCTAAGTTTACAGAAATCAGCTTTTTTAAAGTCTAGAATGTCTGGCTACACTTGGCTTCTCTTTCCTGCTGAATGACAAATTCCAATAGAGCATGGTCACTCCCCCCTAAGGATCCCACCACTTCCACCTCATCAGCAAGGTCATCCCTGTTGGCCAGGATCAGATCTAAAATAGTCAGTCCCCTTGTCACCTCTTCCAGCTTCTCGACCATGAAATTGTCTGCAAGGCAAGTGAGGACCCTGTTGGATGTTGTGGTCTTGGAAGAGTTAGACTGCCAACATATATCAGGATAGTTGAAATCTCCCATTGCATCTCTCCTTTTTGAATGTGTGGTCATCTGCTCCAGGAAGTCATCATCTAAGTCCTCAGGCTGGCCTGTAGGCCTGTAGCAAACCACCATAATCACAGCTCCCTTAATTTCTTACCCAGATGCTCTCAACCTGGCTTCCTGGATTTAAGTCATAGATCTCTTCACAGATGAAAACATCCTTGACATATAAGGCTACTCCTCCTATTTCTGAGAAATAGGTTATACCCCCCTATTCCTACATTCCAATCATGAGACTCATCCCACCAGGTTTCAGTGATGCCTATTACATCATATTTATTTTGTTGTATTAAGAGTTCGAGTTCATTTTGCTTATTTCCCATGTTCTGTGCATTAGTGTAGAGACACTTAAGACCATGTGCCCTTTCCGCAGATCTTGTACTAAAGTTGCGTTTCCTCCCACTGTTGGTCTCTAGTACTACTTAGCCTGCTCTATCTATATCATTTGGGCTATTTTTCCCAGCACTCACTGAATAATACTGTCTCCCTCCTCTGCCTAACTCAGTTTAAAGACCTTCTGATATGCTTTGCGAGGCTGTTAGCAAAAATGTTCCTGCCAACATTTGTGAGGTGCAGCCCATCCATTGCTAGAAGACCATCTTTATGGAAATAGAGACTGTGATCCAAAAATCCAAATCACACTTGGTGGCAGCATCTGCGAAGCCAGTTGTTCACCTCCACTATTTTTTCCCTTCATGGGCCATGTCCTTCCACAGGGGGGAGAGATGAAATGACAACCTGTGCACCAACGGCCTTCAGCTTCCTACCCATAATCTCATTTTTACTTCAGACAATTCTACTGTAGCAGTATGTGACTGCATCCAACAAGCAAGGTAAAGTGCAGTTGCCTCCAGAATACCTTATGGAACATGTATGAAGAGCAGAACAGAGAGAAAAGAGGAAAGCAGATAACTCTGCCTCACAAATTAATCCTAACGTGTTAAAAAGCACCAGTCTAGGCGTCTGTTGACATCATAAGAAAAGTGGAGGCTGATGAAAGAAGAAGTCATCCCTGGATGTGTTTTAGAAGAAACCTTCAAGTGGTCTGTAAAAGATCCAAATGCTTTTGTTTGCTTATACATGATTTACCTGAGCTGATGTTTCATTTCATATGTGCATATTGTTAATTTTGACTAAAACCTCCTTCTTTTGGGGGGCAGGTGTAACCTATACCTATTCTTTCGATGTTGTTTCTGCCTCTGGTTCCTAATGTTCTGTTAAAGAAGCAATGCTCAGGAAAACATCTCCTTTGTTAACCTGTAATAGACTTATACTAAGGTATATTAATCAACACATGTGCTTACATTTATGGATTCTTCCTGAAGACATGGCTATGGGAGTTTTCATTATGAGTGCCTGTACTTCTGAACTGGCTACTACATCACTGGTAATCTCTTCTAGTAAACAAGATTCTGAACGTGGTGTGATGGCTCATATAGCACTGAAAGTCAACTTAACTATAATAGACCATACATTTTGCCTACTGAATAGCAAAAAGATGTCATTTCATCACCAACAAAGGAAAGAATCTTTGATGAAAGCATGGTCTCTGGAAAGATTATTCAAGAATAGTTCTATTGCCTAAGAACCAATGAAAGAGAGACTTAAAGTGGCCCTTTGGCACCAGAATATGTTCTTCACATGATAGACAAAATCTCCCCAACATGTCTTAGCTTTTTGTTTTTTGTTTTTTGATGCTGTTCTTTCCAAATCTCTTACATATGTGCACTGAAAACAAATCTTTTATATAGATTTTATTGAAATGTCCACTGAGCTGTGGAAGGATGGACAGTAGAAAGATGGGTCAGTTCCATCTGTCTGCATACCCATATTTATTCTACCGCTGTTGAGTATAGAAGTTTTCACTTTTTTTTCCAGCATAAGGCAAGTTGACTGTTAGGCATGTAGACAGGTATAAGATGAAGGTGAGAACTGATATAATACTAACACAAACAATGAATCCTGGGTGATGGAATTACCCACTTTCTAGGGCAGTGGTTCTCAACCTTCCTAATGCCGCGACCGTTTAATACAGTTCCTCATGTTGTGGTGACCCCCAACCATAAAATTATTTATTTATTATTTACAATGCCTCCCCCCCAGCAAAGGCCGCCTCGCTGGCCAGGAATGGGGGGGCAGGGAGGGAGGGAAAGAGGAGCTGTACATCTCCCCCGGGAAAAAAACTCCGAGAAACCCCCCTCCCAGGCTCTGCTTCTGCTTCGCTCTCGTTTTCACTGGGGGTGGCAGTGTGAGAAAAGTTTCCAGAGTGTCGACCCTGGCCAGGGGTGGGGGAGGAATCCCAGCGCCTTTGTCTTTTGCACCGGGCGCAGCTCGCCCTCTGGAAAAGCGCCGTCTTGTGGTCCCCTGGCCCTTCCGCAGCGCCCCCCTGTGGCGAGTGGGGCAGGGGCCGTGGCGAGGAGGGGGCCTGCCCCCCTTGCTGCCGCCACCCCCCAAGCTGGCCCGTCAGATGGGAGGTTCTCCCAGTAGCGGAGAAGGGGAGTGATTTCAGTCCCTTCTGAACAGGGGTGAGCGCGTGGCTCGCACTTGCACACCACCACTCCTGTGGTGATGCTGTGGCTGCACACGCTCCCACCATAGGGGGTAGGAGGATGCGAGTGCATGGCTCACGCTTGTGCACCACCACTGGGGAGGGAATAGAGCCTAAGAACATCAGAAATATGTATTTTCCGATGGTCTTAGGCGACCCTGTGAAAGGGTCGTTCGACCCCCAAAGGGGTCGCAACCCACAGGTTGAGAACCGCTGTTCTAGGGGATTAGGCTGTCTCCATATGAAAAGGTCTAGGTTCTCTGTTTTAAAAAATGGTGAATAATTTTCTCCTCAGCAAAAACAATTCAGGAGAAGGTGGTAAACAAGCAGGCAAAATCAGACATTCAGAATGTGAATGACAGATGTTGATATAGACCCAAGTCCTGCCGTGAAGACTTGAGAGAATGCTGTATCACAGGATGGATATTGCAGAAGGTCAGCACTATATGCTCTTGGGGAGAGCTTAACAAAAGCAGGGCCCAGGCAATAAGGAGGATTACTCCTGCCCCAGATCTATTGCATTTTGTAAAGTAGAACTGTAGCAGCTGCTGCAGCTTCAGGATTCCTTTTCCTGGGGTTTAAGTGTCATTCCAACAGCATAGCTCAATTACACAGGGCATGGATGGGAGCACAGATTAAAGTAGTCGCTTCATTTACCAGGCTGTTCTTGTTCATAATGCTGTCTTAGCAGACCTGAACTCACATAACAAGGAAGACAGCATATTTGTATCTGTTCGTGTGTTTTTGTTCTTCAGAATAAAAAGGAAAAAAAGGAGTCGGGGGAGAGAAAAACAGAATCTACCAACACTTTTAAGACTAAATGATATATATGTTAGCATGAACTTTCACAGATATCAATCCACTTCCTCAGATACATTAACTGGGTGATATTAAAGCTTCCAGTTTATTAAGCATTCAGGTGGCCCTCCACATTCTCTAGGGTTAGGGGCACAGGACTGCTGTGAAAGTGGAAACTCCACAAATTTCAAAATGTGTCTGTGTGTCTATGGGAAGGAAGTCAAAACATGGTGAGGAGAGTTGGCACCCAAGGTCCAAATTAGGTCAGGAAAAGGAGTTGGGTCAGTGTTGTGGCCCTATACATCCTCTTTCTTGCCCATTTCCTTCCTTGGGTGTCTGGGGGTGCATCAGGAGAGGGTTTGTGATGCTAAAGTATCAGGCTGTGAGCCATCCTTAGGTTGTCAAACAGCTGCTGGTGGAGAAGGGGGAGGACCAGAGGCAGGTTTTTAAAGGTTACACAGCCTGATCAGAGCCATTGAGAGGGAAGGTTCCCCCAGAAAAGAGGCAGGCATTGGTGAAACTCGCAAATAATCAAATCTGTGAAAGTGAAACCTGCAAATGTGGAGGGTTGAGTGTATTTATAAAGTTGTGGGAGAGTCGTAGACTATTATAGGATCTAAAAGAGCAAAAATTGTGACTATTTCCCTAAGTCTTCCAAGGACTGTGTAAGGTGATACAGCTGTTTCATGTCTTTATAGTGGTCAGTTAGTATTGATGCGTGGAAGCAATGAGTTTGCTTACCAAAAGTCACTTCCCACACAACCTTCTCTGAGGAGATGTCTTTTTAATACATGTACCATTGTGAGGACTCATGTATTAATAATTGTAGTGTACCATCAAAGGATGATCATTATTCATACCACGGCTAATGGATTGGAATTTGTAAATAAAATTCAATTCAGATGTTCTTCAGTGCTAACTTTCTTTTATGTATGTAAGGGCTCTTGGTTTCTGAACCAAAAGATCCGTGTTTCACTTTGACCTTTAAACCCAGGCTGCTGCTCTAGAAGAGCAAAAATTGTGACCATTTCCCTAAGTCTTCAAAGGACTGTGTAAGGTGATATTGAATTAAATTGAATTGTTCCTTAAATTGAATTGTTCCTTTTTGATGACACCATGGTCCCCACAAAATAACAGAGGGTCCTTGTGCAGAGCCATCTTACATTTTGGAAAACTGGTTCTTGGACAGTGGCATTATTGACAAGTCACTTGTCCAGTAGCATGGTGAAGTTAAGTCACTGCTTTCAGGTTCTGTTTTGCATTAGTCCAAGCAAGGCGGGATGCTTCTGTGAAGAGGGGGAAGTTGTTTTATAGTGGGGGCTGGAAAGAAAGAGAACACTCTGAGATCTCCAGCCCTACTTCATATAAAGAGGTTGTTAAAATGTACAGGTATACCTCAGTGAATGAAATAGATGTGTTCCTGTGCATTATTGCTTTAAGAGAGAATTTGGTTCCAGAGGGAGAAATAAACATTGAAAATAATAGGGATAGTTTCCTACACTACAAAAAAGAGGGGCAGTTCAACCTGTTTCAGCAAACATTACTTTTAAAACTAATAATATGCACATGTGAAATGACACATCCCAGTAAGGTAAGTCTTAGATAAGTAAACAAAAACATTAAAGATTTTTTTCCCCAAAAGAGTATCCAGGGATGATTTTTTTCTTTCTTTCATCAGCCTCCACTTTTCTTATGATTTCCATTTTGGTAGCCAAACTTCTGGCTGCATCAAGGTCCCTCAAGACCACCTTAACTGATAATATAGTAACATCTAAGGCAAAATGTAGGTCTATGATTCTAACATCATCACTTTTCTTCTGATTTTTAATATTGTTGCCTGATGAAGAAGCCAGTGAAGCTTCTAAAGGTTGTATGATCCCTTTTATGCTTTGGGGTTGGCCTAATAACTGTATCAATGCTCTGTAAACTCCTAGATGTATGCCTCTTAACATAGGGGTAGCTGGTGAGACACAGGCTTACCTCTTCTCCCCCTGTTTTGCTGTTCATCCATGCTCTGTAAGAGATTCTGAAGGCAACTGCTGTTTACATTGTCTGTTGTAGACAGGGACACACAGTTACTTTAGGATCAACTACAGTAAAGTCCTGTTTACTACAGACCCGCTGCTGCAACCCCGCACTAAAAATCTGTATTTCTTCAGCCCTCCTTCACCCTTCTTCTGGTACAGATACTGCTGAAGCAAACTTCAGGCAATATATTTTTTATTTTTTTATTTAATTATTTATTTGTATCCCGCCTCTCCATATGGATCGAGGCGGCGAACAACTTACAACTAGCATGTATTTCAAAACATTTCTATACATGCCCCCAACAAGCTGGGTACTCATTTTACCAACCTGCGAAAGGATGGAAGGCTGAGTCAACTTTGGAGCCAGGCAGGATCGAACTCACAACCTTGTGGCTTGCAGTACTGGCATTTAACCACTGTGCCACCAGGGCTCCATCCATATAGGGGATGAGAAAGAAAAGTTGAGGGTTGGGTGGGTATAAACAGCCTCTGTGTTGTTGTTTTTTAAGTGTTTTTTTTTGGCAGCACTTTGTTTACTGAAGTATTCCTGTATATCTAAAATTATTATGAAAGCAATGTATATTCCCAAAATGCCAAAATCTATAATGTCTGTTATATTTCCAGACTGGCTTGTGGTCTTCCCAGAGGTATCTGAATGGCCACTGTAGGAGGCTAGACCCTGAAATCATAAAAATAATATGCTGTGCAATCTGAATGAAGAACCTTTTTTGGGCCAGGGCTATACTGCAATTTGGGATGGATCCTGAGTGCTATGTTTCAGGATTAAGTGTTGATGCAGCTACTTCCAGGCATGCAAAGGAAGGCTGTGTTCCATCCAACAAGTTCCTGGGCTTTAAATATTCTTTTATCTCCTATCACTGATGGGAGATAAGAGTAGAAGAACTTTTGTGGTCCATTGGGGATCTGCTGCCAGGCACATTTGGCCTACTGTATCCTCTTTGTGATGTACAAGGATTGAGACATTCACCTGGTGGAATGCAAGAATGGCATGCAAATCTGCAGGCACTGTGCACCTTCTCTTTGTGGACTAATTTCTATATTGCTGGATTTCAGCATCCAGCCAAACACTCAAGGGGTTTCTGTGTAGACATTTCTTACATTGCTGCTTCTGAGAATGAATGCCTGGCACATCTTCATTTAGAAAAATGAAGGTGGTAGAGGCAACTAGTAAGCTACAAAGGATTCAAAGAAGAATTAAAGTTTTAATTGGGTTAAGGTGTCACCAGGGATTTTTTTTTTTTTTTAAAGAAGGAGGGTGGAAATGTGGAAAGATCTCCCTGCAGAAGAATTTGAAGGGATTTGAGGACAGAGGAGAAATGGTTACACATGTCTTGAAATAGATTGCATTAAAAATTAAAAGTAGCTTTCCCTTTTTGACATTTTTCCTCTGGTACCAGGGAAAAATTGAGGTAGGCAGGGACACAGTTTCCAGTCTCCCAGGTACAAGCAGGAAAATCAAAGTGATAATTTTTAGCTATATGATAGCTTTATTATTCAGAAGAAAGCTAATTTAACTGTTGGGACAAAAGCCTGAATTTTAAGATGAATTACTGTTGGAAGTCACCCATCGCTTACACAAATTCCATTCCCTCCAGTGTTTCACAGATCAAAACCAGGGCATGTGCAGATGAGCACTATCAGAGTGTGGTCAAAAGTGTGTAGCAGGCAACAAGAGGGCAAAAGGTATTAATGAGGAAGAGCACACAAAGAGAAACTCTGGATTTTATATACTGAGCTTAGGAAAGCCTTAAAAAAAGAAAAACCATATTAAGCCTACTGGAAGGGCAAGCCTATATCTCTCCTCTCTTTCCTGCACTTTGAACACTGTTTGAATCAAGGACGACAAAGGAAAAGAGTGAAAAAGAGATAAAGTAGGACATTTTAAAAGCAGCTGAAAAAGTGGGACAGCATAGGGTTAATTGGAGCCATCCCAGCCAAACAGGGACAGTTGAAGGGTATGAAATTCATGTGAAGCTGTCATTATGTGGAAAGTTCTCCTGTACTGGAAGAAGCAACATGCTCTATGTAATATATTGGGTATGTTATCAAGAATGTCAGAAGAGCCCTTCTGAGTCAAACTGCTGGTCCATCTAATCCAGTATCCTGCTTCCTACACTGACCAGGTGGGAAGATTCTTATCTTTGCTAAAACATGAGAACCTTTTGCCAATGTTTGGGTTCTAGCAGCTGTTCTTCCAAGACAACTTGCCTCTGAAAGTTCTGTTTAGGCTATCAACTTACAGGTGATCACAGGTGTATGTCCAGTGGCCTATGTTCAGGGGAAACAGGAGGAGCTACGGACGTAAATAATACTTACAAATTTTCTCATCGTGCATCGTTTCTACAAAGAATGTTGCTATTTTCCAAAAACTAATAAAAAATAAAAAATAATGAGACTACAAGGCAAGACAAGACTCTGCTTTGTTGTTAAAAAGGACAAAGAATGTTGCTTTCCCCCCTCCAAGCAAGTATTTTTGTGCAAAATGATTTTTCTTAAGAAGTTCCTCAAAATGTGAAAAATGTTTGAAAAATGACCTTGATCAGTGAAGAGAGAGAGAGAGAGAGATTTTTGAAGGTTTTTTTTTCTCTCTCTTGCATGTAAGAACAAAATGAGTGAAAATTTTGATTCCTAGTAGGAGTAAGTGTGGCATAAGAAAGTAGGAGGTGGCAGCACCTGGGAAAACTTCAAATGTACTACCTGCTTGGATGAGGCCTTTCATTCAAATACAGCTTTATTGTTAAAGTAACATAATATCTGTTACTCATTACTTTTCAAAGCGGGGCGTTAGGAGTCACTTGTTACTTCTCAAAGTGATGTGTATCAGCATTTTGGCCATTACTTTAAGTGTAACACCTTAGTGGCACATAAACACATTACTTTTATTATGTTTTTTTAAAAATTAAAATATACTTTAAAAACAGTAAAATGGCCCAAATCCCTTGCCACAAGATTTTAGAAATAGAAAGTACATGTTCGTCATTACACTAAAGGCCACAATGCTTTACTTTGCAGTTACATTATTTTGAAAAGGAAACTTCTATGGTCTTTGCTGTCTTCCAAAATAATGTGCAAAATATTCTAAAGGTACTAGATCCTGTTTTGATCTTGGAAGCTAAGGAGGGTACTTAGTACCCTCCTTGGTACTTGGCTTAGTGCTTGGATGAGAGACCTCCAACCAATACCAGGTGCTGTGGGCTATATTTCAGAGGAAGGAACTGGTAAACCACCCCTGAGTATTCCTTGCCTGATTAAACCCTATGAAATTCATGAAATCACTGTAAGTTGACAGGCAGCTTGAAGGTGCACGCACGCACGCACACACACATGCACAATGTTAGAAGAAATAATGTTGCTGCTTCCAGAGCTGCTCAACTGAAGTCTTTTATTTTTCTTGGGCCAGCATATCCCTCCTGCGTCCCCCCCTCTTTGCTACACATTGAGAAGCCTTAAGGAGACAGGTTCTTGGCCTGAAACATAAATAGATTATGTTGGTGTCAATCCGCTGGCACTTTGGATTGTAGAGTTCTTGAAGAACGACGTTCTGTCTGTATTGCAGTTAGGCTCGGGGGCTAATAGTGTTGGTTTTGGCTCAGAAGTCTTGGGACTGAGAGTCTCAGGCCTAGGGGTGTCTGGTATCTTGGCTCTGGAGGTCTCTAGCTTTCATGGCCTGGTGTCTCCTTTGCTGGTACCCTTGGCTCCTCAGTGGCTGAGTTCAGGTTCTAGGTGGACTCCTGGGTCATGACATAGCCTCCTATCCAATATATCAAGGGCTCTGTTACCCAGGCAGCATTACCAGTGCAGCGGCTGAAGGTGCTTCAGGACATTTATCAGTTCTTACAGAGTCAACTATGATGATGTGTGCATTTAAAAAAAAAAAAGCCACTGCATTCCTGATGATTAAAATGCTCAGCTTTCTGGAAAGGCTGTTATCTTGGGGAAACTGGAATGGCATTTCTCTCCTTGGTTCAGGGGAGTATACATGAGAAAGCTTGCTTTAGCCTTCAGATCATTCTTCTGTGCTTCATCTCAAGGCACATCTCATAAATCAGCACTTGGCTTTTGCTCAACTGGCTTAACTCTCTTGCTCTGCAATATGCTGCTTTCTTCTTAATTATAAATCTTTGCTGCCAAAGGGTGCTGGGATCTATGGAACTGAAGGACACACCATTAATGTAAGAGATTTCCTATTAGTAATGACTCTATTGTTCTTGCTTCCAGCTAACTGGCAATGTCTCCATGCTCTTCATTGCTGAGTAATGCTCATTTCCCAAACTGTCCTCAAGAGGGTCACACAATCTACAGTGCCTATAGGGACTATGTGACTAGGAGCATTACATGATGACAGAACATTGGCATAATTTTAGAACAGTTCTGTTTCTAAGCCTTCAGGAAGACAGTGTCATTATTTCCTTCTTAGAGCACCTTTGAAGGTGGGCCTTGTTTGTATGAACAGTCTTTTGCACTTAAAAAAATGCTTCGTAGTGACAAAATTCTGATTTCTGTATAAATGTAACAAATGTAAATTTCCTTGTTTGGTTTTTCATGCATCTGCTTATCATAGGGAGAATCACAGAGCTTTTGCAAAGCACTAAAGCTCTGGCAATTGGAAATCCAGCTTTCTCAGCAGTTCCCTGCCTTGAGGCTGTGCATAGGTGATTTACCTTCCAAAGAATAATAAGAATATCTTCCCTTTGCCTTTAGTGTTAGATCCATGCCAGCATTCATAGCTTGGACATGGCTAACGTATGTGCTGAAGGAGGGTAGCAAGAGCAGGATATTCACTGTGGGCACAAGATAACAGAGAGTGTTAGTTCCTAGCCTGATTGCAGCTGCTTTCTATAATCCAAATATAAGACAAGGAAACAGCAAAATTGATTCTGAGCACATTCTGGTCTAGCTAGTTTCACTTCCAAGATAAAGGGAAAATTAGGAATGTGACTGAGTAGCAGGACATTGTTAAAAAGAATGGAGAGAACCATTGCACTGTTTGGTTGGATTGCCTTTTACAGGAAACGTGGCTTTGCTGAATTTATTTTTTCCCCAAATATTAAATGTATTTTTAATGCTGCATTTAATATTCTTAAAAATTTAAAACAGATAATGTTTTTAGAGTGTGTAGAGAACAGACCTGTATAATAATCTCTTGGTAAGGCAGAAGGCAGCAGGAAAAGAAGATGTCTAAATTACAGATGGAGAGACTCAACCAAGGAAGTCACATTCTTGAGTCTATAAGGCCTGAACAAGATTCTTGATGATGGGGTGACTTGGAGATCCTTCATTCATATTAATTTATTGCCTTGATATGCTGCCTTTCTGCCAGTCAGACCTAAGGTGGCCTCCAGAACACTTAAAAAATTTACAATAAAATGCCAAACAATTAACCATACAAAACAGCGTAAAATCATTATAAAACATACAGAAGTTAAAAACTAAAACAGAACTTCCTAATAAAAATAAAAAGCTCTCCTGCATACATATGGAAAGTCTGCTTGAACAGAAATGTTTTTGCCTGCTGGAGAAAGGAAAGCAGTAAAGGGGCCAGCCTAGCCTTTTGTGGTGGGGGGAGTTCCAAAGGGTGGGAGGGCTCCCTCCCATGTACTCCAAAGTGAGCCTGGGATGTAGCAGGACTTAGAGAAATCCCTCCCCTGCAGATCCTAAGTCTTTCAAATAGTCTGGGCCTATAGGGCTTTATAGGTCATGACATTAGGGTCACCATAAATTGAAGTAGACTTGAGGGCAGTTAACAACACAAATTTTCTTGCAAGAAATAAAACTGCTATGTGAAGTAAATCACATGATCAGACCACATGTGAACATTTGATTCAGATTTTCCTGAAGTAGTATATAGCGGAGGTAGGAGTTAATGGAAGAGTTCTTTTGCTACTAACTTCTCAGATGAAATAGCAGCTGGAATATTTACATCTGGAACTTCACAGAGTGGCTTTCAGTCTCCTCTCAGAAAGGCAATATTGGGAGGGAAGGTAATGTTTTGAGAACCAGCAGAATCCTGAAATACAGATGGAGAAGGTCCTAGAAAAGCTGGCTAAATGTGCTCCTTGCCTTCACAACACAGGGAAGGTGAGGGAGGAAACCTCATCTAGTGCTTGTGATCTCCTGGCCAAGAGGCCCCCTGATGTCTCTTCCACAGTCTCCCTTCCTAGAAGCAGAGAAAACATTAGTGAATCTGTCCCAGCCATATTGTGGATCCCGAGGGACCCGGGTAAGCCTGCCAGCTGTGGTATAGAGATGTGGCAGCGGTGCCAGTCCAGGAATATATAACATTTATTCTGTCTGATAAATAGTTCTGATAAATCATAAATACTAGCTGGCCGGCAGCTTGTGGGTTTCTTTACAACTGCAGGCAGATTGCTTCCCTCGAGTCCTTCAACTGATTTATGATTTTGACATATATTAAAATCATTCTGTGAATCTGCCTTCAGTCTAAAAGTTAGAAGGGACATTGGAAACCATTTTTTTAAAGGGGAAAAAAAACTTGACAGTCACAAGGAAGCTCAAAACAGGTGTTAAGAGCCTTTGGACACTTGCCTTTGGTATTTGGCGTGAGCTGTTAAGAGCATGCCAATTACTTAGCCCAGGGATTACAGCAACTGTGATTTCCATTGCCTAAGGCAGGAAAGACTGGTTCCAAAGCACCTGCTTCTAAGTATTGCATACCATTTTATGAAAGATTCTGACAATGATGGGGAATGGCAGAGTGCCAGCAAGCCTTGCACTGGGGCTCAGCAATGCAGTGGGGCAATCTTGAAAGACATTCTGTTGTTTTTACATGCCTTCAAGTCACTTCCGACTTATGATGACCCCAAGTTGAACCTATCACAGGGTTTTCTTGGCAAGGTTTGTTCAGAGGGAATTTGCTGTTGCTTTCCTCTGGGGTGAGAGAGTGTGACTTGGCCAAGGTCACCTAGTGGGTTTCCATGGCCATGTAGGGATTCAGTCTCTGGTGTCCAGGGATGTAGTCCAATGCTCTAGCTACTACACCAGACTGGCTGTTTTTGAGAGATATTAGGAAATATTTTAATGAAGATAAGAGGAAGGCAGAAGAAGCAGTGTGATCCATTCAGTATCCTCAGTTCTGCACCGCATGTGATCATTCCTTAGGAGCCTCTGAGCAGCTGACTACTTTGCATTTTCTATTTATTATTTATTTTACTTATTTTTGCATTTCTATCCCTCCTGTCCACCAATGTGTTCATGTTGGCATACAAGGCATTCCTGTTTTTTTATCCTCACAAGAACATTTTTATCCTCATAAGAACCCTGTGTGGTAACTTAGTCTGAGAGAAGATGCATTGATCATCCTGTGACTATTCATAGCTGATGGGAGACTTGAACTGGTGTCCTCAAAATTCAAGTCCATCTAAGCAATCACAGAAATATAGGATTTAGATGTGCAACAATGGGACCTGCTCGTATAGTGGTATGTTTGGAATGACACTCTTGGTTGCCTCCATAGTCCAGAGTAGAATTGCATAAACCTCCAAATGTTTTTGGGCTGTACCTTCCAACATTCCTCATTATTGGGTCTGCTAGCTAGGGCTCTTGGCAGCTGCAGTCCAAGAATATCTGAAAGACAACTCATTTTGTACTCCTGCTGTAGACTCATTACCAAGGAGAGTCCATAAATGTAGCAGCTGTGTTCATATCTGTTTAAGTGAGCACTCAAGGTTTTCCAAGAGATTCTTTTTGCTTCACTGAGGGAAACAGTTTATTTCTAAGACAATAAACCAATTAATTTGTGTTTCTATGGGAGCAGATCTTTGGTAAACTTTTTGGGTCCTTATTGCCCATTGCAGACTACAGCACCCTAAAACATTTTGCATTACAACAAGAAGAGCCCATAAAAATATACTAATGCTGAGAAAATTCATCTATACACTCCACCCCACTTGTAAGCACAGAGAGAATAAGAAATATGAGAAGAGTGGCAGTTGTTGTTCTTATTCCTACAACTAATAAAAGAAGTCTAAACACCACCTGTAACAAGAGCTCCAGCTTTTGGGAACTCCAGCCAATCCTGTAAAAGGAACATTAGTTTGGAAGTTTCAAGAGTAGGAGGAGAAAAAGAGAAACTCTCCAATATCCCTGCAGTCCTTTGGATTTCTTCTGGTGTGTTACAGAAAAATTTGGAGCTGACTGCCAATCCTGGTCTTGAATATTTTATTGCTGTATAATGTGGTGATAAAGCATTAGGAGGTTAGAAAAGGAAAAATCAGATCCTCTCCCTCATCACTCCTTCTAGATACTTTCCTATATAGCACAAGCAGGGAATGTTTAACTTGGCCATATGGCAGACACCCACCCCAGCCATTAATCCCCACCTGCAGGAGACTTACTCTAAGCCAGTGGTTCTCAACCTTCCTAATGCTGCGACCCCTTAATACAGTTCCTCATGTTGTCGTGACCCCCAACCATAAAATCATTTTCATTATTTATTATTTATTTATTTATTATTTAGTTAGTTATTTCCAACATCATATAGATTGGAAACACTGCCCTAAATCTCTGCTCTGGATAGACTTCTAATGCCTAAAAACTGGTAACCCTCCCCACTTTTTTTTAAGCACAGAAAGCGTCCATCAATGCCAGAATTAAGGCAGTAGTTCTAGTTCTGAATGTTGGGTTTCCACAGTTCAAAAAGCCAGTCACTCCCAAAGGCAACACCGAAACAGCCCACATTTTACACGAGGCGCAGGGAGGAAAGGACAGGGAGAGAGGAAAGATGGCGGCAGCATAAGCAGACGTGTTTTGTTTCATTCCCACCCTCCCTCCCTCCCTCCCTTAAAGGGAGTGTGGACGCTGAACATACAAAAAGCGAGGAATGCAAGACAGGGCGAAGAACACAACACGTGCGTGTGGCAAGCGCCAAGGGTCCACGCACAACAAAAGCGAAAGTCATCCTGGCTATTTCTGCACTAGACTGTTATAGCGCTATTATTCCACTTTCACCATCCTATGGAATCCTGGGGTTTGCAGTTTGAACTGCAAACCCCAGGATTCCATAGGATGGTGAAAGTGGAATCATAGCGCTATAACACTAGAATGTGGAAATGGCCAAAGTCTACAGGACGGATCAGAGCAGTGCTTTCGGGTCAAAAAACCAAAAAAAAACTCAAAACCCAACCAAGGAGCCACAGGGGCTCTTGCTACACAAACCAAAGCCCTTGGCTGACACCCCCTGCTCCTTTCCCGACCGAGTTCTCAGTCTCGGAGGGACCGATCTCCCCGTTGGATGGCAGATCCGCCGCAGGAAAGTTTCCCCCTTTGCCTGCTGGACCAAAGGCGACAGCCACACTGACAACTCCCATGGAGCAGCGTGCCCAGAATGAATGGGCAACCGGGCGATCGCCGCTGCTACAGCCCCGCCACTTTGGAAAGCAAGTGGAGCCCAGCTGCTCGCTCGCCCCGGCAAGCAACTCTGTTCGCTGGCATGAATGAATGTGAGGCGAAGAGGGTGAGGGGACAGGGTCTTACCTCCCACACATCCCACTGCAGCACCATAAACCCTGAATGGGAAGCCCTGTGTGTGTGTGTGTGTGTGTGTGTGTGTGTGTGTGGTGCGGGCGCAAGCGTCCAAGCAGCACCCGGCTGCTCACTCGCCCCAGCAAGCAACTCTGACTCTGCAAGCCGGCATGAAGGGGAAAGGAACACTGAAGGGCAAGCCCTCCCTGTGTGTTTCTGTGTGTGTGGTGCAGGTGTGAGCGTCCAAGCAGCGTCCGGCTGCTCACTTGCCCCGGCAAGCAACTCTGACTCTGCAAGCCGGCATGAAGGGGAAAGGGAACACTGAAGGGGAAGCCCTCCGTGTGTGTGGGGGGGTACAGGCGCGAGCATCCAAGCAGCGCCTGGCTGCGCCCGGCTGCACGCCTCCTCTCCCGTCCTGCCAGCGCAGGGTCTCCTCACCTCCGCCTTAACATTCAGGCTCCAGCTCTCTCCTCCCGCTCTCTGCACCTCCGGCTCCACCTCAGGCTCCTCCAGTGCTTTCCCACCAGGCAGGGAAAGACAGGGAAACGCCCAGCATGCCTCCTCTCCCCTCCTCCCAGCACAGGGGTCTCAGAAGCACTGCTCCCATTGGCTGTGAGGCCACCTTCTTTTAAAAGGGGGGGCAGGATTAAGGAGCGGCGACCCCTGTGAAATGGTCATTCGACCCCCAAAGGGGTCCCGACCCCCGGGTTGAGAACCACTGCTCTAAGCTGATGGGGGCTTGGGCAGGCCTGTCTATGCTTTTTCTCTGCTTTTCTTTTCCTTCCCCACTACTGAATTTTGTGGATTTTAACAAATTGAACTGTAAATGCCAATACAGGCTGTTTTCTCTTTATTGGATTTGTCTACCTGCTGGTTTGCAACACATCCCTTTGTAAAAAACACAGGAAATAAGCTGAAGTGGATATTTCAGCCAAAACTTCCACATCTGAATTCAATTTCAGAGATGTTTAGAATAGTGGGGTGGGTGGTGGGGTGGGCAGACACAGGCAAAAGAGTAGAATTAACATAGGAGGATGATTCAGTTTAAAGCTGTTATTGCCAGTAACTGAGCCTTGGGAGAGATGGTTCAACCTTTCAGAATGAGGAAAATCCCTGTACAAAAACTAGGAAACATCCCTGCATTGTTGACAGGGAGAAGGAATATAGCCTACTGGGGTGCCTTCATTTGGGGGAGGGGGCTTCTTCATGGCAAAATTAAGAGGCCATCCAGCCATCTATATTTGCTATTAGGTACGAAAATCAACAAAACCCCAGTACCTTCATCCCCTCACCAGAATGCCTCATCCCAGAGTTGAAGGCAGGCCAGCTAGTCAGTTCTCTAGCCTTCCATTGCAGTACTGTGGCTCACCATAAGTTAAAGGCACAACACACACATGCACACGCATAGAGAGAAAATGAGAACAAGAGTGTTAAAAGAGTTCTAGCAGTGCTGCCACCTCCATTTTTTATTTTTCAGTTAACACTTAGTACCCTAAGGCCACTTGTATATACTGAACATGCCCAATCCTTATTAAGTTCCTGTTTGGGTGGGACTATTTTACCTTTAAAAAAACCCCAGATCAACTAATTTGAAATGTGATGCTGGACAAGAGTTCCATGGATATCAAGGACTGCTGAAGACACAAATAAGTAGGTCATGTAGCAAATCAAGACTGAATGTAAACTAGAAGCAAAGATGACTAAAATGAGGCTGTCGTACTTTGGGCATATCATGAGATATGTTTGGCAAAGTGGAAGGCAACAGGAAAAAAGGGAGGATAGGTTCAGTCACTGTGGGTGGATAGATTCAATCAAGGAAGCCACAGCCCTGAGTCTGTAAGACCTGAGCAAGGCATCTGATAACCAAGTCTCTTGAAGACCTCTCATTCATCAAGTCATTCTAAGTCAGAGTCAACTTGAGGGGAAAGAATAACAATAAATTTAGCAAACCCTGAGCAAAGCAGTATGATACTTCCTGTTGTTTTTCAGTGGCCAACTGCAACTGCATTTTTGTTGTTGTTTCAAAGACTGATATATTTTTGTTTACATCTGTACCATACACTATTCCCCATGAAGGAATGCAAAACCAGAATGCATTAGAGGTTTCCAGAGTCTGCCACCCAGCTATCATTTGGTTTAGCTTAGCAGGTTTGTTGCTTCTAATTGACTTAAAATCAGATCTTGGGACTACCAAATTGCCCATCCAGTATGGGAGAACTCATAGAATTATAGAGTTGGAAGAGACCACAGGAGCCATCCAGTCCAACTTCCTGAATACAAGAACCCACATCAAAGCACTCCCAACAGATGGCTATCTAGCCTCTGCTTAAAAACCTCCAAAGAAGGAGACTCCACCACCCTCTGAGGCAGCATATTCCACTCCCAGACAGCTCTGACCATCAGGAAGTTCTTCCTGAGGTTTAAGTGGAATCTCTTTTCCTGCAGCTTGAATCCATTGCTCCTTGTCCTAGACTCTGGAGCAATGGAAAACAAGCCCGCTCCCTCCTTGACATGACATCCCTTCAAATATTTAAACATGGCTATCATGTCCCCTCTTAACCTTCTCTTCTGCAGACACAATATACCCAGCTCCCTAAGCCACTCCTAGAGATGTATGAAAAATAACAACTTTCTGAAGCTGCTGTTTGCAGCACAGTGCCTAGTAAACACGTGTGGTCCTATGATGAAAAGATCCCATTTTATTACTGCTGAGCTTTGTGTATATCCGTGCATCGAAATTGCTACATATCTTTCCCTGCCTCTCAGAATGTACTCTGCTACTAAGCAAACATTCACCCTCAGTCCTACTAGTAGCATGAACTGCAGTAAGCCTACTGAATGAATGGCATTTACACAAGTGTTGACTGAGCACTTACTTAATTCAGTGGGTCTACAAGAGGGCTCAGGCCACTATTACCTAAGTACTCTAGGGTCTTGTATTACATGTAAGCATGTTATACTCCATCTCCTGCAATTCTTTGGTGGAGTCATACTCATTAAAGTGGTATAAAACCAATTTAAGTTTAGTGTGAGAACTGCTGCCAAACAACTACTGTCATTCTTGCCCTTTCTTAGGAGCTACTTGTCTGTCTTCCCTCTGCCATTAACTTCCAACTTCTTCTTTTTTCTCCCTCATCCCTTTCTCTTTTTATGTTTGTATTGATGGCAGGATGGAGAATGCAAAATGATTTTACCTAGCCAAGCATGTTGCATGGCAAAATAAGTAGTTAAGGGTACATTGAAAATGTGGACTTTAAATAGGTTTTTAGAAAGAGAGCTGCTTTTTCTAGAAATGGTAATCCTAAACAGCTTCACTCAGAGGCAAATCCAACAAAGTCCAAGAAAATGTTCTTCTGCCTAAGTGAGTCTAGGGTAACGGTCTAACAGAGTGATCCTAGATGTATCTATTCTAAAGTAAGTCCCACTGAGTCCAGTGGGAGTCAGTCATGGGTAAAGAAATGTGGGATTACAACAGTGAGTATAGGTTTGCAGGTGTGCTTTCTTCAAGGTGGTAGATTTGCTTAGTGAGGGTTGCAAGTCAGGCAGAGTGACACACTTGTACTTTGTCATTGGTATGTGACAAAATGCAGGAATTTTTTTCTGGTGGCAACATGTACGATTCCACCAAGTACTCCTGCAGGTGGAGAGGAAATTGGTGACATGTGTCTTTGACTAGTTATTACTGATTGTAATTGAACCGGCCAGCAAATTATGTTGTTATAATACTCCAAAACTTCAAATTTGGTTTGTCAGAGAGTAGCAAGCTGTAGCAGTAGTCTTTCTAAGCAACAAGACCTTTGAAATTCATCAACCCCTGAAAGACACAAAATAGTCTGTCCTTGAGTCATATCAAATTTCACCCATCACTGCCCAAAGGGATCAATTTTGCTATATAAAATCAAATGTGTATGTGTATCCCAGAAGGTAAAATATTTCATCTTTTTTGTTTGTTTTGTTTTGTTCTGGTATTACCAGAGCTTTTGTATATGAAGAATGGGGAACCTATCCTGATTCTTTTGAAAAGTTCACTTTGTCTTCTGACAAATCCAATAGAAAGTTAGCAGTCTGGAAAAAGGTATGTATTTGTATCTGAAATCCTCTTAATACAGTCCCCTGAACAAGCTGAGCTAGCTTAGGGCCAAATTAGACATTCTGGATGATATGTAGCATGCAACTGTGCATCAGGTTGGGGAAAAGATGTACTAAAAACAAAATAAAACATCAAGTGGACCATTTGCACCTCAAATAAATTGGGGATAATAATAAGTTTCACTCACATGTTTGTGCAAACTATATGTTGAACCTTGTTAATTGAGCAAAGTTGTAGACACCTGGGTTGTCCTTTCTAAGAAAACATTTTTTTTAAAGCAGTTTCTGGTTTGGGGATGGATTTCTCCCCAAAAAAACTTCAAGTCACAGCTGACATAAAATGGCCTCCCCTACAATCTATCTGTCTACCTCTCTCTCTAGCAGCTGAGGTAGATAATGTTCTGCTTTCCACACTTCTGGTTGTGGTTCACGGGTTGCAGGATGTTCTTAGCACATCTCAAGAAGCGGAAGTGCTGAGCTCATGAAAACGGCTCTAGGCTTGTAGAGAACAGCAGCTCTCTCCTTTGAGGGAGAGAGTGAGAATGAGAATGCAGATGCAATCCTTTGTGAATGACAGTGGCCTCTGCCGCTTCAAAGGTAAGAGGCTATGGCTGTGTTATAATTAGACCGACCGGTTTGTGCAAAAAGCAGAACTGACGAGTGTAATTTTTTTTTTGAAGATCCTATGAAGGAAACTGGGTCATTTTGAAAACCGGCAGCTTGCACGGCTGAGCTGAAATCTGCATGGGGTTTCTGAACTGTGTCATGTACTAATTAATAAGTTACACCAAAGTCAGAAAGAAACTGGCCGGTTGCCCTTCTCTCTGAATTTGCATGCAGATTATGTGCTTATGCATCACCCTCAGCCCTCCCTCACCGCTGCTCTTAAGTGGTAACTCCTGCATTTTCTTCTAAGAAGCCATAAGCCTACCTCTGGGCAGTGCTGGTGATACGTTCCTTCCTGTTTGAACAAAGAGAGTGCTTGTTGCTGGCTCTGTATCCTGAAGAACAATTGCTGGTTTAGATGAATGTCTGGGTGAGTGTCCTACAGCTTGATGGACTGCTCTGCATCTGCTCTTGCATATCTTTGTACAACTTCCTTGGCTGGTGAGCTGTATCAGTAGAAAGATGTGCAGTTGCCCAGTGCCTACACACACACACACACACACACACACATGCATCTTCCACAAATACAATGTTCTTGATGACAGAGCCAGTCAAGGACCTGACACAGGAGTGCATCAAAGCTCCCAGAACAATTAAGGGCAAATTCAAATTATATTATAGGTGAGTGTGGTGATGCCTGTGTGGGCCCTGTACATCAGTTCTACATCGACAAAGGCTGCTTTGTCAAGCTATCATCCAGGCTCCTCCAATTTAAGTGGAGGACTTTGGTGAGTAATACATTACTAGCACACTTCCTGTATATTAAATTGGCAATGCTTTTTCATACCCTTCTCCAAGTTGGTGGATTCTAAGTGTGTTGGAGTACAGTGGCCGTCGCCCCATCGGCATAGTCATTACGTATGCTGGCTGGGGTGGTGGGATATATAGTCCAACATACCTGGAAGACACACAGTTGAAGAAGGCTGCTTTACAGCTACTGTATAAGGCAGATCATCTCTATTACCACATTATTACTGGTGAGGAAGGGAGATTCTGGTAGGAGAATCTGGCACTCCTTGCTGATATTCCCTACAATTAAAAAAATGTGTTAAACTGCCATATTAATTTCTAACCATGTTCTAGAGATAAATGGACTTTGTACAGATGGGAACTGGGGCTAAAAGTGGTTTGATCAAACATTTACTACATTCAAAAGATTTTTTGGAGTACTGCTTATATGTTGTTGCTGCTGCTGCTGCTGCTGTTGTTTCCCTTCTTTTCCCCAAAATTGGGACTCTAACTGGCTTATGATTTAAAACAATAACAATACAACTAAAAGCATCCAAAAAGTAGATCTTAGCATGGAACCAAACTATTCACAATATAGAAACAATGTAAACACACACTTAAAAAGATAAGGAATTTAAAAGATAAAAAGTGCTTACACCATGCTTATTAACTTACACCAGAATCATGCTTTAAATATCATTTCAGCACATGGAGTAGGAGGGCACAGTTATAATCATTACCCAGTCCCAAACTCCACATGTTCATCTGAAGGTCAGAGTGGAACAAACACACATAGACATGTTCAGGCTCTCACCATGTGATTGGGAACACTTAAAAAGTACTTATTCTTTTCATTATTCTGCTGAAACAGAGAGATGTAGCTCTTTGAAAACTGCAAAGGAAATGTGCAGGAGTGTGTCCCACAAGAACATTTGAAAGGGTCTTCTTTAACCCTAGAAGTCACGCTCCATTTTACAGGCCTAAGAATGATCTAATGGTTTGATTACTCATGGGTTGTTCTTTCAGCTAGGTCTGTATAGGCAAGATCTAGGACAGGGGTATCAAATTCAATTTCATCTTGGGCCGCATCAGCATTTCGGTTGTCCTCAAAGGGCCGGTTGTATCTGTAAGACTATATAAATGTGTCTGTTCTTTTATCATATTAAATAATTGCCTCTGCATTCAATATTACTGGTTTTAGTAATAACTACTTTGAAACTAGAAGTTAGAAAAAATAATGGCAAGCCGATATTCAAGTGTACAACTATTGTACAATTTATTGAAAAATGAGTTTTCAAAACAGTTAAATTTTTTTTTTTAATCATCAGACAAATATTACCAAGCACTTTTTATTACATTAACTTTGTTCAACTTTTTGGTCCCAGTTGAGACAGGCAGAACAAATAATTGTGCTCTGATCTAATGTGCAATCTGTGGCATATGGAGTTGATAAGGTGATGTTGCCTGGCCCTGCACACTCTTGGGCATTTTGAGAGCTATTTGATTCTAGTTTATGGTCCCTATAGCTCTGTAAAGTGACATAGAATTGGTCAGTATATCCAAAGTGTGCAATTTTCTGCTCCCCAGACCCTCTCTGTGCCTCTTTCTGCTCCCCTCTCCCCTGTGGCTCTTTCTGCCCTCCTGCCCCTCTTTGTACCTGGTGAGCCTGATCCCCACATTGCAGGTCCCCAGCTGCCAGTATTCTGAAGAGGGGCCCAGCAGCCAGCACTCACAATCTACTTCTACTTCTACTTCTGGCTGCTCCTCTGTCCAACTCTCACAAGCCACACGGAGCATTGTCATGGTAACCCAAGGCAGCAATCTGACAGTGAGACTTGGATAAAGGAGCAGTCAGAAATAGAAGTAGATTGCGAGTGCTGGCTGCTGGGTCCCTCTTCAGGATACCAGCAGCCAAGGGCCTGCAATGTGAGGATCGGGCTCACCATGTGGGGGGAGTGCTGCAGCTGCAGGAGAGGTGCGAGGGCCACATGAGATGACCTGGTGGGCCAGATTCGGCCCACGGGCCTTGTGTTTGACACATGTGATCTAGGAGGTTCATTCAGTAGTTGCTTATTAGTATTTTCAAGACTTTGCTCTCACATTCATATCTCAACAGAGGCAACTTGCCTCTAAGGCACCCTTCTGCAATCTGGCAACCTTCATTCCTTAGCAGCTGGCCAACTATCCTTGTGTCACACTTAAAGGAAAGACTGCAGCTGAAGTCTTCCTGTGGTTTTTTTCTTTCCAGGCTGTCTCCATGACTCTAAAAAAATTCCTTAAAATAGAATCAGAATTGTTTTTTGGCATGGGGGTGTGAAATTGGTGCCATTTTGTGTCATTTTTGTGGCTTTTGTGGCATTTGCCTGCAGATATATAAATATACACACATTTTCCTCTTTATTCTCACACATTTAAGGGGCACTCATGTGTTGCTTTCTTCTGCTTATAAACGGGGAGGTTGTGGCTGATGTTGGTGTTGATTAGGCAGAGAGGTGTAGAGTAAAAATGAAACCAAGAACCTATTTGGGGGCGTACAGAAAGTTCAAAGGCAGCTGCGGGGATGTCACTGAAATTAGATAGTTACAGTGACATTACTCAGAAAATAATTGTGAAGGGGTGCTAATGAACTATGGAGAAATGCCACACCAGATGAAAATCTAATGAGGCAGCAGTGCTGTTCTGTCTATGTGGTGGGAATTCGGGCTTGGTTTACAACAGTGCTTTCACACAATGTGTTATAGCATATTCCCCTGTCTTATGTCTATGGGACAAGTTCTGATTTCTGCATGACTTTTGCTGTGTGTGTGTGTGTGTGTGAGAGAGAGAGAGAGAGAGAGAGAGAGAGAGAGATGAGGAGGGAATCTGTATTTGTTAAATGCTGAGGATGATGGGTGTAGCAGCATGCCATCTGATTTCTGTGCTAGCATTCCCAACTCTAGAGTTGTGTGATGTTTTCTTACATGGCCTAGCCTCTTCTTCCCTACTAGCCATAAACTTGGGTGGCAGAAAGCCACAGTCTCTATTAGGTGGTGATGGCCAGTGCATTTCAGATCATGAATGTGGCAAGGGGAGTGTGTCACTAATGCATTTATGGGCCAATTGTGAACACTGATGACAATCTATTAGAGGAGAGGTACTGTCTCATTGAGCATGGTGCTGCACATATGCACACTGCACGTGCAGCCAAGTTTTATTTAAAAAAATCAAATTGAATCTGCTCCAAACCCTGAGCGTGATATAAAGAAACATGAGTAAAACCTTGTAATAGTAGCTGGAGGTTAATATGATGTGCAGTAACTTTTGGTTGAAAAATTGGAATCTCATTAGTCTAGACTGTATAGATGGTCCCAGACCTTGGGAAAGTAAGGCTTTTGGAAACAGCTCCCAGTGTCCCCAATCCAGCATGGCCACTCTTCGCTTCTGTCCGTATAGTACACGTGGGTACTTCCCATATAGTACATGTGAGTAGAATAGTAGGGCAGAAATACTGAAATACTGTTTTTCGTTGTGATTTGACAGTAAGTGGTAGAAAGAGAGACGGCAATCAGGCACCTCTTTTTTTTTTTTTAAAGTAAATAACACTGTCTGAAGTGATTTGACAACTGCTAGTGACTTTGTTGTTTAATACTTTCAAAGACCTCTCATCTTCCAACAGTATTACTTGTGTTGAGTTTTGCTTTTTCCTCTTCTCTCCTGATTGCTTTTCCTTTTTAATCATATCTTTCAGCCTAAAAATGTGAGGGTGGAAAATGACCATTTTAAGCCATTCTGTTAGCCTTTTTGGTGGGTGGTTTTCTGGATAAAAGTGAGTAGAGTAAAAATGTTGCTGTTGTTATTACTATTTTCTATGGTTTTCGGCATCCACTCAAAGCAAAACACACTTTGTTCTATTTTCATCAGTATTGCTGTTTGTTTTTTAATGGCCCTTTAATGTGCTTTTGAATTGAAAAGTACTCATTGACTTTTCTGTCTACAGCAAAGGAAGCTTCACATCCATGTATCTTTTTCCTGCTTTTTTGCCAGGTGTATTTTTTGGAACTGCCTGTACTCAATAAAGTGAAAAGCCTGTGGGCTTACCCACATGTTGATAAGCAACAGCTTAATTATTGCTTAGGTTTGGAAATTTGCATGAGTTCTACCTTTGTATGTCTCTAGTTGTACTAATAGGGTAAAAATTAGCATCAGTAGATGTAGAAAGATAAAAGAGGAAAGAAGAAGACTTGCTTTATTTTACAGGCTTTCCAGATTTTTATGATGTTGGTTGTTTTTTGTCACTCTTACTGTGGGCACAGTAAAGAGAGAGGCTTTAAAATGCTTTAAATTTTATCCTTATTATCAGTTAACTAAGGCTACTGATTGTTAATCAGTGTTATCAGTAGTGCTGATATTACAAATGATGAAACCAAATTAATAGGAAACTGAATAAATGCAATTGGGATAAATGCAATTAAAAAGATAAATCTTCTAAACCAAGGGAGGGAATTTTGTAGCCTTCACCTTGCATGCAGACATCCTGATTGGCTGGTTGATCTGCAAAACAGCCACTGGCAATTTACATGCCTGGGAGCCTCTGAAAGTGATTGTGTGTGTGTGTGTGTTAAAATGAAACTCAGGTGCCCCCTGCAACTTGTTTTGCCTATACCACAGAGTTTTACAAAAGCATAAGCTGAGTTCTAGCTTCTTTTAGTTTTCTTTTGTCCTGATATGAGTCTGGGGTGTGTGTGTGTGTAACACAGCTACTGAACTTTGTCCACCATCTTTGAAAGCGCATTCCCATCCAGCAAGTTCTCTCCCTTTTTCCCCTTCCTCCACCTGTTTTACCTTTATTTATAATCACTACTCCAGCAGTCATCCACATTCCTCTTAAAACTTTCTATACCTTATTTTAACATTCAGATTTCCAAGTGACACCCCCACTTCCATCAAAATGTAGGCCTCAGACAAAATGAGCATGGCTCAGTATGGTTTAGTTTAGTGCAAATACTGAGTTAAGACTGTTTTATTGAGGCAGCTTGCAAAGAAGTAGCTGTGTTAGTCTCCAGCAGCATGGAAAGGAGGAGGGAGGGGAAAAAAGAAATATGACAGCAACTTTAAGATTTATTTTTTTTAAGCATGAGCTTTTGTGGCTATAAACTCACTTCTTCAGCTGTAGTTTGTTGTTGTTGTTGCATGTCTTCAAGTCATTCCCAGCTTATGGCAATCCTAAGGCAAACCTGTCACAGGGGTTTATGGAGCTCAGAATGTATAGAATCATAGAATCATAGAATAATAGAGCTGGAAGAGACCACAAGGGCCATTGAGTCCGACCCCCTGCCATGCAGGAATCAAAGCATTCCCAACAGATGGCCATCTAGCCTCTGTTTAAAAACCTCCAAAGAAGGAGACTCTACCATACTCCAAGGCAGCATATTCAACTGCTGAATAGCTCTGGCCATCAGGAAGTTCTTCCTGAGGTTCAGGTGGAATCTCTTTTCCTGTAGTTTGAATCTGTTGCTCCTTGTCCTAGTTTCTGGAGCAGTGGAAAAGAAACCTGTTCCCTCTTTGGTATGACATCCTTTCAAATATTTAAACATAGCTATCATGTCCACTCTTAACCTTCTCTTCTGCAGTTTAATATACCCAGCTCCCTAAGGTGATGCACTCATGCAAATAATGTCCCTTGCCCTAAATTGTCAAAAGCTGGAGAAGGTGATATAGGTCTTTCAGATTCTTTCAGTGGTCAGTTAGTGTTGATGCACTGAAGCAATAAATCTGCTTACCAAATGTCAGTTTCCCTTGACTTCAGTTTCCCTTCCTTCAAAACTCTCTCTGAGGTGATTCCTTTTGTTATAGGTGCAGTAGTGAGAACTTTTTATTAATATGCGTAGTGTACCATGCAGCCATTGTCTTTGTTCATACATCTGCTTAATGGATTAGGAGTTGTGAATATAATTCACTTTAACTGTTTCTCTTTCTAGTCTTCCTTTGTAATTTCCCTGTTCAAGGACTGTGATCTTAAATCCCTTATTGTATGTTTTGTTCCTGCATTGCCATCCCTATTACAATACCTTGCCATAAACCCAGATCTATTCCTACATCGGCTCTGGAAGCAATATTATAGGGAACAATAACATCACCCAGAACATCAGAGGTTCATTTACTTGCTCTTCCTCCAGTGTGATACATGCCTGCTCTAGAGTTAATAGCTCCCGGTGCATTAGTTTACTGAGGGTTACTAATGTAAGAAAAATGCTTTGTATGCTTAAAAAACACATTTCCGTGTCAAGTGTTGTCAGTAATTATGCCACATGATAATAACAGTGGCAGAATTAAATAATAAACAGAATTAAATAATAAATAAACAAAAAATATGTCTTCCAAGTGCCATTTACCTGACAACTGACTTCTGTTTTAAAAAAATGAAAGTGGGATTAATTAATTCAATTAATTCCCAAAGCAGGCAGAAATCTTCCCATGTTGGACATAAAGTCATTTTCTTTTTCAAGTTAAAATTATAATCTTATACTTGTCTACCTGAAGTAAACACCGCTGAGTTCAACAGACTTGCATTCAAGCAAGTTGATATAGAATGATTGCATCCTGAAAGACAATGTGATTCTGATGGAGTTTCTTGGTGTACTGAAATAAATAGAAAAGCTCTTGCAGAATTTCATGCATCTCTCAGCCAAGGCTGTGCATATGTGCAGTGCAGCAATGGTCTCCCTACCATAATAACCTATAAGGGCCTGAAAATATCAGTAAAATTATCAGGGATTCTGTGTAATAGCTAAACATACTGCAAAAAAGTAGCAGGTTAGCAGCTCACAGAAAAGAAATTGGACAGAAGAGTCACTGCATATTTTGCCTTATATCTCAGCTTCGGCAAGAGTTAGATATTTGCTTTTTTAAAAGATGAATTTGGGAGCCAAGCAAGCTAATGATATAAATGGGCACTAGGTGACATGTCTGGACTTTTGCTAAAACCCACTCAACTAGGCAGTATGGCAAGAGTACTAATGGTCATACTGTTCCATGGTAAAAGAAGCATTTAAAGTTTGTGTTGTCTGGGCAACATTTCAGTGTCATACAACCATCAATTTCTTTTTCTGCCCCCCCCCAAGAGAACTACACAAAAATATCCTCCAACACTATGCAAAAGCAAAAATATTGAGCTCTGCTTGCTTTGTTTACAAATTTGCATGCAAATTATTTGAGATTTTGTTGTTGTTGCTGTATGCCTTCAAGTCGTTTCTGACTTATGCCCACCCAAATGTGAACCTATCATGGGGTGTTCTAGGGCTGAGAGTGTGTGATGCATCCAGGGTCACCTGGTAGATTTCCATGGCTGAGCCAGGAATCAAACCCTTGTCTCCAGGGTTGTAGCCCAGTGTTCAAACCGCTACACCATGCTGGTTAGGTATTCACAAACAGAGTTTTTCTGTTCAGCTCTTCCTGTACGGTTCCCCCTGCCTCTGTGATGCCAAGAGTAGGCGTTATAGTCTTTTGAGAGCTCTGGCTTTCTGGCTGTGCATATTTTCCGAACGTATCTAAACCCCAGAGGTTTTCCCAGCACTATAGTTCTCTTTCTGACTTACTTTAGCATGGACATTTTGCTGTCTGTGTTGAAGTGTTCAATAAACTAGAGAAATGCTTTACTTTTTACTTGATCTTTTCAAAGAATCAAGCATTTTTCAGAGAATAATTTGAGGAATTGCAGGTTGTTGCTTTTTACTTCCATGAAGGAAGATTCAGAATAATAGGTGGGATTTGTTTCTAGTATATGTGCTGCCGAAGCGAGCACGAATAGGTGGGATTTGTTTCTAAAACCAGAACAAGCTGGCTACAACAGAAGACAAACAGTGTATTTTATTCATAGCCTTCCTGTTAGCACTTGCTTCTTTCCAAAGCTCGATCACAGTATTGTACTACGTCTCTGTGTGATGCACAATGGAAGGTGGTAATGTGCCTTCCATTACTTCTTGAGATTTATTTTTATTTTGCAAAACTGGGGGACAGGGCAAGAGAGAGGATGTGCTAGTCACAGCTTTTGTAGTCCCACACCATCCTTGCTTCAGCTTTTTCTTTTGAAAACTGTAAATATTTAAGGTTGTGCTGCCTCTGGGGGAAAATGCACATGGAAATTACTGTTTCAGTTGAGCACTTTACACAGCAAGAAAATATCTATACAAATGGGTGAAAAAGTACTGTGTTGATACCCAGTGATCATATCCACAACAGTGATTCAACTGCACACACAAATGCATGTGTGTGCACACACCCACATACACATGCATACTTTTCTCTTTTTATGTAACCTATATACTCTTCTGTTTCACATGGAAAATGCCCAGAATCAAATCCTCATTCATTATGTATCCATCACTTGTACCATAACCCTTTCTTACTCTGGCAGTCTGAGAAACAGGCCCTCTTATCTCCAGTTAATTAGAAGTTGACTTGGGAACACACTCACCAGTGCACAACATGACAGTGTCATCAAAAGGCTGTGTTAGGTAACTGGAAATGTAACAGTTTTGGTAGCTTGTGGTGAAGGGGTGTCTCGCCCCACGGGTTTGGGGGTGAGGTACCCTGCAGACCATGGGCTACCCCTGTGTTAAAGGGAGAACCTATAGCACATAGGAAGGTACTGAAGAAATCAAGCTTCTCTATAATAGTGAGGAAAGCAACGTCACAGAAGATTATGCACTCTACTTCAGAAGGTAATTTAGAGGGGGTGTTGTTGTTGTTAATGCCTATTAATGCTACCTGTCATGTGAATTAATAAAACAGTCATTTGAAGGATGGTTTCCATTTCCTAATCCTCTCAAATCCAGGGTGACTAATTCTCCTGTTATGGAAATTATGCACATTAGTTTAGAGCAGAAACTGACTAAAGAGTCTTGTGGCACCTTAAAGACTACTAAGTTTTATTTGGCATATACTGTTAAGTACTTGGCATATACCTCTTGTATGCAACTCATTTATCAGGTGCATGAAGTGTTGCTTGAGTTAACAGAACTCAGAATTCAGTTGTTAGTCCTAGTTAGACAGCAGCTGAATCAACACTTCTGTAAAGCCCATTGATTCACTATTGATAAAACTAGCAATTAATTTAGGCCAGAATATTTTACATATGCTAAGGTGGGCAGATATAGAAAGAAGAAACTGAAATTCAGAAAGTACAAAAAACAAATCATTACCGGAACAGTTAGTGTTATTATTAATCATTATGGTCATAGACGAACAGCTGTTGGATAGTAACACAGACACCTTTGCATCAATGAACTGAGTAGTACAGAAAGCCTTTGTGTCATTTAAAGGGTAAAGCTACCACCCCCAGAAATAAATTTGGGTGTTTTCTACCAATTATTCCTACAGTGAACAAAAACATTGGGAAATGAATGCTTGAATGCCACTTGACAATTTTGTCATCCTAGGGCAGAGTGCTCCTTCTGTGTCTCTGTTCGCCCATCTTTCTTGTGGCTGCAGAGATTGTTGGGGAGAGATGTGGATGTGTGGCCTGAAAAACAAAACCTTTAAAATTTAGTTGTGGTTAACAGTAAATGGATGAGTTCATAGCTGGCAGAAGAACAGGCTGTTAATTCCATGTGTGACTACCCAGGAATAAATCACATTGATTTCAATGGAGTTTCAAAATAATTACCGAAATCTTGATTCAGACTTTTAAATGAATGATGTTGTTCCTTTTCTGAGTTTTATTTGGAAGCATTTCTGCTCGTTCATCTGTATCATAATAATTCCTCCACTCATACAGCATTCACTGCCTCTCACAACCCCACCAGAAATTCCCAGTGGACCATGCTTACTAGACAAAAGAAAAGAAGAATTTTAATCTTACAACAAAAGCTTTAAAACCTCTTCTCCCAGTTCTTAGCTACAGATTACAGTTTAAACCAGGGGTGTGGAAACTCAGGCATGGGATTACGTTCCCAATCTCATCTGTTGGGGGGTCCCCAAGGAGCACAGTCCTTTCCGCTTTCTTTTCTTTCCTTCTCTTCCTAGCATTTGTATCCCACCTCTCAATTCAGCAGGGCCTCTTGGGTGAATAAAAACATTTAAACAGCAAATGTCTAAGGAGAAGCTATTAAAAACAGACTAAACAACTAAGAATCATAGAATCCTTGCATTGAACTGCTCTTACCATCAGGAATTTCTTCCTAATGTTTGGATGGAATCTCTTTTCCTGAAGTTTGAAGCCACTGCTCTGTCTTGTAGTCTGGAGCAGCAGAAAACAAGCTTGCTCCATCCTCCATATTACATTCCTTCGAATATTTAAACATGGCTATCATGTAGCCTCTTAACCTTCTCTTCTCCAGGCTAAACATATCCAGCTCCCTAAGCCACTCCTCACAGGGCAACGCTTTCAGGCCTTGTCCCATTTTGGTCATCCTCCTCTGAACACACTCCAGCCTGTCAATGCGTTCCAGAACTGGACACAATATTCCCCTTGGGTCTAACCAAAGCAAAATAGAATGGTAGTATCACTTCTCTTGACCAAGAGATTTGTTTATTTGTTTATCCATCCTTCTTTCCACCTCATTTAGCTGCCATCATGGGACCCAAGGTGACTTAACAACAAGGTTAAACCAAGATAAAGTTAATATCTGATGATCAGGACATTAAAACACATTTAAAAAGTGAATATATTAAAATGCCATGGATGTTAACAAATTTAAAATCATTTTAATAACATGATAAAAATAAAATACAGCAGACACACCTTTTAAAAAAAATGCTCCCCACAACCAATTAATCATCAAATGCCAGTTTAAATACAAAGTTTTTGCCACCAAAAGAACACAGAAACAATGAAAACAGCCAGAGCAGCCACCCTGCTTTTAAGAGGAGAAGGCTATGGGAAACAACACTGGCTTAGCTCCCCTTCAGAAACTTAGAAGGGATGGTAGCACCCAACTGTGGAATTCCTTCCCAAGGGAGGTCAGGCTATCCTATCACGTGCACCTACCAGCCTAGCCTCATAGTATGGTGGGGCATGTAATAGTGTCTCTACTGATGATCTTACATTTTAGGCAGACTTATATGGGAGGAGGCAGTCTTTCAGATATCCTGGCTGCAAGCCAGCCTAGCCACTGGTGAGGAATGCTGGGAATTGTAGTCCAAAGATATCTGGAGGGCCATGTGATTTCCATCCCTGCTGTAGAACATCTTTTTCAGTTTTCTTCATCCTATCTTTGGGTCCTTCATGATGGAGAGTTATCTGCCTACTGCAAATAGGCCTGCTATAGTACAGAACACATCTCAATAGGGAAGCAATATTTACAGTCATGGAATAAAAGGGAAAGTAGGTTAATCGCATTTCAGCCAAAATGTCACCCTACCTCCTCGGTTAAAATATGCCAGATAATAGATTGAATGCTTATCTTTAAAATATTGCCTCTTCTACAGGGCTTTAGACCTCAATAGATTTTAAACAATGTACCTCTTTTAAGGTTGTGTGATAGTCAAAATGCTGTTGCACAGCTGCTAGAACTCCAAAATACAAGGCAAGTAGGTTCAGCTCATTCGTTCTTGCTCTCGGTGACATTTTATGCTGACACATATTGCATGGCCAAGACAGCCTGAAAGCTTTTTCACCATGGCTCAGTTTTGCCTGGTGGCCTGTGCATTTTTTATACACAGCCTTGTGCCATATGGGATTAACACCATGGAGAAGCATTACATGTGAAGGAAGTCAATGTGTTGTTACAGAAAGAAAATAGGGATGGTGGTGGAATATGGCAGCAGCTGTTGCTGCTACTAAAAATTATGTATTTGATTTGGAATTTTCAAGTGCAACTAGGCCAGTTTGAAGGGGTGAGTACACATGGCTTGTATGAAACTGGAACTGTCCTTCATGACTTGTGTAGGAGGGAGAGTGACCCAACTCATGCCAAATTCTAACACAGACTCTGCCACAGTACAATCTTCCTGTGAAAACTGTGGCGTCAAGGTGCTCTATTTATACACTCTAAAAAAAGAAAAAGAAAATGTATTTTCATTTGTGCTGTGTTGGATTGTTTCTTTTTTAAAACATCTCTTTCATTGGATTAAATGTCTGTTTCCACCAACTGATAATTCATAGTATTTCATTATAATTGTCACCAGTATTTACATTGCTTGGCTAACGCTCATGGGGTTCCTAGGTCTCAAGGCCTGGACCACCTCCTCCAGTTTTCAGGGGGAAGGAGGGGAATGTCAAGAGCGCTGCCTTGAATAGAATTACTGAGTGTTGCCAACTTTCTGATCCCCACTGCTGTGGGGTGCTTTAGAGTGCCTGCTGTAGACTCTCCAGAGGGCTGACGGTGACCCCCTAGTCCTTCTTCTCCTCTCCTTCTTCTCAAAGTTCCCTTCTCTTTCTTCTCAAAGTTTATCAAACTGTGGCTGACACCAGAGTTCAGACAGGATGTGGTAGTGAACATGGGGAAATAATTATCTCCCTCAGGACTCATTGATTCAGATGCATCTACAAGATTGCTGTTTTATGGGGGGTTTTTTTCTTCTATTTTCCTCACCTTACATGATTGAAACCACAGTAAAATTTTATCTTCTGATCTGAGGCATATGTAGGCTGCTCAACTCTTAGCAGAAAGTGTGATACTGGTGTAAATGGGTGATTGACTCCTTCTCTTTTAATTCTTGATTCCACCCCCTCCTGTTCCTCTTCTTTCCTCTTTCTTCTTCCTCCAAGTACTGCCTCTGCTCATCTTCTTCCTCATCGCCTGTCCCTCTTCTCTCTTTGTAGGAATCCCTTCTCCCATTCTCCCTCAGCTCTTGGCAAACTGTCTCTCTTTTCCTCTACATGTTCTCTGCTTTTCTTCTCTCCTCTACCTAAACATCTGGTTAACCATCTTTTTCTTCCCTTCTCTCTTTATCTCATTATTCCTCTTACATCTATTTGCCCTCATTTCTCACTGGCTTCACTAGTTCTTTACCATCTCTTTCACCCATCTTTCTTCTATGCACACTTATCCTAGTTATACTCATTATCTTCCTTTCCCCTTCAATCTCTTCAATTTTTTCTCAGTTGCTCCCACCCCAAGAAAAGGTTGAAAGCATTTTGGTGGGTACAGGGGAGTGGGGGAAGAGAGAGGGGGAGCAGTGAGGGGCACTGGTTGAAAGCAGAATTTGAAAAATGTTTTCTTTTGTTTGAGAAGTTTTCTTTGTACTACATCTCCAATGTGTTTAAATCAGTGCTTGCAAAACTGTCAAAAATGAGCTGGGAAAGATAGGCATTTGTTTTCTGTTCAAAGTAGAGTTTGGAAAATTTCTTAGGCTAGACTGCAATCCCATGAATTGTATTTGCAAAAGTGTTCAGAGCATTGCTAGTATTTTTTGTTTGTTTGTTTGTTCAACACAGACCTTGTAAAGCTTAATATTCAACCAGAGAAATATTTCCTCATTTGTTAAACTGAGACCACCCCCATGATATCACTAGTAGGCCGTTCCTAGGTCTCAAGTTTTGGCCCTGAAATCTTGGGGCCAGAGTTGCTCTTTCCCTATCAATACTAAACACTCAGCTTTTTTGGAGGCTTCTCTCAAGTGGTAGAAATTCTTTCCAAGAGAAGTCAGATTGGCTCTTCCTCTGTTGTTTTTTGCTGGCATGCAAAGACCTTTAGGTTTGAACAGGCTTTTGACAACTGACTGGCTTCTGAGGAAGAAGCTTTTAAGGGAGATGCTGTACTTTTTTCTTCTCTCCGATGTGCTTCCAATTTTTTTGGAATTATTTTAATTTAGTGGTTGTCTTGACATGATAATCTGTTTGTGTTTCAATATAATTCACTGTGGTTTTACTTATTATCTGTTATTTAATCACATTGTGAGCTGCTTTGGCCCCCAATATTAGCAAAAAAGAAGGATTTAAAATAAATAAACACCATCAGAAACAATAAGGGGGGGGTTGAGTCCAGTATTTGAAAGAATGTTGATAACCTCTGCAAAACCAGAAACCAGGAGTCTTGAGTATCCCTTTCCCTTATTTCATAATCCCTTACCTTGTTCTCTTTTGTTGACCTCCTTTCATGCATTGGCCCTAGATCTCAGCTATACACTTAAAATTGGGCTAAAATAGAAAATGAGTTCACATAATTAAGTCCATTCACGTAACCACATAATTATTACTGGCCCTGCCAAAGGTCCCAAGACACAGTAATGCCAGTTCCTTGGGAACAATTAGAGAGGGCTTGGAAGTTCCCATAAGTATCTGGTTGGCCCCTGTGGGAAACAGAATGTTGAATTAGATCCTTTTGTAGTACAATCCAGCAGGGCATCTCTTATAGTCTTATGTTAAGAGCATAATAGTATATACAAACTAATTATTCAGAATAAATGTATGGACAAGTAACATTTTCATACAGATTAAGGGAACTACCTTATCCTGAGATGGCTCATTGTTCTCTATATCTAAAGTGGACAGCCTTCTGAGAACTACTTGCCTTTCTTTCTAGAATCCTGAGGTCCATCAACCAAAATCAGAGACAAAATCCTGTTCCCAGTGGCAGAACTAATTTCTTCCTGCACCTGATAAGCCTTATATCTGGAATAACCTGCAGGGTTATATGCTCACCTACATATAAGTTACTAGATCTAGTATTCTAACACAATGCTAAATCTGGCCAGCAGTGCTGCACAAAGACCATCCACACTCTGGAATTATGGCAGTATAATTCCACTTTAAACTGGTACGGCTCTGTCCTATGGAATCCTGGGATTGGCAGTTTAGAAAGAGGCATTTAGAATTCTCAGCCAAAGAGCCCCTGTGCCTCACCAAACTACAAATCCCAGGATCTCATATGATGGAAAGATGGCAGCTAAAGTAGAATAATACTGCTATAAGTGTAGTGTTAATGGGTCCCATGCCAAAAGCAATGAGTTAATACTCATACTTTATGGATGAAGAAGACTGAGGCTGAGAGATGAACAATGAGCACAAATCAGCCATTTGTTATACTTCCCATTTTATTTACTGTTGCTAAATTGTTAGAGGTCAAATGCTGATCTAATATATATCACTTCAGCTCCCAGAATTCCTGACTGTTGGCCAAGTTGATTGGGGCTTCTGGGACCTGAAGTCCAAATCACCTGGAGGACCAAAGTTTAGGAACCACTGCTTTAGATGAAGCAGAGTGTTATCAATTTAATTTTAGTTGGCAAGTTTTGTTCATACACTCAATATTTCGACAAAGGTTGTTACGCTCTGAAATGAGATCAAGTGTTTTGTCTATGAGAACCAAGAATTGAAATTTGTTCCTGCAACAATTCAGAAAATAGTGTACTGAATATTTGGGGTTGTATTCAATAGTTGAGTACATTTTTAAAATGTGTAAATTCCAATCATTAGTTCTTACTTTACATTTTCATTTATTTCATGATAAAAACAAGGTGAGCTGGAAGCCATGAGATTGCTAGGTTGGTGGAACTGCTTTTAATTGAACTGCTTTTAATTTAATCCAGTGTCTAAACAAATAAGACGTGGGATCAGTTTTTCTTTTCTTTTCTTTTTTTTTAAAATGCACTTTCTTATGGTCAGTGGTTTTGACAAATAACCATATGAATGCATTGTTCTAACCTGAGAGAGAGAAAGAGGGAGGCTGAAATGAGTTTGTGATTGTCCTAGGATTAGCAAGTATGTGGAAGGAAGCTTTTAGAGTTCAGTGTTCCTCATCCAATTTTAATATATTCAGATGAGGTCTAACCTAATATCTGAATAGATTAGTATCTGAAAATGCAGCTGTTGGCAGAATGCTCTTCTTGTATTGTATTTATAGTTCCTTATAAAACTAACACCAACAAGTACATAGCATAATAATTTAGGACACAGCAATTTGTGAAAATGTTTTTGTTCTGGTTTTCTATTGGCTTGCTTTTCATCAAACACAAAATTCACAGTCATTTTCCTTCTACCCTCCTCTCCCTCCTTCCTTTCCTCTCTCCAGGATTTCATCATGTGCTCTTCAAAATCAAGGAAGAGGTTTTCCCAGTCCAGCCACAGAATGCTGTCTTAGCACCTAACAGCTGGCACAAGTGACTCAGACTGGGCTTCTGATCCAGCAGAAGTGTGGTTGACCCATTGACCCATTCACTGAGGCAATGGACACCCACGTGGACTTATTGACAGAGCTCCAGCTGTTGGATAAAGTGCCCACACTGGAGCGGCTCCGGACAGCTCAGAAGCGAAGAGCTCAACAGCTGAAGAAGTGGGCACAGTATGAAAAGGAGATGCAGCACAAGAAGAGAAAACATGAGAAGAAGAGAAACATTGTCAACCGCAAGAAGGTTTCCTTTGAGGCCAGTGTTGCATTGCTGGAAGCATCTTTAAGGAATGATATTGAGGAGGGTAAGAAACTGAAAGTTCTGGTATCAGATAGATCTTCCTAGTGTTTGACCTTAAACAAAATGTAAAAATCAATCTGTGTTTCAGGCCAGTATTGGCTGGGATGTTGAAAGAGATTTTGCCCTTGAAGCCCCAAGCAGCATGTTCGTATAACTTTGAACAAATGTGTGCTACAGAGTTCTTTGGAAGTAATGTTTTGAGAGTATTGTGGATATTCCTTCCATGAGTATAATTTGATATTTATAGTGGGCCTTGTTCTACTATTATCTAATACAGTGGACCCTTGGTATTCACTAGGGTTTGGTTCCAGGATCCACCATGGAAACCAAAATTCTATCATGTACAGCGGTGTAGTAAAGTGGCATCCCTTATACAAAATGGCAACAAAAAAAAAAAGAAGTTTGCTTTTTGGATTTTTAAAAGATATTTTCAAGCTGTGGTTGGTCAGATTTGTGGATTGGAATCCACAGATATCAAAGACCAACTATGTTACTTCTACCATTTGACAGATGATGGTGGCTTTGTACTACCACTCACTTCAATTGTTGTTGTAGTTTGTGGACTCTCCTAGGCGGAGTGTGGCAGCCCTGGAATGATTTTTATCAGCTTTGGCTGGTGTGCTGACTGAGAAAAGCTCAACTCCATATGTATCAGTGTCATCAAAGTTAGACTGCTGTCATGCACTATACTTGGGGCTGACTTTGAAACCTGTTTGGAAATTTCAACTGCTGCTTCAAGGTGTATCTGCTTAGATATGTTGTTGTATATGGGCCAGTTGGCATTTGGTCTGGATGTTGTTGATCGTTATACAATTGGCATTTGTGATACTAATAGTGCACTCATTGTACAAGTTGCTGGGATCCTTCCAGGCATGGTTTAGATTGTTGATATTAAAATCCTTAGCAGCTGAGGTAAGATTATCTGAACCACCTTCATCCATATCAAAGTATATGAACTTTTGATATCAATTTTGGAGGATCTAATTTTCAAAGAAATAGCTGTCTTAGTGTCTTGCACCATAAAAAGGAAGAAAAGAGGAAGAGCAAAAAGGAAACATGGCAGAAACTTTTTCAAAATTATTTTAACAGGAACTGTCATGGATATAAATCTGGTTCTTCAGATATAGTACCAAGTGGTATTAAGGCCTCAGATATAAAGCATATTTATACAGTTCTTAGAATAGGATAAAATGTATAGGATCCAGAAAGATGCAAATCGTGTCCCTCTCCCTAAATTTCCTTGAACAAAGAAATTTTTAATGAAGATTAGAAGGAGAAACAGCTGAATTGAATTATATTCAGAAATTCCAATCCGTTAGAAGTATGAACAAGGACAATGGCTCCATGGCACACTTCATATATTGATACAAGAGCCATCATTACAGTACTTACAACAAACAAGATCTTCTCAGAGAGAGTTTTGAACCCAGGGAAACTGACTTTTGGTAAGCAGATTTTTTGCTTTAATACATCAACAGTAACTGAGAACAGTGAAGATCTGAACGACCTGTCTAACCTTGCCCAGTCGTTTCAAGACAACGGACATAATCTGCATCTTTCTGGATCCTATTACATTCCCACACCTGTATACATATGCTTCATACCTGAGGCCTTAATACTGCATGGTTCTCCATCTAAAGAAGTGGGTTTATATCCACAAGAGCTTGTGCTAAATAAAATTTTTAAAAAGTTGTCTTAAAGGTGCTGCCATATTTCTTTTCCTTTCCTCCTCTCCTTTCCTCCTTTTTTGTTTTTTAAGAACCTGGTTTGCATGATTGCTGATGAGATTGGTTAGGTAGATGAGCTTGAGAGATAGGGCCTTTATGGTGGTGGCTCCATTCCCATGAACTGCTGTTCTAATTGAGGTTTTGTGACCCATCTTTATAGCACTTTAAATGGGCTCTGAATGCTCCTTTTATCTGAGCTGTCTTCTCTTAAAGAGTAATTACGAAGAGGCTGTCCTAACATGATACTAATTTTTTTTATTTTACCTTTTTAGATGTTAATTTTGTTATCAATTTCCTCTGTTTTATGGTTGAAAAAAAGACAGTTGCTAATGAATTCAGTGTTTTGTATGTTGAAAGTTTTTCAGCTCTGAAGACTGCCTATGAATATTTTACATAAATATTCACTTATTGATATGATCTGTATATGTAATCTCCATAATTTCAAATAATTTCAAATATAGTTTGGCAATGAAGTCATCATATTGTGACCCTTTCACCACAAAACAAAAGCAAAAGCAAAATAAGAACAAAAACTCCCAAAGGTTTAGAAGAAATTTCTATATTGATGTCACAACTGTCTTGCCATTTTGTGTGACTGATGAAAACATACATGTAAAGATGTAGAGTTGCACCAGAAAAGACTGAAATTGTGGAAAGCTTCTTCAGCCAGGGAGTAGACAATATGGATCTAGGTATACTAACTATCTGACTCTCTATAAAGCAGCTTTCTTTCTACTTTTAGAAAAATGTGAATTTATGGATTCCTGTTCATTTATGGATTCCTGTTCATTTATGGATTTATGTGAATTTATGGATTTCTGTTTTGCCTGAAAGGGGGTGGATTTAGAGGTATTCCTCTCAGAGAGAATATTTAAAGCTTAAATTCCATTTCTCCTCCCTGCTAAAGTAAATCTGTTGAATCAATTGCTGAATGATAACCCAACACTTTCCCAAAGTCCATTAGCTCTACTGTAGTTGGAGGTAGACGTTGGGTTTAGTTCTAAGAAGTTTTGAGGCAAGACAAAAGAATTTTGATAAGAAAGGTAAAAATTGGGTGTGGGATGAAAACTCACTTTTATTCTCTTCCTTCATTCATTACCCTGACTTTCTTTTATTATTGGGCCTCAAGAAAACATTAGCAGTTAAGACAGAGATTTTTAACTCCAGGTATGGATTATCTTGGGGTTTTTAAAAAGATTTCTTTTTGTCGTATATTCGCATAACAGTTTGCTTCATATTTACTAACAATGTTGTCTGGTGACCCCTGTATCAATGAGAGGTGGACAGTGAGTTTGCTTTTTAAGTTTTAGAACTTTAAATGAGCTATCCAAGGTGCTAAATCTATTTAGGCAGTAAGGTTCAGGTTCATTGGTAGCTCTTTTAAGCTGGAGAGGATTCACTACTCTCCTGGCATCAGCTGTCATTGTTGGATAAAGTCTAATAATCAACTTGCTTTGAGTGGTGCATTACAATGGCTAAGTGTGTACACCCTGCAGAAACAATAATAATAATTTTAAAATCATATAATGGAGTTTATTCCAAATGTTCCCTTTTATGGCTTTGCTGTTCAATTGAAATAGATTTCTGATTGGTTTTGTCTGAATGTGATGTGGATGCAGTTCAGACTAGAAGAGAAATTATAGCTTTTTTCCATTAGAAGCATTAGTATGGCTTGAAAGGAAATATCATAGGTCTGAATTATACAACAAATTGTTTGGAAGCTGAAAGCAGGATTAGCCCAGATATTTCTCGACTTGCTTTAGTCATTAGGCATAAATTGTTCAACTGGGACAGGACAATAGGACACTATATGGTGTAATCTGATCACAAGATGAAAAGATTGGATTGTTGGAAGGAAGATGATATCATCTAAATGATGTAGTAAACAGAATGAGGAAGGGAAAAACCTTTTGCTTTTTTCCACTGTTTGTACATTTGATTTTTTTTTTAAGTATCAAATGTTTGGAAGCTGTAGTAAAGGAATTAAACTTACACTAAGTAGGTACCAATATGTGACATCTGACAGGCTTTAAATCTTTTTATATGTTGATTTAGGCCTTGAATAACAAGGAAAAACATAAAAATGAGGACAGAGCTGTAGTTGGTATATCCATTAATGGGTATAATTCACCTGGAAATAGTAGCAGTTACTATTGAGATTTGAAATGGTTTTTTTTTAATATATATTGTTGTGTACTGATGTTGTGTGAAAACATATAGGCTGAAGATGCTTTCTAAGTCACATTTCCAGGAATGAATGTATACAATGCCGGCTGCCAGGCATCCCCTGTTATAAGATTTGTCCCTTATTTTTTGGTTGGAAAGCTTTTCCTTTCATATGTATGCCAAAATCCCACATTTTGGGGTTTGGACCCTTCATAAAGACAGAAATGCATACTACATGTAATTTATGAATGTTAATAATATGCTAATTTTACAGAGAAATACATGGCTCTGTATTTGTGTGTGTGTGTGTGTGTGCACGCATTCAAATTGCCTATTAACTTATGGTGATCCCATGAATTTCAGAGGGTTTTCTTAGGCAAGGAATACTTAGAGGCAGTTTGGCCAGTTTCTTCCTTTGAAATGCAGCCTGGAATGCCTGATATTTGTTAGCAGTCTCCCATCCAAGTACAAACCAGAACTGACCCTGCTTAGCTTCCAAGATCTGATGTGATCTGGTGCCTTTAGATGACTGGGTTAACTTAAATGTATACTTTCTTTTTGGTATTGAGGTAGAACACAAACTTGTTAATAGCTCCTTCCTCATAGTCAACCTTGCATGTCATGAATTTCTCCTGTTCCTTATTCAGCTTTGTAAACCTGGCTGCACTATTCGATATACAGTGCATCCCCTGTATCCACATGACCGGTATACATGACTTCACTTACCTGCAATGAAATGCAGTCTGAAAATATTAATTTGAATTTAATGGAAACTTAAGTAATAAAGGAAAATACATAGGTGGATGGAAATTCCTGTACATGGGAAATGGAAGACAATGGAAATTTCTGGAAATGGTGTGCTGTTTGTTCATGCTCTCACACTGGCTTGTGTTGTCCTAACTGTCTCACAATTTCTCACCTTATACATGTGCTGTACACTACTTAGTAGGCCTCTTGGTTATGTGATCTGGTTGGCATGTTACCCTGACTTCTGGGGGTCCCTTGGGGGACACCTTGGTTGGCTCCAAAAAATGCAAAGATTGGGGAAATTAGTGGAGCACTGGCTGTAGCAAAGCGAGGGGCAGGGGAACCCAGCAGAATCTTTTACCCCATTTTTATGGGGTCAAACCAAGCGAAAAGCCAGACAATCATACCAATAACTGGATTTTATTAATAAATGTGTTCACATGCACCAATGCACTCACTCACTCATGCACACAAGGCCTTTTGAGAAAGGAAAGAGGTGAAAATTGATAGAAGATTCAGTGGAGAGAGTGTAAAGGTGGTGATGCTTCACCTATCCTGAAGTCTTCAGTCCAAGAAGCGGCGAGAAGAATGGAGCTCAGCGAAGAGAAGCGGCTGAGGGGATCACTCAACTAACAGAGTGCTGGTCTGCTAGTGTGGCGGGGAGTTCTCCCAAGAGACCTTCGAAAACTGGGACTACTTATAGGGCAGAACGTACCTTGAGGGCAGGCCCTCTCCCGGGAAGAACAATGGCCAAAGTAGAGGGAGAAATGCCGCACAATAGCAACTTTGTAGTTTGCATGATTGATTTGCGCAGATGGACCTCGCAGTGTAGGGTTTACTAATGCTGGAATTGCTCAACCTGGGGAAAACCCAATAATCCCCTCAAATTGGCTATTTTTGGCTGAGGACCCTTTGTCTATGTGGACATGTTTAGCCTGAGGTCTCCTAGGGGAATACGACTGGGGATTTTCCTGGCCTGACCTATTTTCAGTCGTTCAGCCTCTTTGTCTACGTACCCACTCAGGCAACCTTTCTGGCATGGCGGGCATATTTGATATCAAATTTATATTCCCCGGGATGGAGTCTGTCATTGGGGTAACAGGCGTACAGTGCGCTTGTGTTTAATTCTTGAGCTTGTATAGTACTTTACAGTAAAGTACTTGTGGTTATGAAGTGTTTGTGTTCTTGTGTACTTGTGGTTATGAAGTGTTTGTTTCTTGTAAAGTGTTTGTGTTGTTAAATAATGGTCCCTAAGTGCCAGAGTGGTGATATTGGCAATCCTGATAAGCTTAAGAGAATTTGTAAAGTGCTTCCTTTAAGTGAGAAGGTGAAAATTATGGTGGAGCCTCCTCTCCCAGCTTCACACTCATATAGATACCTACGTCATTCATCTCACTGGGGGAAAAAATAGTTTTCGCTTTTAACCATGTTTTTCACTATCCACAGTAAGTCTGGGAATGTATTTCTCATGGATACAAGGGACATACTATCCACGCAACTGTATATCTTGTTTTCCTTTAGTTACAAAGACAAGAGAAATGTATGGAGGAAGCTTCCTTCTTTCCTCACAAACATGTGGAAATGTTCCCATTCCACAAAGCCACAGTATTTAGATTAATTTTTTTTTAAAAAAAAACACATTTGCACTGATAAGGGTTTTAGCTGCATTAAGTCTTCTTGAGGAATTGTGTTACTCTTCCTTATTAGATGTGTAGCCATAGGTTCACAAGAATGTCATTCTGAAATCATTAGGATTTATTTCACCCAAGTAAATAAGCATAGGCTTGTAGTTTGAATTGTGGATTTGTTGCTAGCTGCAGTTTACTTATTTCAAGGAAATCAGAGTTTGTGTGGAAGGAAAACTCATCACCCCTCAAAGACTGGGACATTCAAATAAAAGATAGACATTAGTAGAAATATTAGATGTTTCATTACTAAAACCTGTGCTGCAGGGAAGCTTCAGTTTTCCCTGGCGCACATTACTATAAATTATTTATATATAATGATGGCTGATATTGGTATAGACATTGCCCATATTCACTGAGATCTGTACTGGCAGTTTTATTTATATAGTTCTGAAAATTTCTTTATATGCTGCATTTTCTATTTACCAAAAGTGTTTTGGTGGACTTATTATGCTTATGCACATTGTTTTTTCCCCACAAAAACATATTTCTGAAAGATTTTTTTTATCTTTTCTGATTTACCAGTATACTTGGGTAGGAGGTGGACTTGTGCGGTAGAATGGTTCAAATGTTGAATGAAATGTTCCCTAGTGTAGTCCTTAAAAGTAAGGCAACACTTGGCTTTTCCATTGTAATTTTGCCTTATGGAGAGGCCTCTCTGAAGACAGGAATAATAAGGAAGAACAGATTATTTTTCATCTTTCAAGTCAGATGCTTGGAAAAACCACTTTGGGGACTGCATTTCCAAGCATTCTTCACCCATTGTGGCTATTGCTGGCTGAAAGATTTTGGGCATTGTAATTTAAAAAAAGTAACTTTCCCAAGTTCTGGCATGGTCTCATGCATTTGTCAAGAATCTCCATGCCTCCTGTGCAATCCAGGTATTAGTTCTTGTCAATAGGCTGTTATTTGGCCTGAGATTCAGTCCTACTGCATTCTCTTCCATGAGCCTTACTATTGCGTTTTCTCTTCTTAAACTCTTAACAAGAGTTTAACCACCCGTTTTAAAGAATGCTGTAGGGCAGGGATGGGGAACATATAGCATTTTATATGTCTGGACTGCAACTCCAAGCAGCCATAGCCAGAATAGCCAGGGTGATGAGGCATCACGGAACTTGCAGTCCATTGACAACTGCAGGGCCATAATTTTCTACTCCTGCTATAGGGACACAGAGGTTTTGCACTGATGAGCACTGCCTGTTAGGGACTTCACTATAGATCCTGAGGTACACGTCATCTAGTTGCAGCAAAGATGACCTACTCATTTGGCTCAACATACAGCCAACTTCCACTTGGCTCTTTCTCTCTCTTGGAAACCATTCTGTTTTGTCATTAAGTAAACAATGTGAAAGAATTGGCTTCATTTCCTCTTTCTTCATAATTAATTTTTCCATTGGTCTCAAATCCTACAGATTTTAAGTCATAACTAGGAAATGAAAATCTCACTGAGTGGTTTGGATGGGGTGGGTGGAATTTATGCATTGCCCAAAAGAGAAGCAATGTGGGGCTGAGAAAAGAGGATAGCCTTTTACATCAAAAATTATACATGTTAATTTTTTGCACCAATACCTTTTAACAATCCAGGAAAATGCTGTGTCTCAATCTATAAATGTAAATAGCTTCAGTACAGTTGTGTGGATATTGCTGTCATTCACCAAGTAGTGCTGAACATACTTGCATCTTGGTAGACTCAGAGGTTTCCTTTTACTGTCCTGATATGATATGATACATTATTATCATTCCTTTCTGTGACAATAGCTTACATTGGAAAGTGACTTCCTCCAACCCCCACCTAACCACAGTGCTGTATAATTCAAAATGCACCATTTTTTCTGTAAGAGCCATTGAGTAAGCAGGGTAGCATTAATGTATCTATGAACCGGCTAGTAAATAGTTCTTGAATCTGGGTGTATTATCATTGCAGCATCTCCGTTATACATCAAAGAGTTGAAAATCTCTAGATTTTTTAATACAAGCATGCTAGAAGCATGTGTGGGAATGTTTTCTGCTTTGAAATGTTTTATGCAAGATTTCTTTCAACTGAATGTAAAAAGGGGTTTGTGGGGGAGAAAGAAAGATTTATGGTATTTGGTATTTATGATGCCACTTTGATTTGGGGCTCATTTGTCAAAAAATGATTTCGAAAAGAAAAATCTATCAGAGCCTTAGCATACCCTGTTACAAATGCTGCTGCTTATTTGTGTTATATCAGCTCCAGGCTTAGTGCCTATTGTAGTTGCCTGTGCAGAGGAAACAAAACAAGAATAATCCCTGCTTTAAAAAAATGTCAATCTAAGTCAAAGATTGATAGGTAGGCATGACAAAGGAGGCAAACTCAAGGCAATAGTGGCAGGATTGAGATTATCTTGATAGGCGGAGTGGTCACAGTGTAATCTTTATGGAGGGCACAGTGGGAAGCATGACATAAATAGATCCTAAGAAGAGATTTGCACAAACATTATGTCTTTGCTGCAGTAATAGGGCTTGAGGTAAATTACTAGTAGGTTGTTAGTACCATAAAGTTAATTACTTCAAGTTTCTGCTTAGAGGTCTATGGTGCTAGGTAATTAACTGAGTGAAAGCAAGAATCTATAGTAGGTTTACTGTTACTTCAAGGGGAATATTCTAGATAGCTGTGGGTTTAAGAGAAAACCCCTTGACTACTTATGGGCAGATAGTTCTGACAAAATGTGATTGTGGCAGGGGGTTAAAGTATTTAATCTTCATAGATCTGGGAAACTGTTGATGAGGTCTAACAAAGATGAAAAATCAATACAGATACAAATGACCCCTTCCTCATGGCATATTGCTGTCTCCCAAAACACCATATTGATGGCTATGATGTTCACCTAAGTCTTCAGTCTGCTTGTTGCTTTTTTATGTATACAGGAAGTAATCTAGCCATTTTCCTAACATACTGTTTTTCTGTGGTGCCTTGTGCACTGTAGAATGATAGCACTGTGATTCCACTTTAACTGCCTTGGCTGCATCTTAAGAAATCTTGGGGTTTGTAGTCTGGGGAAGCACTAGAGCTCTCTGACTGAGAATTCTAAATACCCCTCCCTAACCTGCAAATCTCAGGGTTCCATAGGATGTTGTCATGGCCATTAGAGTGGAATACAGTGCTATAATTGTGAGGTATGAAAGGCCCCTATATGTAGATGTAGAATTTTTTGACACAAGCCCAGCCCCCCAGCCTCAGCTCATTTCCAGGTAACCCAAATATATGAGGGTGAAAGCCATTTAGGGTTGACTTGAGGAAAGGCAAAAATCCCCCTAAAATATTGTGGGTCTGAGATCTTGGACGGGGGCTTCCCCACTGTTTATAATAGTGTGTCACAAGTTATTTCTGCCTGTTAGAAATGTCATACTTAAGAAGCAACTTCATCTGAGCCTGTGCTGCCTTACCTTGGCTGTCCTGTGCTTGAGAGAAAGGCAATGAGAGGGTGATAGGTTGCAGAACAAATGAGGTACAGAGTCATAGTCCCCAGCTGGGAGCTCTCCCCTTGAACCAAGGAGAACAATGGAGGAGGAAGGCTTACAGGCTCGGGCACTGGGCATCCCAGTGCAGATTCTTTAACTCCAACTCTTTTAACCACTATATTTTCTCATTTATTTTGCTCTGAATTCTCCTGCCTTCATCTCAGAGAGCTGATTCCCTGTTATCTGCTACAATTAAATAAATCTTCAATAGAATCTTTAATTGCACCTACAAAAGAGTCTTAAGTCATCTGTTACCCACTGGTGCAAATAGAGGCACCCATATGAGGAAAGATTGAAAGCATGTTCAGCTTGTTGAAAAGACTGAAGGATGACACAATCACACTCTTTAAACCTTTCAAGGGCTGTCACAAAGAAGAGGGTGTTCTCCACTGCCCCAGAGAGTAAGACTGTCTTCTTGATGGTAAGTTCAGCAGTGGGATCAGTTACCTAGAGATGGTTAGGGTCTCCTTCTCTGGACACCTGCAAATAGAGGCTGGACAGCTACCTGCTGAGTGGACATTCAAATGTGGACACAGACCTCTTGCAGATGTGATACAATCCAGGAGTAGCTGGATCTGGCCTGTACTGTGAGCTCCAATTGGACTGACAAAACCTTCCTAACTTATTATGCTGCAAGTTTTTATTGGCAAAAATCTACCTGACATCTGAAGAGGACAGTGGAGTTGGGAGAATATTGCCAAATCACAAGAAATTTACAAGGTGAAACAAAGGCGAGACACATCTTGATAGCAAAACATATTATTCTTTAAAAGAAAAGACTCTTTCCAATATTGTTTGATAACAGGTTCTGTTAAAAATAAAACATCTTAACCTGGGAAGGACTGAAGAATCATATCTATTCCTTTTTCATTCATAATGAATTGCATCAGTGGCAGCTCTTCCCTTTTAAATGTCCCTTTCCTTCAGTCATAAAGGAACTGTAGTACTGTATTAAAGGCAAATAGAATTCTGTCAGGTTATATACACACATATTTTTTTTGCAGTAGCTCTGTGTGTGAGCGCACACACATACAGATACTGAACCACTTTCAAGGTAAAACCAACTTTCTCAATTAGAAAAGAACTTTTAAAAAGAGTCATTAATTAGATGCTATAAATTGCTTTCTCTAACCATAACCCTCTTACAATGGCAGTAATTCCCTAGGTGTTGAGATCTTTACAAGGTGCCTTAAATTTTCCATATGCTCTTGTTTTTGGGGTTGTTTTTTTTTTTACAGTCCTTATGAAGCTGGTATTACTCTATTCGTTCAAAATTTGTGTGTGTGTTTACTTGTTTCTTTCTACAAGCAAGCACAGTTTCCTCCTAGCAGAAGCAATCTATCTTCCATTTTTTATTCAGTTCCCCAGACATAGATTCCAGAAGATTGTCCCCAAAAGATTGTCCCCAGAAGATAAACTGTAATTTTTAGATATATAATGTTTGTAGGATTGGTAAGGAATAGCAAAAAATATATGTAATTAAATATTTTGGCCTTTTTTAAAGTAGATGGAAAGTCTGGACTGCAGCTCCTATAGTCTTCTACCATTGGCAGTGCTGACTAAGGCAGATGGGAGAAATAGCCTTAAAGCAGCTGGAGAGCCACCTCTGTCCATCTCAGATGGTCATCTCTGGCTCTGGTGGCTCTTCAAGGCCTCCAATGAAAATCTCTCCTGGCCCTGGTAATCTCAGATCCTTCTATCAGGAAATGCTGGTGAGTGAACCTGGTACCTCTCCATGCAAAGTATAGGCTATACCACTGAACTGAGGGGGACTTTCTTGTAGCCTACTACTAATGTACTACCATGAACCAGGAGTTTTATGAGTGGTGATGCCAAGCATGGAACTTTGTATATGTTGCACTGCACATCTGCTCCTCCAAAACCTACAGTTCCATCTTAGGTGGACTTCAATAACTCAGTGGCCAGGATCAAGTACTGGACAGCTTCTGCTAGGATAGCAGAATCTAGGGAGAATTTTCCTTTCTCCAGTCCCCATGCACCCCAAAAACATAACCGGAAAGACCAGGACACCCCTTGGAGCTATTTTTGGGCAGCTTAGAGTGCTGCAATGGGAAGTGATGGAAATAAATCTTTGTTTCACTGGCACTGCAGCACCATGACTATCTTGGTGCACACTTTTGTGTCTGAGATACACCATTTTCAGTTCGTCATGAGCCATTGATCACTGTCAGGGCCCAAAAGTACTACAAGACTATTGGGGTGGCTTTTGACAGCTGAGGCTAAATGGGTCCAGGACCACATTGATTCCTAAGTTGCATAGAAAACTTTAATTGCTTCTATTAATCTTTTTCCTTTTCTTAGGCTTTTCTTAGCCGTAGGCTGTTGTGAACCACCTTGAGTTTGGAGAAGTGGTAAAACAGAAAGTGCAACCAGAGGGCAACACTTGCATTTTGCCTACTAGATTATCCTGTCCTGTTTCCTTAGCATCAGATGTCGAGAATGACAGCTGAAGTATAGAATGACTGCCTGTACTGGAGAAAACCAATACTACCAGCGATGGTAATCTTACCATCTGCCTTTCTGGAGAGTTTTCTGAGGTCCTGTGACCAGGAGGCTGTGAACAGATTCCTGCCACTATTCAGGTGAGGGAAGAAGGTGCCAGTCTCATTTTTTCTTTGCCATCATTATGTCTCCCTGACTTCCAGACATGAGGAGGACTTGGAGGTCTAAAGCAGTGATCTGTTGTACACAGATAAGCTCTCTGTACAGTTTAGAACCTCATACCTGGTGGGCTCACAGCCTGCTCCAGGTAGTGGATTTCTGATTCTTTAATTGTTTTAAAGGAAGCATTCCATAATGGAGTCAAAATGGACCACTTGAAACAGTGAAACAATTAAATGGCTGTAATGTGGCAAAATCCGAGATCCATGAGTAACAATTCCCCACACCCATGAATAACCATGTATGTGGGAATCCATGACAGTCCATGAGTAACGATCAGTGTTCTTTTTTTCTTTTCTTTTTTATGCTAGATTAGGGCTGGACAAAATGGAACCTCCAGATGTTGTTGAACTGCCACTTCTAGCATTCCTCAGCTGGACTATGCTGATTTAGAGCTGATGGCATTTAAAGTCCAATATCTGGAAAGTCACATTTTGCCCATCCCTGGTTTAAAGGGAGACAGGTAATCCAGAGCTTGGACATATTGTATTTCTGGACAACAGCCCCTCAAACGGGTTTGAGGATTCTGAGACCTTGCAGTTCAAAAATATTACAAGCACTGCAAAGGGCTCTTGTAGCAGCTTTAAGACAGATTGAGAGAAAGAAGTTTATAGCATAAGCTTTTGTACACTGAGTTTACTTCATCAGATGCCAGCTTATGCTACAAATTTCCTTCTGTCATAGAATCATAGAGTTGGAAGATAGCACAAGCATCCTCCAGTCCAACCCCCTGCCATGTGAGAATACAGAATCAAAGCACTTAACAAATGTCCATCCAGACGTTGTTTAAAAACCTCCAAAGAAGGAGACTCCACTCCATTCCACTGCACTGCAAGGCAAATGGAATTTGTTGAATTGCTCTTACTGTCAAATAATTCTTCCTAATTTCTGTTTTCTTGTAGTTTGAAGCTATTACTCTGTGTCCTAATCTCTGAAGCAGCAGAAAAGAAATGTGCCCCATATTCCATATGTTGTTGTTGCTGTGTGCTTTTAGGTTAATTCTGCCTTGTGACAACCCTAAGGTGAACCTATTACAGTTTTCTGGGGCTGAGATTCTGTGATGCACCCAAGTGAGTTTCCATGCCCAAGTAGAGAATTGAACCCTGGTCTTCAGGGCCGTAGCCCAATGCTGATTCTTTCTTCCATGTGACATCCCTTCAAATATTTGTCATTTCACTTTGTCTTCTCCAGGCTAAATGTACCCAGGTCCCTAAGGTGCTTTTCCAAGGGCATAGTTTCCAGGCCTTTTACCATTTTGGTCACTTTCCTCTGGTCACCATCCTAGCTTGTCAATATGCTTCTTGAACTGTGTTGCCCTATTTAATCACAGTCTGAAATATGTTCCAAGATCCCTTTGCATGCTGAGACAGACATTAGTATGTACGTTTTTGACTACTGCTTATCCAAACTCTGTTATTCTGTGTATCTTTTGCCGTAGATGTGTTAACTTATTTGTCCCTCTTGTAGCAGTATACTTGGAATTCATCTGAATTACTCTCATTGGTTTGCCTGTATGAGATGCAAGCAGGTAGGATGTTTAAAGTTGCCATCTGCTCTGTAAATTCTGTGCTGCCAAATCTTGACAGGGAAACCGGAAGAGACAGTAAAGCTCTTAGCTGTGAATGTCACTGATTTTGGCAGATCAAGGTAGACCATTATAACTGTCAGCTAGCTAAAGAACATTTAGTAACAATAACGACTTGAATGATTGGATTACAATACAAAGTAATGCAAATTAGCTGTGATACAGATCAATATAATTTGATTAATCTGTTACATTCTTAAATATGTGTTTTACCCAGACTTCAGTATAGATGCTTTTTGGGGAAAATAATATAAGGACAGACACAGTTTTTAATGTGTGTGATGATTTATACCATAATAAGCAGAAGTTATGATGCAGTGATACAAGGGAAAGACAATTTAGTAACTTTTTTTTGTTTTCAAGTCATTTCTGACTTATGACGACCCTAAGGCGACTCTCTCACAGGGTTTCCTGGGGCTGAGAGTGTGTGATGCACCCAAGGTCATCCAGTGGGTTTCCATGGCAAAGTGGGAAATCAAACCCTGGTCTTGAGGGTCGTAGTCCAATGCTCAAACCACTACACCATGCTGGTTCTCTTTAGTTAACCTACTGTTCATTTTTATAAGCAATTTTTGCTCTGATGTGATTGGGAATATTCTATATGCCAGTTCCAAAACTGATTAACAAATCCAAATCCTCTCATTATTACAGAAATGCAAAATTAAAGAGAGGCATTGAAACTGATTTCAAATGAATGCTCTTGGCTGCAGTTTTCTGTCCTCATTGTTAGCACAATTCAGTCTGAAATGCAAAACATCTGGTATGTTTGAAGATAAATGGGATGGAAAAGCCATCTAACTTGCTTTTTCCATCATTTGATAGAGGAAGGAGGATGTTGGCATGGATGTGCAACCCCCACAGCTGTGTGCAGTCTCAGCCTGCCAATTTATTCAAGGTGGGGTGGATTTCAAAGTGTGATTAAAGATCTAGTTTATTGACTGATTCAAGCTTGCAATCCTGTAGACTTATCAACAATGTGAAGTGGAGTTGGGTACAGAGTGATTGAGGAATCAGTGAGACGTTGGCCATTTCCGCACAAGCCTGTTATAGTGCTGCTATTCCACTTTTCAACATCCTATGGAATCCTGAGGTTTGCAGTTTAGGGAGGGGCCTCAAGGTGCTATCACACGACCAGTTATGACATAATATTTGACCCTTCAAATCTCTGGTTATTAGCACACGACCAGTTATGACATAATATTTGACCCTTCAAATCTCTGGTTATTAGCATTAAAGTATTTGTGTCCAACAATGCTGTGAATGCCCTTGAATGGCATCTGACCTTTGTCTTAGTTTGAAGATGGAGATCCTATATATTTGTGGCAATATCCTTTCATTGGAGGCCAGGAATCGCATAAGGCATCCCCATGTCTGATTATTTTGTGTGCTTGATCCTTCCTTCAGCTGTGTAGGCTGACTTCCTGTCATTTCCACCAAGTAAGAAACCACAGGGAATGTTATATCCTGTAATGCTTTTAAACCACTAGTTAATGCAGCAATTGTTTTGGTTTTATATATTGGTGAATTTTGTATCTTGACTGTTTTCTATCCTTATATATTTAGTACTAACAAAAACTGAAATTTGAATTTCAGTTTGAATTTTCTGAATTTCAACTATACCATGGCTGTCGTTGCCAAGTTTTCCATGGAATGGGTAATGCTTCCCCAAAATGGATTTTTATTCTTTCTTTTCTCTGCAGTAATGGAAGATACAAAATTGTCTCTACAATCTACAAAACTGTCTTAAAAAGCTAATGATTGATACAAATTTTTTCAGCACAGTAACTGCTTTCAGATATGCCAAGGATTTGAAAGGAGACTAGATCAGACTGTATCTACACTGCATAATTAATAGCAGCTTGATACAATTTAAAATTTTGTGCCTTCATCTTGCATTTTAATAAGATACTTCAAATTCTCTGTTAGAGTATTCCAGTGTATTCCAGTGTTGTTGTTCAGAGGAGTATTCTGAAATTTTCTAGCTGAGTATTGGAAGTACTTCACCAAACTGCAAATCCCAGAATTCCATAGGATGGCTCCATGATAGTTAAAGTACTATCATACTACTATTTTTTTTATTTTTTTTATTTATTTGTATCCCGCCTCTCCATATGGATCAAGGCGGCGAACAACTTAGAAATAGCATGTATTTCAAAACATTTCTATACATGCCCCCAACAAGCTGGGTACTCATTTTACCGACCTGCGAAAGGATAGAAGGCTGAGTCAACCTTGGAGCCGGGTAGGATCAAACTTACAACCTTCTGGCTTGCAATACTGGCATTTAACCACTGCGCCACCAGGGTTCCTATAACTATAACTGTGTGATGCACATACACCTAGTGTAAAGAAGTGTGGGAACCATGTGGTGTTTCACAGTTGGTAGGACTACAACTCCCAGAAATCCTCATCACTGGTTGTGTTTGCTAGGGCTACTGGGATTTGTAGTCCAAAAAAGGCTCACATGATCCCAACCCCTGGTGTAGACTCATTGAAATGATTGAACGTAAGGACCACTGATAAAAATATGTTTTCTCTAAGATGATCACACCCAACTCAATATCATGAGCTAAAGCAGATTGTATGCAGGGTCTGCCAGTGTGTGAATATTTTCTAGCTCTTGCAAATACACACAGAAAGAGTTTTAACAGATTTATTTAAAAGAGGTTTTAATTCTCTGGATTGCTTAATTGTATTTTAACAATGACCTTTTATATGTGTTTATTTATGTCTTTGTGAGAGGCAGTGCAGCACAGTGATTTGAGCATTGGACTACGACATTGGAGACCAGGGTTCAATGCCCAGTCAACCATGGAAACCCACTGGGTGGCCTTGGGCAAGTTACACTCTTTCAGCTTCAGAAGAAGGTAAACACATGCCTCTCTCTGAACAAATCTTTCCAAGAAAACCCTATGATAGAACCTAGGGTGGTAGCCTTAGGGTTGCCACAAGTTGGAAATGACTTTAAGGTACCCAACAACAACAATCAAGTGCTTTTGGCTATATTTAATTTTAATTTTTTTTAAACAGTCCTGAGTCCTTGGCAGAATATAATTAGAATAACAATAACAACAATAATGTTTTGCGTCCACAGTTACGCACTAAGGAGCCATACTGCAATTTATTGTGTGACTTAGACCTTAATGCCTACCAAAGCAAAGCACCATACTGTGCTGGCCGCCATTTTAAATTGAAATCTGAACCATGGTCTCCAAGTCATGGAAAATATCCGTGCACTGGATTAATGCTGTTAGATTCATGCAAATTCTTAAAGATTCAATAGTTCAGATTCAGAATGAGGAAATCTTGGGCAAAGAAGAGTGCAGGAGGACAGCGTTGAAGTGCTGTTAATCTCTAAAGATAGCTGTCTTGAGCTTAGTTTTCTTTGGATGGAAAACTGTTGAAATTTCTGGCATCTTCCATTACATTTGCTATATTAAAATATACAAGCAAGATATAAGAAGCACTCCAACCTGGCAGCAGATTTATGACCCTACATCAGGTTCCCAAAGATTCTGCTGATCTTTTGCCTCCAGCTAGCTCAAAGCTGTCTTGGTACCCTCCTCTCACTTTGTCTCTCCAGGACTGATTTTTCTGCTGATCTCTCTGCCATTATATTAATTAGAAAGGAGTGGTATTTTCCAAGCTCAGATGGGCATCTCATTTGAAAACACAGAGAGGCACAGCACTCAGCTATTGGAGTAATACAGTCATTACTCCCTCTGATAAATCTGCCTGTGTTACTAATATACATAACAAAGCAATGATTGGCAACTATAACAGTATTCACCCCACTACAGATATTAACCACTTTCAGACTTCTGTATATTCAATGTACAAGTGCAAGAACACCTAGGGAAATACACTGATACTTCTTTTCAAACCTTTGCCTAATGCACAAACATTGTGTACAGACGCCACTTCCTTCTACTTAAGCAGTGTGAATGGATAGAGGAGGAGGTCTGAAACAGGCATCTGTTTAACCTATTGAGTAACCTAGATTTTTCAGTCACTTTCAGAACCTTCCCAAGCTGAGTTGCATTTTGTTAACTCACCCGACTTGTGTTATGCCATGCTGGGGTTTGCACTTTAGGGAGGGGCATTTAGAATTCTTAGCCAGATTGCTCTTGGGCCTCAGTAAACTACAAATCCCAGAATTCCACAGGATATTGAAACTGGACTAATCGCACTGTAATAACAGTGTAGTGCAGAAATGGCCTTACAGGGGAAAAATAACTTCCTTATTACAATGGCTTCCCTGGCTACCAGTCCATTTCCAAGCACAAGTCAGAGTGCTGGTTAAGACCTACAAAGCTTTATTTAGATTTGGTCCAGGCTATCAAAAAGACCACATCTTCCTGTTTGAGCCTGCCTGAGTTCTTGAGATCTTCAGGGGAAGCTTTTTCTTGGTTTCTGCCACCATCACTAGCATGTTTAGTAAGGATACACAAGGAGGCTTCTCTGTGGTTACCCCTGTGGTGTGGAATTCCCTCTTATGGCAAGCAGGGCTCTCTGCTCTCTTTCCATTGGCAGGCAATTTCATTATTTAGAAAGGTTTTTGTACATTAACTGATGGTTGCAAAAGGGTTTTTCATATGGGATGGCACATTTTCCCCCTCTGTTTAACCTGTTGTTAATTCAGTGCTGCTTTATCCTTATGTTCATTCAGCTATTTCGTTTTTTTTAACTATTATGATTGATTTTTTTATTTTTTTATTTTTTTTATTTTTTTGTATTATGGTTTAATCTATTTTGTGTGCTCCACCGTAGGTCTCAAACTAAGAGAAAGAACAGTTTCTTGCCTCTGAAGTTAAAGCAAAAGGCGCATCATCCTTACAGCACTGTTATGGATGTATTGTCTTTTTAAACTGCTCACTAGTGTCAGTTCCTTTATAGGTGAATTAAAAACTGCCAGCAATAGGAATAGAACAATGTAAGGATCCAAAAGGCATGAAAATAGTTCCAAAATGCCTGGGAAAAGATGCTCTGTGTAAGAGGAAGCAGCTGTTTCATTGGAGTGCCCTTCAGCTTTGGCAAGCATGTCAGAATAACATATTGCTTGTGACAGTAACGTGTGTGTGTTTGTGTATGTGTTTATAGTTCCATAGTTCCCTTACATATTATCACAATGGACCATAATCTAATTTTACAGAAGATGATCTTCAAACAGAAGTTGACTACTAGACAAATCACTAGGCCATTTGTGCAATTTTCTTCAAGGGCAGGCCTTTGAACTAGGTGTCTCCCTTGATCATTGGGATACCACAGTGAAATTTTGGCATCCATGTTTATCAAGTTATTCTCCCTTAGCAGTCTGAATATCAGCTTCACTCTCTAAGGTATGCTTTATAATGGCACAGGGAGAAAATGTAGTGCAGTATGTTATTTGAAATAAGGTTCTTCAAACAAATGATAGTTCCCCCCTCCCCATTATATGTTTCAACACATATTTTGATTTGTTGGATTGACAGGATTTTCTGTACAATTGGCAATAGAAATCTTGTAGCAACAAAACTGCTTGGTTTTGGCAGTATTCCTCCAGCAGGGTGTGAATACTTTTTCCACTTGGCTCTGGTCACCAGTTTGGGTATGTAATTTCAAGCACACACCCTTTCCCCCTCCTGGTGTACATGGTGTCTCTGTGCTTTCCAGTCATGGCACAGGAAGAGGAGGGTGAGATTTCCAGTGAAACTCCTGGCTTAATGATAGGTGTTCTTTCAATGTGATACTTCCTTCAGTGAGTCCAGCTGATAGAGGTAAAATTTCCTGGTTTTCTTAGATATAGTTCTGAATTATTCTTGTGGCACACTTTCAGTTGCAAAACTGGATTTGGCCCCATGGGTAAGAGAGTCCCTGCTGACAAATAGCCAATGTGGAGCTTTGGAGTAATGCATCTGAAGAATCTTATCTTGGAAATAAGCAGGGTCATCCCTGGTTAGTTCTTGGATGGGAGACTGCCATCCAGTACCAGGTGCTATAGGCTATATATCACAGGAAGGAATGAGCAAAACATTCTTTGTGTATTCTTTGCCTAAGAGAATCCTTTGAAATTCATGAGTCACACAACTTAGGCCCTTTCCACACCTTACCTTCTTCCGGTGCTGGTATGTGGGGATCGCGTGAGCAGCCTCTGGCGAGAGGCTCTCACGTCTGGGGTCCTTCAGCTGCGCACGAGCTGCCTGTTTGCGCAAGAGCCCCGCCTCTTCCTTCTGCAGTGCAGCCTCGGACCTTCCCAGGCTGCACTGGGGCAAGGAGTGTGACCGGCGTGGCTCCAGAGGCTCCGCACCCCAGGTAAGTGCGCGCAGGGCCCAGGAGCAACGCGCGATCGTGCACCATTTTCGGCTTCTAGCTGAAAATGAAAAGGTGCACGATTGGCTCCTGCTGGCCTCTGGAGCATCATGCGATTATGAGTGCGTCATGCAGATCGCTCCTCACAATTGTGTGATGCTCCAGGCACCCTTTCACATGGAAAATGCCGTGCAAAAAGGGCCTTAATCAGCAACCTGAAGGCAGATATACACACACATCCCTCTTTTTCAGCTGTGTTCCAAATGCTCCAGTTTCTCTCTTCTATCAGTTTTCCTCTTTATCCCCAGCTTACCTCAACTGCTGCAAATTATAAAGTATAAAAGTAGTTAACATACAATTAACCCAGCAGGGAGGAGAGAAGAAGGGACAGAATCTTGCCTTTTCCAGTTGGCTTTGGCAAAGCAAACTGCTGCATCGTCTCCTAGCTTGTGTATTCTTTCTCATTAACACCTTTTGCATCTTGACCATGCTCTCATGTTACTTGGACATGTGTCCTAGTTTTTATCTGTGAAATGTTGGAGGGTATGAATAAGGTTGTGCACATGACTGTTTGCATGACTATTTTCCATGCCTATATTGCTCCTCTTCGAAGGCTGCTGGCGTGCAAAGTTTCTTTATGATCTCAGGTTCTCAAGTGATTCAAAACATCTTTATTTTATACTCTGCCTCCCCTTGTTAATGGCCCTTTTCACATGGCATTTTCCATGCGAAAGGGCGCCTGGAGCATCGCACAATTGTGAGGAGTGATCTGCATGATGCACTCACAATCACCCGACGCTCCAGGGGCTGGCAGGCACCAATCGCGCATCTTTTCCTTTTCAGCTAGAAGCCCCAAATGGTGCGCAATCGCACATTGCACACTTGCCTGGTGTGCGGAGCCTCTGGAGCCGTGCCGGTTGCGCTTCCTGCCCCAGTGCAGCCTGGGAAGGTCCCAGGCTGCACTGTGGAAGGAAGAGACAGGGCTCTCGTGTGAGCAGGCAGCTCGTGCAGAGCCGAAGGACCCTGGACGTGAAAGCCTCTCGCCAGAGGCTGCTCGCACAATCCCTGCACCACAGTGCTGGAAGAAAATAAGGTGCGGAAAGGGCCAATGTCTTTCCTTGGGATGACTAAGATCTTCCTTTATAGAAGAGTGTTGAGGACTGGTGTTAAGATATTGCACTGATTTGTAATTTAAACTGCAGTGCTGAATGTCTTTTACTGCTGCAGGATGTTGGCTTTTTCTAATGATTGCCATATATTGCTATGTGTTCTGCTCTTGCTTTTGGTAAATTTGGTTGCAGATTTCTTTGTTTTTGTTCTTCTTTGTTTTTTTTGTGCTTTTTTGGCTGATAGCTGCCTTGAGGTTTTAAATGAAATAAATGGAACAACGGATTAAACAGACTAAAGAAATAAAAAAAATTAAAATGGAAATTAAATCCTGATTCCTGCAACATAAACCCCTCCACTCAGTTGGATATTTACGATTATAGCACTTTGATACCACTTTAATCACCATGGTTCTATGCTATGGAATCCTGGTATTTGTAGTTTCATGAGCCTATGTTGGAAATTCTGCCAGAGAACTCAGTATGGTACCAAAATTTTAACCTAGAATTCCATGGTTTCAAACTGATTTAATTGTGCAGCTTGAAAGGGATCTATAATTGCCATTGGTGGTATCCTGGGGACTGGACTGGATTTTTCCCAGTTGTACAATCAAGATCCTGAAATATTTCCTTCTAAAAACCTGCATTATTCCCCTCAATATTTGCATATTCCAATGCTTAGCTTAAATTGTTAGACCTTTTCAGATTTTTGGGATGCAGTGCTTTCCTTTAAATGTTCTTTTTGTTTGTTTCTATCCTGTTTTTGTTACTGAAGATTTGTCTTTCTGAAGTTCAGGTTTATGTTTGTCCTTACTGCATATGTTTTTAATGTTTTGATCATGCTATTGTGAAGTTTGTTTTAAGTCATGTTGTGTACCACTTTGAAGAGTGATCTAAAAGTGATGTAAAACTGTAAACTGCCAATTTTAGAGGCAGATGGGGCAAAAGTATCAGGAGACTGCAGTATTAGTCACAGTAGTTCTGAGGTGACTGTCATTTGTTTTCGGTCATCCCATACTATTTTCGCGCAATTCCTGGCACCAGCTGCAACATTTTATTCCCACTATGGAGTAGATTTCTTTTCTTTTCTTTTTTTTAATTCAGAGATAAGTCTTCTGTTCTCCTATATTAAAAATAAGTCATAGGCTGTACCCGCACTGCCTGTTTACCTCTTTAAGTTCCATGGCTTCATCCTACAGAATTCTGAGAGTTTGGTGAGAAACCAGAACTCTCTGGCAGTGAATTTTAAATACCGGTACTTCATAAATTTGCAAATCTCCAAATTCCATAGGATGCAGCCAGGGAAGTTAAAGTGGGATCAATTTGTTATCATTATGTAGTGTCGGTACATTTCTAGTGCATCAATACATCTGTGAAATGGCACTTTTGAATTACAACACTAGACCTTTGAGCTAGGAAGGAAGGAAGGAAGGAAGGAAGGCAGAAAGAAAGAAAGAAAGAAAGAAAGAAAGAAAGAAAGAAAGAAAGAAAGAAAGAGGATCACCTCAGTGAACCATTACCCTGGTTTTAAAACTCCTTTGGAAGAAGCTAAGTGCTAGCACAAATCCAAGAAATCATTATAAACATCTCAAAAGAATGATATGATTCCCCTTTAGCTGTGACAGCAATATCCTATGGAATCTTGGGTCTTGGAATCCTCTAACTGAGAACTCTAAATACTTCTTGCTAAACTGTAAGTCCCAGGGTTCTATAGGATGCTATCATGACAGCTAAAGTGGAATCATGGTACTAAAATTATGCAGTGTGAAAGGGGCTGAGAAATGTTGTTAGCAAAAGGTAATTTCAGAAATAACAAGACAAATTTAACTTTTCATACAGGTATAATAAAAAGAAGAGGAAGAAGCTTTGACACTTCCAAAAAGCTAAGGGGACAGTATAGAAGTACCTCTTTCCTCCGCAACTCCCACCTATAAAACAGGCACATTCAAAGGTGTAAGGAAATGTTCCAAGTGGGTCACTTCTATTTTAAAATGAAGCTGGGTTTAGAACAAACACTTTTTCTTTCCCAGGTGAAATGAAAGTTGCGCTGTATTCTGAAGCAGCACATTTCAAGATTTTTAAAAATACCAGTATTTCAGAGCACCATTTCCTAATCAAGTGTTATATAAAAAAAAAGTATTGTGTTGCAACTCCTGCCATCCCCAGTTAGCATGGCCTGTGGCTGTGTCATTGGGGATGATAGGTAATGTAGCCCAACATAATCTGAAGAGTGCCTGTGGAGTCACTCTTTCTCTTTGTCTCTCATAATGACTCTTCTTTTCTATCTGTATATCAAAGATGGGATCTTCAAATGTTGTTAAAATGCATATCCCAGTATTCTTCACCACTGGCTACATGGTCTGGGGCTGCTGGGAATTTTCATTCAAGAACCAGTCTGTAGTGTTGCACAACATACCCTGCAACATTTCACAGATGGAAACCAGGACGTGTGGCCAAGTAACATCAGAACATAGTGGCAAGGTGGCAAAAATTATTAATGAGAAAAACCAGATAAGCTAGGAGAGGCTGCAGCAGTTTCCTTTTGCCTTCACCCTACTGGGAAGAGCAAGATTCTGCCACCACCTCTTTCCCCTCTGCTGAGTTGGTTGCATTTAAACAACTTTTGCACTTTGCACTGAGTTTGTACCACCTGAAGTAAACTGAGGACAAAGGGGGAAAGTTGGAAGAAGAGAAAGAAACTTGGACATTCTAACATAGCTGAAAAAATGGGATGACAGAAGATTTACTGGGACTAGCCTTGACAAATTGGGAGAGTGTGGGGCTGCACAATTCCCACTGGTGCTAAATATAGAAAATCATCAGTTGTTCTTTATAACCACAACACACTCCAGTTTATAGAAAGCCCTTCTGTTAACATGATGATTGTTGTCATATTAATTTCCTGTAGCAGTTTATAGCTCCACATCTCTTGGGGATCTTGAACTAAAATAAGGAAGAGGGATGACAATCATGCTTGTTCAACTCATGTTGAATTTTTTCCCTGCAGATGTGGGGGAAAACCTGCACATATGAACAACGAGTTTTTGTGTGTGTGTGTGTGTGTGTACATATATATGTCCTAAAATAAATATGGGATCATATTACTAAACATATACACATACACTGGGAAACTGTAACTGAAGAGAGTTCCCAGTATGGTAAGACAGGCCATGCAGAGTTCCCACACAGCATATTTCTGCACCTGTGTTGAAAATGTAGGCGAACAGCTCTGAGTAATTCACACACAGACACTTGCAGAACCGTGGTGGTGTGACTCTTTTTTTTAGATTTATTTTTATTATATATACGCACATACATATATACATAAACAACAAAAACATAAAAAGGACTTATACAAAACAAATCCATTTATACAAATTACTAACAAAAAAAGAAAACACAATAATACATAATGCATAACTCTTGACACTGATTAGAGGACAAAACAGCATAATACTTGGAACAACATATCTGTTGGGGAAATAAAGAAAACGAATGTATTTTCATTAAACAAAAAAACTAAGTATGGTCTAATTCACTGACAAGTGTTCAAGCTGAAGAGTTTTCTTTGAAACCACCTATGGTTCTGGGGATACACAGTGTCAGGGCAAGGGAGGGTGTAAATAAGCATTGCAGTCCTAATCTCCACCCCCACCCCCACACACATACACACATTGCATTTAACTTTAAAAGGTGTAGGTCTCCTACACCTTATCTATAATATACCTTATCTAGTTTATTTGTTTGTTTTATATTCCATTTTTCTCCCAAAGCTGGGATTCAATGTCTCTCACAACATGATTAAAAGACAGGTGAAGCTAACAATATGACAGTTTATAATAATCAGACCCAGTTAAGCCAATCATATTAACACAACCAGACTGAAAATGATTCAATAGCATTTCTGGCAAAAAGAGAGGGAAGTACAGTGTGCATGCGTGCACGTGCGCACGCACACACATGGTTAAAAGGCCCTCCCCTAGTATCCAGTCAGTTGCCAAAAGTCTGGCTCAATAGAGTCATAGAATCATAGAGTTGGAAGAGACTGTAATGGCCATTGAGTCCAACTTTTAGCCATGTAGGAACAAATACTCAAAGCATGCCCAACAAATCACAATCCAGCCTTTGCTTTAAAACCTCCAAAGAAGGTGACTCCTCCACACTCTGGGGCAGCATATTCCACTGTCAAATGGCTCTGACTATCAGGAAGTTCTTCCTGATGTTTAGGTGAAATCTCTTTTCATGTAGTTTGAACCCATTGCTCCATGGCCTAGTTTCTGGAGCAGCAGAAAACAAGCTTGCTCCACCTTTGCTTACCTGTAGAAGGAACATAGGAAGTGGGGCATCCTAGCCCCACTCTGGCTACTGATCTGTTTCTGAGCACTTATCAAAGTGCTAGTTATGACTTACAAAACCCAATATAGCATAGATCCAGGCTAGCTGAAGGAACATGTTCTTCCACATGACCCTCTCTGGGCCCTGAGATTTTCAGAAGAGGCTCTTCTTTTGGTGTCACTGTCAGCCTTCCAGACATGACTGCTGGGTGAGAAACAGCTTCCTAGCAAGCTGTTCCTCTTTTCCTAGGGCCTCTTTTCCTAGGGCCCTTTCACATGCTACAACCATAGCACTGTGATTTCACTTTAACTGCCATGGCCACATGGTATGGAATTCTGAGGTTTGCCATAAGGTAAGCCATTGGAGCTCTCTGGCTGAAAATTCTAAATACCCCTGCCTGAACCACAAACCCCAGGATTCCATAGGATGGAAACACAGTGGTCAATATACAATCATTGTGCTATAACTGCATAGTGTGAAGGGGTTCCTGGCAAGGTTAAAGCGAGCCCTTCCATTGGCAGGAGGAGACTTATTTTATTCTGGATGACTTTCATGAACTACCTGTTTTGAAAGAAAGTGCTTTCATAAGGTTGTTGTTGTTTGCCTTCAAATCATTTCTGACTTATTGTGACCCTAAGTCAAACCTATCACAGAATTTTCTTGGGAAGATTTGTTCATAGGGGGTTGCGTTTGCCTTCATCTGAGGCTCAGAGAGTGTGACTTGCCCAAGGACACCCAGTGGGTTTCCATTACTGACCAGGACTGCAGATCCTGGTCTCTGGAGTCATAGTTTCAGCCTCATTTCTACCAGAAGGAGAAAAAGGAGCAGATGTCAGACGTGAAGTGATGTGTGAGATTTCTTTGCCAATTTGTTATCTTGTTCTTGCCATGTAATTGGATGGCAGGTGTCTCCAAAAAAAGGCTGTCTGCTCTAGAATTGCTCCTGTGAGTGACAGAAAAGCAAGGAAATTTCAAGTTCACTGTGTGGTGTGAGGAGAGGTGTTGCAAACTAACCACTCTCTCAAACAGGAGTTATTTCAGCCTGTACAGCACTTTCTATAGCTCAGGCAGTCTTTGTCAGAAAATTTCTGGAGTACAGTAAATTATTAACTGGTGTTGTCAAAGCAGAAACGGACAAGAACTTCTGAAAAAGAACAAAAGCTGCCTGACCTTTCAGCTGTGAACTACTTCCTTCCTGCCTTTCTCCTCTGCTCTTGATGCCTGTCATGTTAATGGCATCTTGATTCTGATAGGATTAGAGAAGTTCTAATGAGGTGGTTAAAGATTGACTCAAATTGTTGGAGCCCAAGGGGGAGAAAGGTTCCATTCTCCTTAACACAGAGGTGAGGAACAGATGGTTAAAATGTTTCATCTGGCACTCACTCACTATCAGTAAAAGATTTAAGCTAAAATACTTGGTATTTTGGTCCCACTAATCATTGAAATGAGGACTCTGATTTTTTCTAAAATTTAAATTGGGCCTAAGACTGAAAAAGTTTTCCCCAACTTTGCCCTGGAAGCTACATTTGCAGCCCAGTCTTTTGCACAAGGATATGTTCATTAATAGTCATGTTGGCTGAATGGAACCTCCACATTGAGGCTATATATCATTGCATATCAGTTGCTGTGAAGTAACAGTGGAGGGGCAGCTACTGCCTTCAGGCCCTGCCTGTGATTTCTTAGAAGTAAAACTGATTGGCTACTGTGGAAAGCAGAATGCTGGACTAGATGGACCTTTGGTTTGCTCCATCGTTTGGTAGGTGTACTTTGAAGTAAGTCCCATTTAGTTTAATGAGATGTGAGTGTGTTGGAGATGTGCAATCATGAACATCTCCCCTGCCACCTTATTTTTGGAAGAAAAAAAAATCTGTGGAAAGATTTCTATGCCTATCTGTCATGTCCCACTTGTAGGGAAAAGTCAGAGTATAAATAAAGATCACTGTCATCTACATTAGCCCATTTCAAAATGAGAGTGATTGATTTCTGTAGCAGTAACTTCAGTTCAGATAAGACGTAGTAGAAAACCCAGCTATTGTCCCTTGATCTAATTATCTTATCTCTTTTTTCATTGAGGTTCTCCAGCCTGTTGCTCCTCAGATGTATTGGGCTGTAATTCCCATCATCCTTAGCTGTCATGACCTGAGAGAAGAACCAGAGGGGTTGTTGTTGTTGTTGTTGTTTTTGTTTTAGTGGGCAAGACTCTCAGTGATTCAGAATCAAGCAAGCATGGAAGATATATATATATCCTGCCATTTTCACAATACTAGGACTCAAGGTGGCTTACAAATTATTAAAATCAATACAGATTAAAACTGGTACAGAGAATACTATATAATTTTTGGTGGTAGGCATCCAAAATCAGACATTGACTGGGTGTCTTGGTATAATATAATATGTAAAAGTTAAAGTTTGTGAGTTTGTCTGCGTCAGGCAGGTGAAAACCTCATATGATTGGCTGTCTCAGGCTGCCTGTGAAGACTCTATGAAATCCAAGGGTTGGCAGTTTAGGGAGGGTCCTTTACAATTCTCAGCTAGAGAGCTCTTGGGCCTGGCTGGTTGCTATGGAGATGAGGCCTGGCAGCAAGAAGGAGGAGGCCAATGTATTCCCTCAGAAACCAAACCTCTGTATGTTAACAACTCTGAATACAGATTGGATTGAGGACTATGGGGAAAAGTTACAAGTACTGTACAGTTTGGGGAATTACACACTCAGAATCTCAAATCTGTGTATTTCAACCACATCTAATTCTTAAGGTAAGGTAAGATATTTCTAACAAGTATTACCTATACTTCCTAAGGTATTTCTAACAAGTATTACCTATGAGGAAAAAAAACGCCCGGTAAATATGCTGGTATCTAATATAATTCATAATACCTAATGCCTTGTGAAACACATTAAATACTCCCTAGAGTTAAGTGTTATGAAACAAGAGAGGATCCTTTGTCTTTCTGTAGTCTTTGCAGATAAGATTGGCAACTGGAGGTCCAGGGCCCCTATACGATGCCTTTAAACATTTCCCTCTGATCATTGATTTCCAAGAAAGGTACTGATTTCCAAGAACAGTGCCTATTGCTGTGTTGCCACTAGGCTATCTTTTTAAATCTCCATTGTCCCAATGGGAAAAACCAAAAGGATTCTACAAGAATTCACCCTTGATGTTTGTTTCCATGTACAAGCTGTGGCAGCGAGGGAGCTGTAGCGCCTTCCAGGCAGAGCTCTGCTGAAGTATTATGGCCAAAATGAGAAATGAAGCAAAATAAGCAGTCCAGTGAAAGATGTGATGTGGATTCATCCTCTCCGCTGCCATATACCTTTTCCAGACTACATATATCCTGGAATACAGGTACCATGTATTAGAGGGAATGATAAATTTCCAGAAGTAGGGATGAGATGAATCCAGAATTTTCCGAATCTGGATCCGAATCCCTGGAAGTTTCTGGGAATCCACGAATCTCGAATCTTTTGAATCCTTTTTTTAAAAAAGGGTTTAAAAAGCAATTTTTTTAAAAAAAAGTTAAACTTTTAAAAACTTTTTTAAACAGAACTTTGCTTTAAAAACCTATTTTTTGATTGGTGGATTTGAAAGATTCAGTTTGCCTATTTTTGCACAGGGATTCGGATTTGCGAATCTCAAATCCATACTGAGAATTTGAGGATTTGGTTGGCCCTTCCCTATCAAGAATATTAAGTTTCAAAAGCTATATGAAATTAAGTTTATATGAATATACTTACTAATCTGACAACCACATGTACATACAAATGCCAAACATACAGATACTTCTCATGCAAATATCAGCAGTGCCAATATGTAGGTGGTGTTTGAAATGCTACCACTGCAAAGCAACTTTTAATAGCTTATTTTTTTAAGAAAAAAAAAGTATAATAAAAACAAAGATTAAGTGGGCTGCTTAATGAAAGAAAACAACAGCAGCTGAAATCCAGCTCTAGACAAAAGCTTTATTAGGACAAAGCAAATACCACAAACCTGTGCAATCATTTGCATTCTCCAGAACTCTTCATCAAGCTAGGTAGTACCAACTTCATCTAAGGAAGAGTTCAAGCCAACTAAAAACCATGCACAGTTTTGTGACAATTTGGCTGACTCCAATAAATATAGGTTATTTAACTGTTTTAACTGCTTTTAAATGCTCTGATTTAGGACTTTTAGATTCATTTTTTTAAAATTTATGTTGTAAGTTGCCTTAAGTCTTACACTGGGAGAAAGTGGAACATAAAATATATACATGCATAACAAATTGCACTGCTGTGGATTTTGAGTTTTTTTACCTCATATGTGTATGCATGTATGTGTTTAAATAATGAAATTGTTTCCCCTGTTCAAGGCTTTGATTGTTTTCTTTTACAGCATTTCCTGAAAGTTTTGGACAAGTTCTAAACTCTGGCTTCCTGACTGATAGCTAGAGTCGACTTCTTATCTTTTCCTCTGAGGGGAAAAAAAGTAGTGGTGAGATCAGTTTTGAGTGGAAAATAGGCAAAATGGAAAGTCCCACATAACTTCTTCCATTAAACTCCAAAGGTAGCATTCAGTTAAAAAAAAAAAAAAAAGATCAGTCATGTGTACCTCTCTTCTGCTTGTTGTTTTTAACCAAAATCAACTTGGGGAGGCTGTGAACTGAAGAAGAGGAGTCAAGTGTGATGGGAAATCAGTTATGATTAATTGTAGAATTTACGTCTCTCTCTATCTCTCCCTCTCTCTCAATCTGTCTCACTATCCTAGCTTTTACAAAGCCAGTTCCCTGTTTGTGAGTCCTGTCCAGAGGACGCCTCTTTCTCAAATACAATAAAATACGAAATCCACAAAAGACACCTATATTTTGCCTGATGAAGGTGCTTCAAAAACTTGCATGATGTAGTTTGTGCATTTTAGTTAGTCAATAAAGACTCCACTCTTTTCTGAATTTGGATTTTATTGCATTTTGCTGCATGGGCAACACATGGGCTATCCCTGGATATTTCTCCTGAATTGGAAGATACCAAATTTAGCTGCAGCAGCGGAATTTTGAACAAGAAGCTGCTAAGGACTGGGATTTAATTCTTTGAGATTTCTATTTCCAACAAAGGTAGAAGTTTTCAATAGGACTATAACTGGCAGGTTTTACCTATATAGCATGTAAACATTTTTCCAAATGTAGCAGTACACAGACTTCTTGAGAAATTCCATGTTCTCTGCCTAAGAAATAGGCCTGTATCTTCACAAAGAAAAGACAACCTGGATCTCAAAAGAAGTTACTTTACTGATACTAATAGAGTTTAAATTTGACTGTCCTTTGTCTCATTTCCCACATGGCCAAGAAAAAGAGTGGCCTGTGCCTGCATTGAGATCCCTTCAGAACAACCGAACCACAAAATGTGACTCTAGCATTGCCCTTTTTTTCTCTTGTGTGATTTCTCTTTCTTTCTTTCTTTCTTTCTTTCTTTCTTTCTTTCTTTCTTTCTTTCTTTCTTGATCATCTTTTGCCTGATGAAGAAGCCAATGGAGCTCTGAGAGCCTGAATGATGTATTTTGTGCATTTTGATTGTCCAATAAAGGCATCATTCTTTTGTGGGTTTCGGATTTTGTTGTACAGTAGGCCCTCCACATTTGTGGGGGATAGGTGCACGGAACCCCCACAAAAGTAGAAAAACAGTGAATAACTCCCCCCAGTGAGCACTCCCCCTTTTCGAGGCACCCTGCCCAGGAGAGCATGGGGGAAAAATCTCCCCCTCACTTCACTCTCCCACCTGCCCAGGGCATGATCACACCCACAACTGTGGGGAGGAGAGTGCAGGGGAAAGGATCACCTCCCACTTCACTCTCCCCTCTCCCCCGGGCATGATCGCATCCACAGTGGTGGGGAGCGGAGTGCGGGGGAGGAGATTGTTTTGCCCACTTCCCTCTCCCACCTGCCCCAGGCATGATCATGCCCGCAGCAGCAGGAAGCAGAGTGCAGTGGACAAGATCACCCCCCACTTCACCCTCCCACTTGCTCTGGACAAAATCATTCCCACAGTGGGCGGGGGACGAGAGCTCCAGGGACAAGATCTTCTCCCTGCAGTAGAGAATGGGAGGGGGAGAATTGGAAGGAGGCAAGCCACACTGTGAATAATCAAACCCGTGCGTGTCAAACCCGTGAATGTGGAGGGAGAACTGTATTTTGCTGCATGGCCAACATGGCTCCCCCTGAAAATGACTCTTAAGCAGTGAACTGTAACTAAAATCACAGCCAATACAAAGTCACACACATCTTTCCTCTGTTTGTCATCTCTAGGATCATCTTCTAGTGGCTGCTTGAGTGTACAGACAGGAGAGGCTACATAAGCTGCAATTGTCTTGGTTCAACTGGGTAGGATAATTTTAATTGCTAGAAGGATTTTAAATAGAGAAATTCTGCAGATGGGCTACACTTCAGTGGCTTAATTTGTTCAATTAGTTGCAACCCTTTCCTCCACTAAGCTCTGAATTAATTAAATGGCTATAGTGCAAATAGCTGATCAGCCATTTTTGTTGCATGCTTGAGTATAATTTCATGAAGATCCTCTGTTCTGGGGATAGACAGATGCCCAGTCCTTCTTTTGTACTTTGAACTTGGTTTGTGCTGACAGAAGTAAGCAGAGGACAAGGGGGAAAGTAAGGGGTAGAGAGAGAAACTGGGATAGTTTACAGTGGGATCATGGAGGTTCATTGAGATTGTCCCTGCCAATCAGGACAGTTTAAGGATATGCTGCTTTGGTTTCAGTTTGACCAGGATCTGTTTCACATTCATAAGGATAATTTCTTAGCTGTCCCACCCATCTCAAAATCAATGTTTTATTAGGGCTTTATTTTTGAGGAGTGGGAAAGACAGTTAGAACATCTGCCACCCATTCTTCCACCTCCAAAAAACCCAAAAACAAACCCTCTTTAGAAAAGTTAAAATGGCTGCCATTCAAAATGGTTGCCTCCTTTGCCACTCTCTGAGGGCTGCCATCATAGTGAACAGTAACTGAACCTCCTTATGCTTTTAGAGCTGTGGTGAGCAACTTCAATAGGTCTAGGAGACAATTTTGCCCCATGGAGACCAACTACAGGCCACATTCTCCCCCAAAGCATTATTCTTTCTCAAAACTAGCTGCCTGTTTTGCCACTGTCTGAGGGTTGGCATCATAGTGAACAGTAGATGAACCTGAACATGGTTTTAGAGCTTTGGTGGGCCACTTCAATGGGTCTGATGGACCCACTACAGGCCACGTTCTCCCCCAAAACATGGTTTTTCCTCAAAACTAGAAATGACTGGAAGTTCACTTAAAATTTACAGGCAAAAGCCTCCCCAAACACACTAATGCACAGCCTTGTTTTAGAATGACAGTTATTGCTCCAAGAATCTTCTGGGGCAGCAGCGCTCATTTCCGAATCTGCAGAAATTGAGGGAATGGGGGAGAGGAGGACAGTTACGAAAACACCCCTGGAGATCACATGCAGCCCACATTATTCCCACCTCTGTTTGACAGAATGTGTGGACCGTTTCTTTCTCTGGAAGGCTATTTTATTTGTAAAATTCAGTGATAAATAGCCCTCCAAGGAAGACAGTGTGTGATAGTCCATGCAGTTCTATTCTTAAAATAGGAATTAGTACAAAAAAGTACATTTTAGTTCCTCCCCAGGTATTCTAACTTAGAACATAAATGACAAAAGTCCGAGGTGGTTTATTGAAAGGCTGTGAAAACCATGAAAAAGTGTCCCATTCTCCCTGTGTCCATTAGGGGAAGGGTCTGACGACAGTGCAAACATATCTGTGTCTGGTGAGAAGTAACTCCTGTTGAGTTCAGTGTGGCATACTTTCAAGTCAGCATGTTGAAAAATCAAGTACATGATCTGGAGGAACACAGTTGTGGGGACTAGTCATTTTATGAAACTAAATTACTGGGTTAATATCACTAATTTCTCACCAGAACACTGTTTTCTGTAGCCCTAGTGGAGTCAGAGCAATGATACGTTTAACCAAAGCCTGGAAAAGCTGGCCATGCAGGGTCCTGGGAGTTGTGGTACAAAATGCAATCTTTCCAAACTCTGCTTTTTAGTCCTATTTGTACACTAGAGCCAGCTGTACAATCGGGACCTATGAATGAGGTTGTGTTTGCTCTTGTTCTCCCCTCTAGTGAGTCATTCACACTCCTAGTTGCATTTGCATGTGTCCATCTCTGGTGTCCAAGTCTGAAGGGAATAATTCATTGCAAGGCACCTTTGTGTTGGTAATACATTGTATCTCTTTCGGTTGTTGTGATCCCTGATTTCACAAACATTTTACACTAATGTTTGCTCCAAGTTTCATAGTTATGATGTAGATATATCCTTCCAGAGTGGTTGTATAAGTTCAAAAGGTACCTTATGGATGTTTGTTCCTTTATAGTTATTCATCTCAGGAAAATGGCCAATAAAAAAGTATTCCATCCCCGTCCCCAACCACAGTGTTAGTCCCATTGTTACATCATCATGTTCTATTTTCCTCTGTTTGGTGGATTACTGGAAGAATATAAGGAAGATGGGTAACCAGTATGCTAGTAGTGTAACTGTGGGAGATGGAAACTGTCAACTTTCTGTGAAATGAAGCTTTTAGCAGAACAGGAAATTCCCACTGGTTGAAAGCAGGAAGCTTCAAGGGTGTGTTTTAAGGACAATATTTAGGAAAACATTTACTAGAATATAGAAACTAGTTGCTTGTGTTCACATACCGTTTCTGTTAGAGATAATCATAATTACATCCACAAAAATTACCAGCTTCTCTTCTCCCCTATATTATTCCTTTAATAGTGCAAATTGTAGTGTAAAGGCTTGAAAACTGAATCATGAGCAAGAAAGTCCTAAATTTAAACCTTGCCTCTGAACGTGTTACAAGATCTTAGGCTGCTGTCTGCAGCAGTATAGTATTAGATCTACACTGTGATGTAGTTATAAAAGGACTTATGCTAATCCATATGTAGCAACTACGTTTCATGATTCTGCATTGTTCCATGACTTATTTATATTTATGAATTACATCTATAACCTCTTTTTCTCTAGAGAGAGCTCTGGGTAGCATATGTGGTTCTCCTCCTTCTCCATTTTTCCTCACAATAACCCTGTGAGGTAGGTCAGGCTGAAAGAGAGTGACTTGCTCAGGGTCATCTAGTGACTTTTATGGCTTACTGGAGACTTGAACCTGGATTTCCCAAGTCCCAGTCTAACACTCTATGCCAGCCATTCTCAACTGTTTTTTGGCCATGGCCCCCTGTCAAACAGAGATACAACATGAACAAACAGACAGCAAATCATTTATTACTGAACACCAAGAAAACTTGAACATTCTAACATACTGGACAAAACTTTTAAAAAGACTGTGTCCCTTTCCGCATGTGGGAAAATAACTGGGCGAAAACGGGACTCACCAGACTTCCTGAGCATCCGGGCGAGTCCATCGGGACGAGGAGCAGTGCGAGCTCATTGCTCCACACTGGTCCAGCATCCAAAATGGCGGCTTCCGGTTGGTGGAGGCTCTCCACCAACCAGAGAAGCTCGCCAGCCTAAAGCCTGCCCTCGGCAGATCTGCAGGCACGTACTTGTACGCACCTGCAAATCTGCACCGGAGCGCGGTGACGGAGCAACACGGAGTCACGCGCTCCATGCTTTTTAAAAACCTCTAAAAAACCTTTTAAAAAACACGCTGCGTGACCAGTTCCAGTCACTCCGAACCGGACTGAGGTGCGGAACTACAAAAAGTAGTCCGCCCCAGTCCACTCTACGGTGCAGAAGACCTCCATTGGAGGTCGCTCTGCACCGTTTTAATAGCCCGGTGCGGAAAAAGGCCTGTAAGGGATGAAACATCTGTCATATGAACCTTTAGCTTGGTACTTTTTTGCAAGTTTCATGATCTCAAGCTCCAGATTAGACAAATTAGACATAAACTCTTGGGGCTCCCCTTCTCACAGTTTTCAGTCTGTGAGACCTTTCAAATGTGCCATGGTCCCCATTCAGAATGATTGCTCTATGCCACAAAACTAGTGAACACAGTAGAAAATACAGTGTACCTTCCATATATGTGGTGGTTCTGTTCCAACAACCCCACCTAAAACAATTAAAAAAAAAAAAGCAAACACTCACATCCAGTTATCTTCAATGGATGCAACATATGTACTCCCTTGGCAGTGCGGGTGCATGCCCAGCATGTCCATTGAGAATAATGGATGTGACACTTTGCACGACCTTGAATTTGTATATGCCAAGAGGGTGCACTGTAGATGCCACTGTGCCCCAAAATCAATGAGATATTGGAAGTGTTTGATTTGAATGCCTATCTCTGGGTTTCTGTTAAAACTAGGGATGGGCCAACCAAATCCTTGAATCCTGGGTAAGGATTCGAGATTCCCAAATCCGAATCCCTGTGCCAAAATAGGCAAACTGAATTTTTCAAATCCGCCAACCAAATCAATTGTTGGAGACCAGGACGCCTGAAAACCAGGAAGACCAGGAAATCTCCTGAAAATCTGGGAGACTAGGACTCCTAAAAACTTAGGAGATCAGACATACAAAGGAAGATAGTAAGTAGGTGAGTTTTTCCCTTGGAAGTAATAATGGCCTTTGCTAACAATTTCAGGAATTACATCTGGGCTTGTATTCTAAGATATTTAACTTGCACATTTAATATTTAAATTCAGTACTTGACTGGAAGCTACAGGCTTGAGATTTCAAGGACAGCTGGAACATTCCTTTGCATAGCTCCCTTGCAAACCTCTTTCAGACACAATTCTGGGGTTTGGAGTTTTACGAGGTGTCACAGCCTTCTCTGCCAAAGTGTAGTGATGGGTGCATCATCGAACTACAAACCCCAGGGTACCAGAAGACCTATGCAAAGAATAGCCAGTTGTGACCTGGATTAGCTCTGTACTGCAGTGGTCCTATTTACACAGGCAGGAAAATGTGAGATTAATCCACATTTTCCTGCCTATGTAGAAAGGGCCTTCATGTCATTTTCAATCTGCAGAGATCCTGAAGCAAAACTATGACAATTGTCTTGGCCACATTTCTTCAGAGGGAGGTTTGCCTTTGCCCAGGCTTTTGCTAAGCCTCAGAGAGTGTGTCCTGCCCAAGATTATCCTTCTTTCCTTTGCTTTTTAAACTTTTTTTTTAAAAAAAAGGATTCGAAAGATTCGAGATTCGTGGATTCCCAGAACCTTCCAGGGATTCGGATCCAGATTCGGATTCAGAAAATTCTGGATTCGTCCCATCCCTAGTTAAAACCAATATAGTGCTTCTTGAATTACATTTATCCCAACAGAAAAAATGTGAGATTTAACAGCAGCCTGCCAGTGTCATTGTCCTGATGGAATCCCCAAACCCCATTCTATAAGTAGTTTTTAGAGAAATTTAAAGAGATGGGAATTCTAATAATGGTTCTCCAACTTCTTGTCTAGCATGGCCCTTATTTAAGGCCCTTTTCGCATTAAGGTTTCTCACGCGAGCGGGGGAGGGCGGCTCGCGCAAGAAGCCTTCTCCGGGAGGCTGCCGCTTCCCCGCTCGTTCCTTCCGCAGGCGAAGGAACGAGCGGGGAAGCGGCAGCCTCCCGGAGGCAGCGGCGGCTCGCGCGTCCGCCCCCCGTGAAGAAGGAGGCTCGCACATCTGTCCCCCCCACGCGCACGAGAAAGGAGGCTGTCGCGTCCGTCCCCCCCGCGCGTGTGAGAAAGGAGGCTGTCACATCCTCCCCCCCGCGAGCGCGCTAAGCAGGAGGCTGTCGCGTCCGTCACGCTAGCGCCCCGCCCCTTCCTTCCGCAGGGGCGGAGGGAAGGAAGCGTGACCCAGCTGCCTCCCCGACGCTCCGCACAGGAGGTAAGTGCGCGCGGGCGCTAGGAGCATTGCGGGAGCGCGGGTGATTTTCGCTTCGAGGCGAAAATCAAAAAACCCGCAATCACGCCACTTCAGCCCTGTGAGCCCGGCGGAAGTGGGAGTGCGTCGTGCAGAGCGACGCTTCCACTCCCGCGAGGCTCACAGGGCTGTCGCGCGACAGAAAGCCCGTGCGAAAAGGGCCTAAGAGTAAACTTAAACACAATCAGTGTGAACAAGCTGAAAATAATTCTTAGGCATTCCTCTTTCAGCGGTGCTAGGAACATATTTTGGGCAACATACCTTGTCTCATAGTCAAGACAAGTTAATAGGAGCAAGGCCAGAAACTATTCCTAGAAAGATAGGCAAGCAGTAATCCCTACTTGACTTCAAATTGCTTTCATTTTTCTCTTTCAGCCAGTGATAAAGCAAAAACCTAGATCAGCAAGTTTTCATCACATCCTATTTTTCTTGCAAAAGGCAAGTGTCATCTCTGAGCTCAGGTAGATTATTCTGCACAAGAAATTAAAATCAATTTAGCACTGATCTCATTTAACATGACAGGTCAGTGTCAAGCTGGCTTATTAGCTCTCTTTCTGAAAGGAATGTTCTCTCCGATGTCTTGCCTATGCTGATTTTGGCCCTAGTAGTGGTATCCTGAATGCAGAAGGACAAAGGTACTCTGCAAAAAATCTAAAACTGCAAGTGGCCTATGAGTGCTTTCATTCAGTGGTATACATCTGTCTTTAGAAATGGTTAATACTAGCCACTATTTAAAGTGATCAAACTCTCTTTGGCTGATTGTAAATTGCACTCCAAATCCTGAAACAGTTAGTTTACAGTGGTGTGGTGAGTTAACACCTCCTGCTTAATATAGGAATTGTTTCCATACAACAGTGAGGTGTTTGTACTTTTAAACAACACTCTTGGATAATACGGTGGTTATTCTCTTTCCCGGAAGGGATGGCTCTAGAACAAGGATAGGTGGCTTTTTAAAAATAAATGCGGGGGGCATATCCTATCAAAGATAATCTGTCAGGGACCAAACTAGGAGTGAATAGAGACTGAAGCCAATTGTATAAGTTGGAGGGAGTATAGGGTGGTTGGAGCCATCTTTTCCTCTTTTTCTGTTCTCTGTTCTGTTCTGTTCTGTTCTTTCTCTGTTTCTGTGGCCTCCCTTTCTGTTTGTCTTTCTGACACCCTTTCCTTCTTGATGTAAGAGGCTGCTATGGGAATGGTGGATCACTCTTACCAGATCAGACTGCTTGCTTTAGGACTTGGAAGTCAGTCTGAAGGGTGCAGTAGCCTGCCCCTATTATTGAAGCATTAATTTTTTCTGTGGGTGGGTGGTGGTGGAGTGGTCTGTGAAATAAAGGCCATTTATTGAGAGGAGTAAGCTTTTTTAAAGAGCCAGTATGGTGTGGTATTTTGAGCGTTGACTACGACCCTGGTGATCAGGATTTGGTTCCCTGCTTGGCCATGGAAATCCACTGGGTAACACTAGATATGTCACACACTCTCAGCTGCAGAAAATCTCATCACAGCCACCTTAGGGTTGCCATAAATTGGAAACAACTTGAAGGCACACATCATCATCATCATCAACAACAACAACCTTTATTAAAAAAAATATTAGTTCCTAGTCAAAACTTTTTTTGACAGGAATATAAATCTTTGGTTTGGGCTTGGTAACTGGAAAGCACAGTTTCTTCCAGCTAGCTTCATTGGCTCCTGTTTCTTGAGCAGGAAAGAGTGTGTATGTGTGTGTGGTTATTTCTTTAAAACCACTTGTGTTCTTTTATTTAAATGTTTTAAAACTCAAATATTAGTATACTTTGATTCTTTTGCTGCTGTTCTGGTCAGATTTGTAAAATAGCAAAAAAAAAAAAAAGTGAAATAACTTGGACAAGTAGCTGTTATTCCCTTTACCTGTCACTGTCTCCACCTACCATGGAACTGTCAATTCTATTGGTGTTAGGACCAATCCAGCCTGCACTAGGTCTTGGACATGCAACTGGAAGGGTGCAAGTTGTGACCTTTGTGTCATCCCCCAGACCAGGACAACATGCAATAAAGCCTCCTTTTACCAATAGGTCAGAGTAAGTCAAGTGGTCATCCCTGAATCCTGTTAAACCCTGTAGGTCTAGCTTGTCTGTTGACCTATGTTAGGCTAACAGTTGTTGTCCACAAATAACTATTGTTTTATTTTCCTTAACCATCACTTCTACCACAACTGCACAGAAGTGGTACCCTGCTATGGTAAAAAAAAAAATTGCTATTGTCATTTAAAAGTGCTTGATATGTTACAAAATTAGCAGCGACACTCTTTATGGTGTATTTTCTAATTTCTGTTTTTTTCTATTTCTATTCTATTATAATAGAAATAGAAAATCTTTTCCTAATTTTCTAATTTTCGATTTCTGAGTGTGGTGTTTGTCTTTCTCTGTTTCTTTTTTCTTTATGAGAGTTAAGGCAAATCACCTACGCAGTAAAGTAATATGAGAGATGTGTGACATGCCCATGTACAAGCCAGTCCCACTTCCCATCATTGATACATTCCACAGACATACTCTGTACCACTGTTGTGTCTGGAATCCACAGGAAGGAAGCACATACAGAGCTTTCCCATGCAAGAGTGGGCCGTCAGTTGTGTGGAGGAGCTAAGCACACACACACACATACATACATACATAAATATATTCATGTAGAGCCCATCCTGCAACACTCTGGATGAAGTAGCTGCTTATTATGTTGTCTGAACCTTTCTTTTCTATACATACTACAGGAATCCAGGGCTAATTGTAGTGCATCCTAAATGAAAAAGGACATTATAGATCTCATACAACAGGCGCTAGTGGAGATGTGCACTATGCTCAGGTGGCATATGTTTCAGTCTTGCCATACATGAAGAGTTAGGTAAGTTTGGAGAGCCTAATCTTTCCAGAGATTTCTGACTCTCTTTCACCTTATTTTCAGAGTATTTATACACTGAGTGTGTATAAAGAACTCTGAAGTGAATTCCAAGAATATTCTGGATTTTTACAGAATTATTAATCCTATGACCTGGCCCTTAAGGGATATAAGAAAGGAAGAGCTGGCTTTATTAATACCACTTTTTGTCCCTGTTGATGGAGGAGCTTGCGTTGACCTCAGCAGGATGTGGATTTTGCCATTATGATATAAATGCTTCTTTGCCTTGGTTTCCACTTAATGTCAAGCAAGCAGTCACTACAGTGACATATGGCTTTAGTCCTGGAGTGATAATGGAGTTCAGTGACCATTACCTTGGCATTTGCTGTATTTCCCTCTCTTCATGCTTGAGTAGGTGGTGCATGCATGCGGATGTGTGTGTGTGTGTGTTTTGGTTTCAGTTTATGTGCTTTTTAGCCAGGCAGTTTGAGCATTTCTGTTTAACCTTTTTGCTCAAACCATTTAATGTTAGCAACTTGCGAACAGTCACTGTAGCAACTGGCAAACATCCTCCAAAGCTTGGTATATCATGTTTTGCAAGATTTTGTAATGGTGAGATTTGCCTATTGTGACATGTTGTGATTTTGGAATATTTGCCAAGAGCCTGATGAAGTCACCTTCATTGAGAGTATTTATGTTCAGAGCTTGGAAAAGTCATCTTTTTTCATTACATGACCAGGAAGTCAAGGTGGTAATAGTCTAGGAATTGTAGCCCCAAAAACATAACCTTTCCAGATTCCATTGACACTAGTCTTACAGGTCTGTGAAGATCTGCAGAGTGTTTTTCCTCCATATCCTGGGTTGCTTGTTTCTGTGTTTTTGTTAAAGCAACGAAGTTGGCAAAAAGTTCATTTTAAAGCTTTAAGACAGTACCTTGTAAGCTATCTGTTGTGGAGGACCAGTAGAGATTCCCCCCCCCCAGTGTGCCAGGGACCAGCACCATTTGTGTGTCTGTTGACTGCAACTGCTATTTTTCTTTCCTGTAAAACTCACTGTGAATTGGCTGTCAGTAGCTCACAGACCAAGGCTGATTCACAGAGCATCATTTTGAGTGACATTTCTTGAAAACACAAATCAATTAAAGAAAAACATTAGGGAGAGTGTCAATGCAGAGACTTCAAAACATGCACAAATCACACTTGAATACAAAATCATTTTCAAACCACTATTCCCTAATATGCTTTTATCGTGATAAAGCACAGGACAAACAGAATGAACTGAGTCTTGGTTGAAGTTGTGACCAACAAAGCCCCTACCTGCACGCTTACCGGTCATTCCTCAAATAAAGCAGAGGGGAATTCAGCTTTCAGGCTAAGCATCTGAGCAGAGACATTCCTGGAGATTGCAGAATCTAAGGCCATTTTGTGCAGGGGGCTCTCCAGATATTATTGGACCTCAGTTCCCATCAGTTCTAGCCAGCATCCTACAGTGAGGAATCCTGGATGTTTGTTTGTTTAATCAATCAATCAATCGATTGTAAGATCTTTGGCTCGCTTGCAATAGAAATAGTTTAAGAAAAATTAGATTAAATTAAAACAATAACATTAATTTAAACCACCTAAAATGTAGTAAATGATTTAATTTTAAATAATTTAATTAAAATTTAGTTAATTTTACATAATTTAAAATGTTAAAACAGCTAAAAACCCTGTATATATACAAATTAGGATGAAATCATTAGACCCAAATGGCTTTAATAACCTGATACTGGAATGAAAGCAATGTTAGTGCCAGCCAGGCCTCTAAACAGAGGGCATTTCGTAACCAAGGTGCCACAGGGAGGAAGATCAACTCCCATGTTCTCACATAGTATATTGTCCCCACTGATGGACATGAAGAAGGGCCTCTCCAGCAGATCTAAGTCCTTTGGGCAGGCATATATAGGGAGAGACACTTTTTTAATATTGAGGTCCCAAGCCATTTAGGGTTTAAATGTCATCATCATCATCTTGAATACCAACCAGAAGTACAATATCAGCCTTTGCAATGCCTTTAAAACCAATCTTATATATTTTCTATAAACTATGCCAAACTTCAACCTGCTACATGTTGCATTTTGCTTATTGGAGTTGTGGCTCAACAACATCTGAGATAGCTGAGAGCTGGGGAACAGAGCAACATGAATGTATCTATATCTGAAAAGAGGAGGAGTCAACTGACAGGTTCATAGAAACTAGGAAGACAGCATTTAAAAACCTTCAGTCAGCCTCTCCCAATGTTATGATCCATATGCACCCTTTCCAATATGGAATCAAGGATAGAAGAAGTAATGCTGGCAACATTACTGCATAGATGTGTTTTATTCAAACTTACATAGTAAGGAAATGAGGTATTGCCACTTCCCATTGCTAAGACCTCCTGATGTCTCTTTGACATGCCTCAATTAACCATTTATATGAGTTTTGTCAGCATTAAAAATAGACTCTCAACTGAGTAAGATCGAAGAACTTGGTTCACACTGGCTCTCATTAATGAAGTTGTAATGGAGGGTTGCTGAATCAAACACACTGACTTTCTCTAAATGACAATAACCTGGTCTTGGGGTAGTGGGGAGCAAACACAAAAACCCCTGCCAACTGCACCACATAAATCTGAACACTTTCCTCATAATTAGATGTGACTCATGGCTCTCCTGGAACATTAGTGTGATCTATGCCTATAGCATGTAATTATCTGTCTCTTTTGTGCAGCAGTATAGGCAGCCACTTAAGCATTAATTAACTTTAATGAACTTACTGAAATCAACTTTGACTTCTAAGACAGTTTGGTTTATGGTATAATTTTTGAAGACAAAATACTGCACTGCGGGATTAGGTAATATCCTAATAGCCAGCTGGGGGTGTGTTGTATCTTTGTCCTTTTCTTGGACAACTTTTGAAATGTCAGTTTGCTCTCTTCTGTCATGAAGAACTGGTGTTGACTTATTAACAACCACAAAATACATGGGATTAAATCATCTTGCCTGTGTTATTAATCTTGACAAGCTAACAGGAGGTTAATGAATACAGTGTAGTTGCTAAATTAAATGCAGCGGGCCCCACACTTTCTAAGAACTGGACGATCGGAGCAAAACAAATTAGTTGAATAACAGAAATGTTATTGCACTGGTCAGGCTTCATCTGGAGTAGTGCATTCAGTTCTGGGCTCTTCATTTTAAGACACATATAAACCAGTGGAAGCAGGTTTAGAGAAGGACAGCAAGAATGATAAGAGGTATGGAGAACAAAACATAAGAGGTTGAAGGAGCTGGGTATTTTCAACTTGGTGAAGAGAAGACTGAGGGGTGACATGATTGTACTCTTTAAATACCTCAAGGGCTGTCACAGAGAGGAGAGGGCAGGCCTGTTCTCTAGAGGTCTAATGGTTTTAAGTTATAGGAGAGTGGATTTCAACTGAACATTAGAAAGAACTTCTTGACAGTAAGAATGGTTCAACAATAGAACCAATTACATAGAGAGGTGGAGGGGCCTTCTGTCCTTCTTCTTATTGAGCAGAAAAGCCCATCCACCTCCATGGTTCTATGGTTCTCTAAAACATATTCTGCTTACAGTTCTTTTCACATCTATTTTGAAGCAACTCTCAATGAACAAAGATGGATTTAACTTTTGAAAAAAAATAGCAGAGCTTCATATCATCACTGGTGTTTCACATTCTGGCCATTTGTGGTTATCATACTAAACTGGAGTGGTGATCATGTTGCCTTCCAGATGTTGTTGGACTGCAAGTCCCAGTTGCCCTAGCTAGCAGTGATGACAGTAAAGAATGCTGGAAGTTGCAGTGCAACAACATGGTAAGCCATACATTAGATGGCATGGTCAAGCCACAGTCATACCCACATGGTCCTTCCTTCCTTCCTTCCTTCCTTCCTTCCTTCCTTCCTTCCTTCTTCCTGGTACAGACATGAGAAGGAGCTCAAAAACTTTGTGTTCAGTTTAGATTAATTGCAGCTTCTTATATTATCTGAACCCAATAAATTAATCTTGATTGTGGTTTGTTTTGAGTGATTCAGTATGTTAGAGAGCTGACTAATTTAACTAAAGCCATTATAGTTAGGACTAACCATAGTTTAGTATTTGGATGACATGATAAACTTTGACTAATGGAAATTGGAAATGAAAGCTTCCAAATTCATTATTTACATCAAAAGAAGAAAGGGGAGTGCTTGGGCTCAAGGCTTTGTATCATTGTGGTATATAATAATCTAATTTGATATCCAAACATTGCCGCTATTCTAAAGGTTTATGATAGTTTAACTATACCAGACCACCACCACCCTCAGAAAGTTTTTAGATCTGTTGCAGTCCAGATTCCTGGTTTGGAAATGTATTCTTGCCAGGACGATAACAAACAAACCACTTATGTGTCTTCTCCTGAGAGTTTGGCTCAGGTAACAGTATTGGATTTGGTAGCATCTGATGTTTAGGCTTTGTGGAATTACCTTAGTGCCTGGGCAGAAAAGCAGTAGGAACCTCATGAAAGCTGCTCTGAGCATTCTTAAACAAGAATGAAATACAGACATGATTAAATAATAATAAAAATGAATATATTCAAATGTAAAATGAACAACAAATATATGACATCTATATCCTGAGTTTTAGGATGGGATGAGAGTCATGCCTGAGGTAAAATTTTAATAAAGGTTTGCTTTAGTCTTAATATGTCAATAATACACAAAAAGCACTAGCAACTATGAAACAGAAAAAACTAATTAACTGTATCTCATGCTAAATATGCATTATTTAGTATTAGCAATGCATCAACAACACTTACAGCTTCAAGGCATGAGCCAGCATGATGTAGTGCTTTGAATATTGGACTAGGATACACTTTGAATATTGGACTAGGATACTGAATATTGGACTAGGATACTTTGAATATTGGACTAGGTTAGAATCCCTGCTCAGCCATGGAAACATACTGGTTGAAGTTGGGCAAATCACATTCTCTCAGCCTCAGAGGAAGGTCAAATCAACCCCTCTCTGAGCAAATTCTGCCAAGAAAAAAACGTGATAGGTTCACCGTAGGATCACTATAAGCCAGAAATGACATGAAGGCACACAACAACAATGCAGCAGCAGCAGCAGCTTTGGGGTACTCTCAGTATCATACTTTGAGAACTTGTTCAAACCCTGTTAAGTCTCCAGCGGCAAATGTGTTGTCTCTGTAGTAGACACCAACAGTTAATAACAATAAATACTTTAGCACTTTCAGGGACATAAAAACTCTTCCTGAATATTTTCTAGCTGTGGTCCTTTTACCATCTTTGAACAATAGGCCAGTGTTACTACAAACACATTACAAATGGATTTGCTAAGATGAGCATGGCTACAACAGCCTAATATTGTTTTTTCAGGTGTATTAGATGCACTGGTGTATAAGACACACCCTATTTTCAGACTGTATTCTTTAGAGGGAGGAAAAATTGGTACCCCCACCAGGCAAAAAGGAAAGGAAAGATGGGAGTAGGGTGAAAGGAGCTTCCCCATTCCTGTCATTTTTGCCTGGGTGGGGAGAAGTCCCCACTGAGGCAAAAAGAAAAGGAAAGGCGGGGGGAGCTCTTTTTTCCTCCTGCTTTCCTTTCCTTTCTGCCTGGGTGGGGACTTCTCCCCACTCAAGCACTTGTGTGAGCACTCCCCCTCGCTTTCCTCTGCATTTAGAGCCAGGAGGAGTTACTCGTATTTGCTGGTGTATAAGATGCACCCCATTTTCAAAAAGTATTCTTTGAGGGGGAAAGTGTGTCTTATATGCTGACAAGTGCATAGCTGTGAGAACATTTCAACAAAGGAGTGACAGGAATTTCCTCACTAGCAGTTCATCTTCCTATCTACTGCAGTACAGTATCTCTCTTTACTGAGAGCTCTACAGAAGAGCACCATGCAGGCATGGCATTTGGATAGTGAATATCCTACATATTCAAAGTTTTCACATCTAGCAGCTGTAGTATTCAATCCAAGCATTTCTTATGCCCATGGCCTAGTTGTTTTCAGGTCCAGTATGGCATCCTGTGTCCTTGGGAAGTTGCTGATTTAAATATTTCTAATGCTTGCCCTGCATTAGGTGACTCTGCCACTCCATTAGTATGGGGAAAAAATTAAACATTCAAACATGGTTGAAAAATATGTTTCTTGCATATCAAGAAACTGATTAGAGGAATCCTGGACTTATAAGAATCTTTGCAGTTTGAGACTTATTCTGTACAACCATGTGGCTGTTTTGAATAGCAAACAGTGTTTTCTTGTATAGCAAACAGCATTTTCCATGAAGAAATATTTTCTTTGCAGAAAATTCTGTTTCCTATATAGAAAGTGCTGCTTTCTGTGCAAAACAATGTATGTGGGGTTTATTTTGTATTTTTGCAGAATAATTCTCAAACTGCACAATTTTCAAAAACTTTCTTCCAGTGGGAAGAAGATTGCAAAAACTACTTATTTCCTCCAAGAAGAAATTAGCCAAAAATTGCATCCCTTTTCTGTCCCAATCCTTCCATCCACAGTTGGGCCTTACCTAAATTACCTCCTTTCAGCTACCTGCCATTTTACATTACCCATTTTCCCCTAGAGGTAGTGTCAGGGGATTATGGGAAATTTAGAATGGTGATTAGTTTCCACTGTAGCACTAGTTTTGTTGTCCACCATCACAATCCAGGTTGGTGTGAAACAATAGTTTGTTGGCAGGGGAGGGTGTGTGTGTGTGTGTGTGTGTGTGTGTATGTGTTATCTTGAAACTGAAACTGGCCCTGGCTTCTGTTTTTGTTTAGAGCTCAACAAGTCAGAGAATACAGACAGAGCTTTTTGTTGTTTGTTTGACATCCCATCAGTTTTAGGTTTATCATTCTTCCTCCTCATGCATGCTTTGATAACCTGGTTAAACAGCACATATATGCAGCTGGCTGAGCAAATCACAAACGGAATATTGGAAATGCTTCTTTTCTTTTATGTTTGTATCGATTTTTGTTTTCCAAATTAGAACTAACAGTTTGAAGTGGGAGGATGGGACAAGCCTCCAAATATGTGGGTATATCTAAACATTAATAACAAGCAGCCATTTCTGCCAAGGCTTTAACTGAAGAAATAAAAACCAGTTCTTGTACTTTGTAAGTATCTGAGTGCAGAACGTTACTTGTTACAAGTAATTTGTTATGTAACAAGTAATTTGTTATGTAAAGTATCACTTCCACCCTTATTCATCACCATTAATGCTGTAGAACATTACAGAAACTTATATGCTACTCATTACTTTCCCTTTTCTTTTAAAAAAAGGGTATGATTAATAAGGGAAGGGCATAAAGCTTGAAACATTTAATATGAAATGTCTTTAAAATTTCTAAAAGGTCCTTTTAAAAGTAACTAGAAGATGCAAGACACACACACACAAGTAACTGTTATCCATATTTATTATGCTGCTTTTAAAATGTGACTTTTATCACACCCTCATTTAAATGCACCTCCCAATAATGTGTTACAGATAATTAGGTTACATGTAATGCATAACTTCTCTGGCCTAGTATTTCTTTATGTAAAATTAGGTGAAAATTTCTTCAGGGCCAGCTTTGATGTATGTTTCTCTTAGTGGAGTAAATAGTGGGAGGAGTATTTTGATTGGGAAACTGGCATGGGGAAAGAATTAATTTTGTCCCACATTGTTATATTCTCAGTACAGTTCTCTACACATAACACACCTACACATGCCCGCAACTGTTGTTTGTTTCTGAGGAAACACCAGTAGATCTGCTTTCATATTTCCAGTGTGGCTCATATCACTTGACCCTGAATTAACTTGTCTTTGTTCCATTTGGAATGCTGAAAAAGAATACTATTCCCTTTTATCATATATGGTTGGGATATGCCTTTTAAAAGTCAGTCTGAAGGTCTTGTTTATGATAGGCTACACTATTATACAGGGTTAATGAAGAAGAAGAATCTTGTGAGCCCTTCTCTGGCTGTTTCTTTATCAGTGTGAGACTGAAAACCAACCATTTTTTTTAAAAAAATGTATATTTTGAATGAGGCATGTGTGGTGTTCCAACCTAGTTTAAGTCTGATGTGTGAAAATGCTCTAATTGATAGCTTGTCTTCTTGCTGTTCATTTTTTGAAAGGTTGTTCTTCCTGCTCTCCAGAGAGCTGTGCAGCAGCTGCTTTAAGCACAGTCAGACTGTGAACATGGTGTCAGGCTGCACAGGCGATCAAATTGCAGACAGTGAGACGGGAATTCTTTGGTTGCTTTGCTAATTATGATCAGTATGGGTTCCCCCACCCCACCCCAGCGCCACTGGTCCTTCTCTGTCCTTTGATCTCCAGACTTAAGAGGGGTATCTGTGTGGTGCACGTCACTGAATATAGATTTTATATAGACTCTTTCAGAGACAGAAAGAAAAGAGAGCCTTGTATTAAGCGGCTGATTCAATACATCCAGATTTTAATTTTTAAAAAATGTTCTGGAAACTACATACTAAATTTGAATCTCTTTTATTGTAGAATTGTCTTCTATTTTGTGTGTTATTCCCGATAGGGATGCATGCATTTTAGAATAACTGTATTTTCATGCTCTTTGACACCAAAGGAGATTAGTTCTGCTTCTCAGACCTGAAATAAAACATTATATGCAAGAGCATGTAACAAAAGCCTTCACTTTCATCTTGTTTAGGTGAAGAGCTCAAGTAGCTTCAGTAGGAGGGAGCAGCAGTGGGGAATTTCTCCATTTCTGCTGCTCCCGTCCATCCCGCTGCACTGGCCTGCTTAGGCCCATGACATTAAGCATCTGTGGCAGGAAGAAAATTATACTGAAAGAGAGAAATTGAAGTGTCCTGGGAAGGGTTAAAGGTGAGATGTTAGGGTTCTGACTAGTAGCCCTGAGAGCATGGTGGAGGAGGCTCTGGTACCTTTAGGTTATTTAAGCAAATAGTCTGAACTAAAACTCCTGATAAGAGTTTTTCACACATTACATTCCACACAAGTACAGTGTATGAACATTGCTGCCCATTGGTGTAAATATCCACATGCAACATAATGTGCAGCCTAAATAACCTAAAGCCGCCAGATCATCTCTGATCTTGGAAGCTAAGCAGGGTCAGCTCCAGTTAGTACTTAGATGGGAGACTACCAACAAATGCCAAGTGCTGCAGGCTATATTTCAGCGGAAGGAACTGGCAAGATCCCCTCTGAGTATTATTTGCCTAAGAAAACCCTACAAAACTCATGGGATCACCATAAGCCGACAGGCAACTTGAAGGCACATACACACACAACATGTGTGTACACGTGTTCATACATGGCCTTCTGGGTTTATATTGTGGTTCAGATATTCAGCAGCAGAAATAAGGAATTTTGAGGTCTTGTGTAATTTTTTTTATTAAGCAATTATTCCGAAAATTACTCAGAAATATGGATGGTTTTCAAGATGGTTTTCAGTAGAGCTTGCACAAGATTCTACTCATTGAAAAAGCTATTAGTTTTACAAAAATCAATATATATAAGTAATTCAATTTAATGCACATGAGGACTGGCAATCCTGTTGGTTATTCCCAGCTAGAGTAGACCTATTCAATTAATCATGAGTCAACACATAGATAAATCCCATTTATTAAGTTGGTCTACTTTAGTTGGTACTAACAACAGGATTTAGATTCAGATCAGCTAGAAGGCATGGTGGAAGAGCAACCTGTTATCTGAATGTTAGGCAAAGAACCCCAAAGGGGAACAATGTATCAATATCTGTATCACCGTCTCCTACAACAACTCTTCAGTCCTCCTTTGTCATATCTCCTTTGCTTCAATTCCTCTAGTTCCCCAGTTATATCACCAATATTTGTTGTTGTTAATTGCAGTCAGGTTAACCTCAACATATGGTTACTCTATCGATGAGAGACCTCCAAGCCATTCTATCATCAACTTTCCTGCTCATGTTTTACAGAATCAAGGATGTGTCTTCCTTGATTGAGTCTATCAATCTATAATGTGGTCTTCCTCTTTTTTATTACTGCCTTCTACCTTATGAAGCATTATTGTCTTTTTTAGTGAATCTTGTTTTCTCATGATATGGCCAAAGTATGACAGCCTCAGTTTAGTCATCCTGGCTTCTAAGGAGCATTCAGGTTTGATGACATTTCCAAATATATTCTCCTTCATCCTCCCTCCCTCCCTCCCTCCCTCCCTCCCTCCCCTGCTCTATATATACACATATATGTGTATGTTAATACAGTATATATTGTACTATAAACACAAAAAGTGCAAACACTCTTACACAGAGTGTAAGAAACCAGGTCCCTGAACAATTGACTGAATCTAAGTGTCCTGGATCGCAGTCATTTTACAGATAGACAGCAGCCATTTTATTCTGCACAATGCCCTCTGTGTACTGCATTAACATGTCCTTTGCCAGGTTGAAATGGCCCTACTATAAGATCCTCTGTAGGACTGCCGGAGTGAAAATAGCAAAAGGTATTGTGTAGAAGAGTGAATTAATGATTGTGTAGAATAAGGAATTTCAGCAAATACTACTTGTTACCTGGTTGCATGACAAGCAAAACCTGCAGAAATCCCTGCTTCTACAAACCATTAAAAGTATAGGAGCCCTCTCCAGTTTCCAATCTGGCCAGCCTTGCTCTGCCATGGGCCCCCTAAATGCTGAAGCTCACTCTGTTGTAGATGGTCAATTTTGTCCATTTTAAAGCTCAACTTAGCATTACTAGGTTGAGTCACTGCATGGTGCAGTAAGTTTGGTGGGCTTGATTTGTATGAGTAAGCCAATTACTATGTGTTTTTTTTTCTGGAAAAAAATAGAGGATGGCTTGGAACTATGACACTCATCAGCATTTGTCCAGTATATGTCTCTGATTTGAGATTATGACATTCGCCAGCATTTGGAGAAGATACAGAGAGACTGCTAGAAACTGTTTCAGTTTACATTCAGAAACACAAGGAAGGACTGTGAGATGTGGTCAAGGTGAAACATTGGGTTTCAGTTGCTTTCTTTGACACAGAATTAACAGTTGTGTTCATTGTTTTAAAGAGTCTACTTGTTTTTAGTAGCTTCTGACTACTGTGGCAGTGGAAGGATTACAAAGCCACTCCTGCAATGTGCCACATGTAAACTGGATGAGACCCTCAGGGCCATTTTTGTTTTCCCCAATGAGGTTCACATTGAGCATATTTTGCGTCTGTGGATGGAAAGAAGAGCTTTTCCATCAAGAAGTGACCCATAAATTGACTTCCTGGCTATGTCCTGTTTGGGGAGGGGGGACATTTTTTGAGGCTTATAGGCTCCCGAAGTAATAAGAGACATTTGAGGACAAAAGAATTCAATTTGGAGATGTATATGGCGGTGGCTTCCAAGGGGGCAGTGAGGCGCCCAGTCCTCAACAGTTGCCCATGCCTGCTTTAAAGGAACTGAGTAGCACAGTCACTAGACAACTATTTGCTTAAGGGAGGCTCTTAACAATGTGTTTTTGAGCCTAAACCCATGAGATTTTCCATGGCATTGATTGGGAGAGGTCCTATCTAATAACAGTGTGAGTGCCATATGAACCATGCCCCAGCACATACCTAGACTGAACCTACTGATGAACCTGACTATTTGATATTATGAAGGGAGCTCTTTCACATGGTCTGTTTTCCTGATTGGCTGTGGTTCCTAGTAGTAGGGATAGGAACCTAGGGGATGCTGTAGATTAAAATAGAAAATTCAGGTGGGAGACACGGGAATACTCTATGAATAGGAATGCTTAGCTTCAGTACATGAATGTTTCCTGCAAATCACACATCAATATTTCATTCTGGCATATTTTTCCAGTTATTTCCCCCATCCCCCACAGATAGCATTCTAAAGCACTTTGACCTGTAGGAATTTATATGAAGTTTTGACTTGGATTGTGCTTTAGATTTGATAGAATGCTCAGTGAAGACACAGACAAGGCCAAAAATTCAAAGTTGCTAGAAGTGCAAAAGGTGTATGTATGAGAGAAAGATGGATTGCCTCTGTCACCTACTTTTCAGCATTACTATCAATGACAATGTTACGCTTTCTAGCTTTGTCCTGCTTCTCTAGATGGCTAGTACCCACCATTTTGTTTCCATTATAAGTGCTGCTGTTAGACATACTATATCATTACATAGTTTTGTTCACATCTGGTTGTGAGGAAGAATGAAGAGTAGGACTGAAATGGTAAGATAAACCCCTTTCTGAATTGGAGGACTCAAAGACATAGCCATGTTAGTCTGGATCAGTATTAAGTCTATGAAAGCTTATGCTATCAACCTCTTTCTCTCAGATAGTTTCAAAGGTGCTACAAGATCCCTTTGTATACCACATTTGAAATTCATTTTCCATGAGGCATATCGTTAAATATCCCCATATTTCCACTGACTACTAAAGAGGCTCATTTTGGCTCAGCCTTGCTCAGTACTTGTGTCAGCAGCTAAACAAGGGGTGGGCAACTGTGGTGAATATGAGGTACAGTGTTTTCCTTTCACACAATCATGCTGGGTCATACTGCCCCCTTGTGAGTGAAAAATTTGCCAAAAATAGCACCCAGAAGTGATCAGAAGTCTAATGCCTACTTTGACTTCTGAGTTTTCAGCCAATTTTCAGCAAAGTAAGTAAGTATTTAGAGGTAAACTGCCCATGCAGGTTTGGTGATTTGCCATTTGAGAGCATTTCTTTCATCTTTTTAAAAAATATAATCTTAGTGGGGGGCTTGCAAGTTCTTGGATGTTAGTATGGCTGTTGAGGCCATAAAAGGGCTTGAGGTCATACATCAGATGAGGAAGGTGAGGTCCACAGGTGTTGTGTGAGGGCAGAGTGAAACCATGGGCATCAAAGCTACTTCTGACCTCTCCTGATTTCAAGCCAATGACTCTCCTGAGTCCTTGTATCTAAACCTGCTTGCATCCATGTAGTCAGAAATGTTGAAAGATTAGAGTTTCTGGTTACACAGAGAGATGTGAATGTGTAGACTCTTGTCATGGAGGTCATAGGTGGTGCTTGCTATCACAGTTCCCAGTCTCAGTCCTGTGCCTTCACTAATCATGGGGTGATAGTCTGAAAGGACCTTGTGCTTAGTTTTATCACTACTCTAAATGTGATAAGACCTCAGGCTGGGTTACTGAGGTATATGTGTAGGATTGGGGTGAAAGACAGAGGCTTGGGGCTTTTTCTATAAGAAGTAGCATACATTAAACAGGGTATGTGATCAATGTCAACCAATTGCCACAAATTATCAAATCAATCAGTACACCATTAAAACTTATGAATAGTTTCCTTGAGTGAAATCTCTGGAAGGTTGTCGGTAGCATATACATTTGAAACATGAAGTTAATAGTGATAAAAGTATCCAATTAAGCTTTCTAGTTTCAGTTAACTTCAATTCTTTGTGAATTTTCCTTTCAGTTCCTGGGCCTCTGAGATTTGTTCAACAGGCTTTTGGAGTCTAGAGTTAATTTAAGTGTTTACATTCTCTTCCTAAATAGGTTTTGGTTCATTGCAAGAGCACTTTTTGAAGAGGCATTTGTTGAAATGGGCTCAACTGTATCACCAAGATAAAGAGCTTTTCAGGCTCATCAGAATATATAGTTTCACAGCTCAGTCTCTAGATAAAGCCACTGCTACAGGATAGTCTTGGAAATAATTCTTTGTTTTGCAATTCCATGAGTATACAGTTTATTATAGTTTCAAAGAAAACTTGCCCTAGGCAGAGATAAAATATTGGTGCCACATCAAAGATTAAAATTAAGCTTTTTAAAATATAGCTTCAATAATGTGTATGAAATAAAAGTATTTGAATACAATGGTTTAAATTGTATTATCTCTGCAAGGAATCTGTTAAAAAGCAGCTTTTTTTTTTTTTAAACCCTATTAAGACAAGAAAAACAAAGAGCCAGGCCACGTATTCTGAGAAATCTGAGATTGCTCTTTCCCCATGGGTGCATTTATTTGACACACAGGCATATATACATACACATGGAACCAGTAAATGTACCCACAGGAAGTACATTGGTGTTATGCTCTCAAGACACATGTATGAATGCATGCATGTTCTGAGTAAACACTCAGCTGTAAGGGATCTTTGGCAATAGTACATCTGGGCAGGTTGGTCCCAGTAACCCACGCTCATCCTGAGCAATTTCAAAAGGAAAGTTATTGAGCAGACGAGAACAAAAATATACACACTGGAAAGCAGTGATACGAAGCTTACTCCTCTGTCTAGAATAGTATTGCACAACCCACTTCTGCCCCAGGATCTCTTTCTCATGTGTAGTGAACTTTGGCTGTTTGCCTCCACCTATGTTCAACTGCATGTTTGTAAATAAACAACTGTTACAAGACAGATGTTACAAAGTACCACAATCCTCTAGTGATCTTTCTCCAAAGGAAACAAAAGCTTGGATAGATACTGTAGCCCTGGAACATTTGCACGAGCACACACTATGTTTCTCAGTTGAAGTGAACACTTGAGGAGGACTGAATGCTGGTATTGACCCACTGTACTCCTCATCTGGAGGGGGACAAATCAAAGAGGATTATATACATGGAGGCTCTCAGTGTAATTGGGAACCCTGGAAAATGTCTTAGACCTTATTCCACCCTAGGAGGGTATCAATACAATGCAACTATAGCATTTTGATACCACTTTTTCTGTCCTGGTTCTACCCTATGGAATCCTGGGTTTTATAGTTTGGGAAGTTGTTTAGAATTCTCCATACCCTCCTGAACTATAGCACTAAACTCCCTTTTCTTAATTCCATGCCAAACTACAAATGCTGAGAGAGAGAGAGATGTTTTAGTTCTCAGCACATATATGATAGCCAGCATGGGGTAATGGTTTGAACATTGAACAGTAATCCTGGCAACCCAGGTTCAGTTCCCTGCTCAGCCATGGAAACCCACTGGGTGAACTTGGGCACATCGCACACTCTCAGTCCCAGAAAACTCTGTGATAGGTTCACCTTAAGGTTTCCATAAATCAAAAACAACTTGACAGCACATAACAACCACAAGTATATTAGTGTTGTCCCTGTCATTAGCATGGATGTGGAGAACATTGTGTGCAGTTACAAAAAACTTTTGTCTTCTCATGTTCACCAGTTAATTGATACCAAGTAGCATAAACCTATGCAGTAAAAGGTGTGAAGAAGGCCATAGTTTATTTCCTTTGTAGACTTTGGTATTACTTGATCTGCAATCAGTCTCATTGTTCTTTCTGCACAGAACCAATGAGTCAGTTTCCGTTGTTTGTGTGTTATTTTTTTGGTTCACTTATAAAAGAGTCCTTTTTAACAGACATAAAACTGCAAACACAAAAGCCTAATGCAGGAGGTGTGGGCATATATTTTACTTAATAACAGTGGAGTAGATTGCAGATTGACTGTGTGACTTTTAGCATGGGGAGGAGGGGATTGTCTAGAAAATAGTTTCTTGTGTGGGCAGCCTTAACAACAGGGGAACAAAGAACTTTCAAAGGACGCTGAAGAATTTTTAAAGCAGGCTGTAAGAAGAAGAGGTTGTTAAGGTTCAACAGGGCAAATTCACTGCTGGCTCTCCAAAGGTTAGGTTATTATTGTGCCCTATAGAGACACTAAAGGGCAATGTGTGTGTTCTTTTTTACCACTTTATATTTATTTTAGCTTTCTAATATCTTTAGAGGTGTGTGAGCCATGGCAATTATATAAAATAATTAGGGTTGCCATCTAATAAAAAGAATTGTAGTTGATTAATCACATAATCTCAATCAATTAAATAAGTCTTTATATGAAAAACAAATCTTTTAGTGCAGTCTAATTTCATGAGAGGCTTGACCTAATTTCAAAAGCTTCTTGCAAGGGGTCATTTCAGAGTTCTGGAAGGAGTCGTATGAACTCTCAGTATGGTAGACTGGAAGAGAGGAAGCGAAGGTATCAAGCGGGTGTGAGAGAGGCAGGAGAAGGCGGGGGGGGGGAAGAGAGTGTATTGTTGAAGACAGAGGATGTCCCAGAACTTTATCACACAAGGTAGGTAAATTGCAATTACAGCAAGCATTTTTGGCTTGGACTTATCATGTGAGGTCATTACTATTCTGTTGTTCTCCTGGTGGGAGACTCTTTGGAAAGTATTTCCATAATCCATTAATGATCTCCTTTGCAAAAGAAATGCCTTTGCTACAGTATCCCACTGGGAGAAGAACAGAACCTTATGTGATAAGTCCCATGAAAAGACACTATTATCCTGTTGTAATTTTGATTTACCTACCTCGTGTGATAAAGCCCTCAGAAAGAGGTGGGTATCAGAAAGAAAGAGAGAGGAAAGGAAGTGACAGAGAGAAAGAGGAAGGGAAGGAAGAAAAGAAAAGGTACCAGAAAAAGAGAAAGGGATATCAGGAAGAGAGAAAAGGTGCCATGAAGATGGTGACCTGCCACTTTTTGGTATATAGTCCCCTCTCCAATTCTCCTGAAGAAATATGGTCTTCAGTCTAGACCCTGGGGATTCTGGAAGTTATGGTTCAAACATGACATTTCAAAGCTGTGGTAGAGGGGTACCTTTAACATGCTTAGCCATCACCTTTGAGAATGATGTTACCTCACTGAATTGTTACAGACCAACTGCCTCTTGGTTGCAGCTGTTAAACACCAACTTTATTCATATTTTCTGAACATTTGTGACCCAGTGTGGCCAAGCTAAAGCCCCTGCACATATGAAGGTCTTAAATGTAAATGAAAGGTCAACAGAATGAATGTGCTCTAGAAGTACTAACCCTCCCAGGACTAAGCAGTAATCTAAAAGCAAAGAGGCTTTTGTCAAGCCATCTTTGTGGAAAAAAAATGCTCAAAGAGATTTTGTGGAATGAAGCAACAGTCTAGCAGTTTATCTTAGCTGCATGAAATTTCCTCTTCCACATGGCCTCAGCAAGAAACAGATGGTGCTCTGGAGGCCCAAAGCCTTGCACAGTTATACCATATTGTGTAGTAGGCATAACAGACAAGAAAAGCCATGCATTATAAACATGACAGATTCTCTGCAGGCTTTGAACTGTGGGAATTGAGGAATCTTTTGATACAGTGTCTGGATTCCTAGCTCAGCAGGTAAGACTGGACATATATCATAGAGTCTGTGATAAACAAGCTGTGTCCAGTACCAGCTATTTGGGAAGTGCCACCTTTCAAGAGTGAATTGATGCTATCAGAGATAAAAGGAATAACTGGGTTGTACCAGAAGAAACTACAGCTGTACATCACAGTGCACTAATCTTTAAATAGTTATACGAGGAAAATGAAATTTAACAGTAAAAAATTCCAGTTGGTAATACAAATGTTTCTACATGCTGCTAAAAATTTCTACATTTTCAAATGATGTTTTGCAAATTGTATACAATTCCCCCCCCAAAAAAGAGCCATTACAAACACAATTACATCAAGCTTTGGGCTTGTGCTGGCCTCCTTCTCTCATGGACAGATGTGAAGCTGCCATTCCTGGGTTTGGAGCAAACCATACTTTGTAGATATGGTTTGCATATAACTTGCTCACAAACCAAGATCAGAAGTCACAGTTTTGATACTGAATTGCAGGCAAACTGTGACTTGGAACAAGCCATATTTTGGATGAAATGGCAAGCTGTTTGCTTCAAAGTGCAACATTTTAAAAAATGGAACCCCTCAGATATCACTCCCACATATTTGGAGTGGGTGGAGTGATGTTGGAGTACAAGTGGCAATCATTCCATGGTGAGCCAATGAGTCTGCAGATATCAGTGATGATGAGATTGATGGCTACACGCTTCCCCATGAGGATGCAGTATGCGAATCATGGTTCCATATCTCTAATCTAGGTATTCCCTTTGAACTAGCACTTCTAGCAGAGTTAAGCCTTTGATCATTATTAAACTACAAATGTATTTTTTGTTTAACTGCCTTGGCTTTTCCAAAAGAAACTTGGGGATGGTAGTGCCAAGAGTCTTCTGCTTTTTCATACAGCTTCTGCATCCAGTTCCTGTAAGGGAGAATAACTTGCCTGGAGTACATTTTGGTGTTCTTTGCACATTTGAGATCCCTAGGTTGTACTGCTGATTCAGTGCCAGAGGATTGTTTCAAACTCCTGGCTGGCTGTACTGCAATGCTCCAAAAATGCTATCATTTTCCACTGTCATTTGCAAGACAGGAAGAACACAACCCTGCCTATGTTCACCCCATTCACAAGAATATCTCCATCATTTAAAAACTGGCTCAAATTGGCTCTAAACATTTACAGATCTTCCTGCATTTGTAACTGGAAATTAGTGTTTGTGTGTCTTGATAAAATATCATATGGGTTCCAGCTGAACTAAACAGCATCCACCTGTTATTGGTTATTCATTTAATCTACACTTTGCTTTTCTCCTGATACTGGGCGCCTACATATCAAAACATTGAAACCCTATTTGATAACAAAAGTTTTAAAAAATCAAATAAGCAATTATATTAAATTAACACTAAATTAAAACAATTTTAAAAACCCAAGACAACATGAAGCAGATAAAAGCAAAACATAACCCTTTAAAATACTTTTCTCCCAGTGTTCATAGCAAAAGGTCTACCTAAATGGGGAAAAAAAGATGTTACTCTGACAACAGCCAACAAAATGTAGGCCTGTGATTCTAACATCATCTCCTTTCTCTCTTGTTGACTGTTGAATGTTGAATAAGCAGCTTCAAAGACTTGCATGATGTATTTTATGCTTTGGAGTTGGCCCTGCAAAATCCTGCTTTGTGGATTTTGTATTTTGTTGTATTTTGCTGCATGGCCAATATAGCTATCCCAAATATGTTTTCTAAGAGCCAAACTACTTTAGTTTCTCTAAAGTATGGATGGAAACTATGCAGCCCTCCAAATGCTGTTTGCTTAAACTCCCAGCATTTCACCATTGGCTATATTGGCTAGAGCTGCTGGGATTCAAAGTCCATCGATATATGGAGGGCCACATGATTCTCATCCCTGGTTACCAAGTCATAACCTTGCAGTTCTCTGTCTAATAACAGTTTTCCCCTGTCACAATTGAAATAACTCACCCAATAAACCTTACCCCCTAGTATCTTTTGAGTACTGTTACTCCAGGAAAGAAATCACAGCACAAAGATTTGGAAGAGGTATGAAAGATTTCACATCATCATTTTGTGCATCTGTTCTGTGATTCCATCCCAGCTCTGCTATTGTGAGAAAACGGGGCTGTACACTCAAAATGGTCAGCTTTTGTGTGTAGTGGGGAAAGTTTTCAAGGCCTACATCCCTAACAGAAGACCTAGCTAATATAGAATTCATTTGCACAGGATGTGGGAATGGTCACTAACTTAGATAACTTTATCAAAGGCTTCGACCTTTCTCTGATAGTTAAATAGAACCTCCATGTTCAGAGACGTTCTTCTTCTGAAAAAGACATTGGGAGCAAAGAAGCAGAGAGATCTATTTCCTTTATGGTCTGTATTTCACAAACAAAACTGGCTTGGAAATGGGATGCTGGACTAGCTGAATCTGTAGTCTGATGTAGCAGACTACAGTAGTAGTTCTTACATTGAAATTATTTTTGTGTGGATGGCTACAGAACTTAGCCTGGGGTAAAACAGCATGTGGTGGAGAGAAAAACATACAGAACTGACACTATTGGTTTTTATTCTGTTAGAAAACACAAGGAGAGGGGAAAAAAGGAACTGGCAAGATTTAATCTCCGCACAGCAACATGGCCTCTCTGGAAGCAGAGCAACGTGATTATAGTTCCATGTTATTAGTGCAGAATGGCTTTTAAACAAGGCAGATTGAATTAAGCATCCTAATGGGAATCGCATCCAGAGTAAATAAGAGAAAGCCAGAGCTGCTGGTGAGTGATGCATCTGTCAGTCATTTCCTATTAGAACAGCAGAAAGGTGTGGTTAGCCAGCAAGAGAAGCATAAACGTAGATTTGGATTTGCTGGCTAGGTTGTACAAGCTATCTTAATTGGATGTTGCAAGGACTGTGTTGACTGCATTTGCCACGGGTCAAACTCAGTCTTCCCAACCATTTTTAATTTTATTTTGGGGGATGGAAGAGAAAGGGAGAAGAGCAGAGAGGCATAATAAAAGGTCTAAGGCTATCATACTATATGTTGTAAGTAATAATAAATATTTGAAGAATCCTCTGAAAGAAAGGTGCATTACCTTTGTTTAGGTAAACATTAAAGATGTTTTAAGATACCTAAGGCATTTTTCTCAACTGCTTTTAGTGCTTTTAGATTGTTGCACTATTTTATTTTGCTGCTTGTTTTACTTTAGTTTTATGTGCTGCTTTGTTTTTACACCTTGCACTGGTTTTATCTTCAGTGTTTTATGTGCTGTTTTTATTGTTCTATATTGATCTGTACTCTATGTTTTGGTTCACCTATGCTGTCTCCAGAAAACACTGGCAGTCCAATGGTGTAATAAAAACAAAAATAAAATTAAGTTGAGCTCAGCCACATTTGTGAGCATTCCACAGTTTGTCTCCAAATTTGCATGTCGGAGAGAGAGAGAGAATGCGTATCTAAATAAATCTCACAAAATTAAAAAATGCTTCTGCATTTTTAATCTTTATCCTAGCTTCTGATTTTGGATGAAACCAAAAGATCAGCAACATCACTTTTTAAAACTAGGACTCCCAGAATCCCCCACCTAGCCTCGACCAAAGGTCTTCTGTAACCATAATTCGAGTTCATCTGCTGTCTTAGGTTTATTTGCTGCCTTAGGGCATATTGAGGAGGGACTAGGCTTGCTATTGGCACAAAAAAATATTGTGTTAGCCATATGGAGGTAGTATCTCCATACAGAAAAACAACATAGGAAGGAAGTCTACAGCTATCCTCCAGGAACCAACTAACCACGTCACTGTTCTGGATGACCCCACTTCATTGACCTTCAAGCATTCACGGCTCTGTCTCAATCACATGGAAGACTTTACGAAAATGGAACCAGCTTCTGCTTCAGACTTTGGCTGACTGCACAGAGGTCAGAGGAGTGGATGTGGTTAGGGATAGAGATGTTGGAACAGGGCCAGGAGGTGTGATTCTTCACACTAAGCTACATGTGTGAAGACTTACACTTACACGGAGCAATGATGTTTTGAAGAAGCCCCAGAATGTTTAACTACTTTGTTGTGGGGGAGGGGGCAACAAAAGTTCTGGATATTGAGGAGGGTCAGGTGACAGACAGCGTCTAGAATTACATAATTGACTTCTCCCCTTGCTACTCTCCCCACATGGTCTACACTGCTCAGGCCACATTGAAGGAAGCCAAAACAGCACTGAGAAGACTATAATGGCTTTTTGCTTCTGGCTGGTGAGACATAGAGGAGGACTTCTCCTACAGATCTTAATCTTTGGCCAAGTATATATAAAAGTCTCTCTTTTGGTCTTGTGAATGAGCTATCATGCGCTGAGATGGTGGGATCCTACTTCCTTAGTCAAGTGGAGGTTTTTCTGAAAGTCACCTTTTCTTCTTTTGGAACTGTATCTTGGCAAATCATTGTGCCTAACAAAAAACAACCTCAAATGGCTTTAGATTGTTGACTTTTAGGGGTTAGCCCAAGATGCCTGAGACAGAACAGCAACTGGTATACCCCACACCACTCCTTCACTGTCAAAGCGCCTACTGTCTTAAGAAGAACTATCTATTTTAGCATCTGAGGAAGAAAATCTCAGCATTGCTTCTCTCCTTGCCCAGCGGACGAGAGGGGCAGGAAAAAAAAAGATTATGATTAATTTAAATGATCAAGAAGTTGCTGCCTTTCATGACATGTGACATTTCCTGGTGGAAGCGGCAGCCTCACTTGCCTTAAAAGGCAGGACTGTTCCTGCACTTCTGTGCTCTGCAAGATGACAATTGGGTGACCTTAGATGCAGAATATAGATATAACTGTTGATGTCTGTGGCTTTCATTTCTTTAGGCCAACCTTTTATGTGCCTGCTTGTAACTTTGAAAGAACAGCTGACAGAGAATTAGCTTGCTGGAATCACAATTCCTATAATAATTTCTTGGAACTAGCTTGTGTTATTCACTCAGTGTTCACAACCTATATAAATTTTTATGAGTGTCAGTTTAGTCCCTCTAATGCTTTTCATTATGTAGTTTGCATTTCTCCATAATGCCCCCCCCCGCCCCGCCTTCTGTCAGCATACTCCTGGCTCTTAAGTATCACTGGCCTTTTAATTCTTTGGTAGGGAAAGGAAGTGGTAATGATGAGCCTCTTGGCTGATGCTTTCATTAGCTCAGGAACATGTGATGTGAAATGCTAGAAGTCACACTTTCCCTGACAAATCATGAGGATTCAAACACAACCCCGTGAGAACTGATTCATAACACTGCTCAATCCTTTATTGAGAGGTAATGCTCAGTGCATTGAGTAGAATTTACTTCCAGGTAATTAGGATGACAATTTATGTATTCATCCTCCAAAAGAGAACACACAGGTGTTGTGTATGCCCAAATGTTTGGATGCACATTTAGGAGGGAAATGCTATATTTTAAACAGAAATGCACTTTGTCACACCACAGGGGGAAGACTGTGAGTTGTCTGACTGGTTAGGCTGCTGTCCAGGTATCAGCTATGGATGGGCAAGTTCAAGGGTTCCGCTCTCCTGTCTCTTGATTCCTTATTTTTTAAATAGACCGTATCTTCAAATAGAGATCTGTCCTCTACTGGCTCTTAAAATAAGAAGGTTGTACTCTGTAAAGGAGGACACACAGCATGTAAATGTGCATAGGTTTGTCCAGTATGATAGTGGCCAATCTTTGCATTAAACAAGTGACCTTGTAGACTTATGGCCTCCTAGATGGGGTTAAGTTACAACTTGCATCTGCGCCAGCCAGCACAGCTAATCACAAGGGCTGATGGGATTTTTTTTTTCATTCATTCACATTTGGAAGGCCACGTGTTCCTTATCTTTGTATTACTTTGATAGTAAGATTTCTGGAACTGAAGGAGGAAGGGTTGTACTGTTTAATGCCCCCACTTCAGTGCTCTCTGCATATAGGAATTAGCACATGGGACAAATGTTTAGACTAACCTCTCCTTAGCACACAAATTTATCTCATGCAGAGATTTTTGGAAAAAATATGGGCTATGTTTGTGTGTGTTAAAAAGTAACCGTTTCAGCATTCACTATGTCTGTTTTTGACATAATTCTATATACTACTATCTAAATCTCCAAAGTCTGGGCCTTATGTAGCCAAAATAGCACTTTCTGTGCATGACAGGGAAACAGCAGTTGGCCTGAGAGAATTTTTTTAAAAAAAGAAAAAAAAAGGGGGTGAGGGGAAGGAGAGATGTGTAGGGTTAGAACAATGGAAGAAAAAGCCCTAAGAAAATTGAGCATGCTCGGTAAGAACAGTATATCGTGGCCTAAATCCAGTTATTAATCCCAACTAGAGTAGACCTTAGCAAATCAAAACTTGACATAAGTTCCATTGATTTAAGGCATCTATTCTAGTAGGAGCCAGTGGTTGGATTGAGGCCAGAGTGTCTTTTGCAGAGGAGGGGAAGAAATGAAGTATTCTGGAAGAAGATAAAGGTGTTTGTCTCAAATCCTGAATAAGAGCGTTCTACACTGCCACATTTGTGCACTATAATATGTGGAGCAGATCCATTAAGGCACTATCTTTTCCAGCATTAAGCTGGTGTTATCACCCTACAGTAGAGAGATTTCTTCCATTTTCAAATGTTATTCTGAGAACAAGAGTAAATCAACATTTTGATCATATTTATTCTTTCTCTCTCAAAAAAGGGAAGAATTATCCATATTTTTTCTCTTTCTCTCTCAAAAAAAGGGAAGAATTATTCAAAACTGAATACAGAAATCTACAGGATATCAAAGGAAGTTAAATGTCAACAGAAAGCTCATCAAGTTTAAAACTATCTCTTCATGTTTCAAATCTGTGAGCTAACACAGCAACAGATGTAACAGGTAGAGCAAGTAGAGTTTAAAATAACAACAATCGCCTTTGATCAGTGCTGTTGATCTGAAATGTCTTAATAGCTTATTTTTCAGAAACTTTCTGTTTCCTGCAAATGAAACCACTTTTTGACCAGATCTCTTACCAGAAAAAAATACAGATACGCTCTAGCCAAGAATTCTTCAAATATGATTTCCAGAAGAATAGCTGTGTTAGTCTGTTGCAGCAAACAAAAAGGCTCCTAAAAAGACTCTGGTTGCTTGTAAAATGATAGATTTCTGACACTTGCTTGTGCAGCAACAATTAAGTTAGATTTTGTGTGCTGGCATAGTTTTATAGGGACACATATTCAGGCCTAACATACATGCAAAGTTCCACATGCAGAAAAGCTTTTGGGATAGAATGACAATAATCTTATAGGAGAATCACTTGCAATAGTGCTGTTTTTTGTTTTTTTTTAATTGACTTTGTTCATTTCTCCAGAGTGGGAGGTGACAGTGCTTAGTCTACTCTGTGTAAAACTGGGGTGGCAATCCCAAATAGGAGGGAGGCTCATTTTTTGGTAAAAAAGAAAAATATCTGATTTTTAAAAAATGTTTTTCCTCCTAAGGAATGTCGTTCTTAAGGCGTTCCAGATGTATTGGGACACAAAACAGCCATGCTGGGTGGTGATGTTGGGATCAGAAGCTCAACACATGTAGTCAGCTTTAGTATGAAAAAGGTTGCTTGTTGCTTGTTACCGTTGCTTGTTTCTAAAACTGAAACAGTCACTGTGGAGAGCTTTGCTATGGATTGAACATGCATATGAGAGGGTTCAATCATCCCTTCAGTAATCACCATGGAAATCAGCCAGTAAATTAGGTACTGGTTCCAGAAAGGAAGCTCTCCTTGTCACACATGGCATCTTGTGTTCTGGGGCAAAGAGCAGTATTATTTTTGTCAGGGGAGGGATTCCACAGGGCTGTGATGTAGTATAAACAGTTTCCATTTCTGGTTTTTTTTTTGGGGGGGGGTGTTTGGCTAGATTTTTGTCTGAGCTGTAAAGATATTATCCAAGGTGCTGAACCTACTTGGGCGGGGTAGGGCTCAGCACTTTGATACTTCCTTTAAATTTCAGAGCAAAACCCAGAGTGTCCTCACTAACATGTAACCACCAGCTGCCATTAGGTGGAAAGGGGCAAAATCTCCTCAACACAGTTCCCATCGTTTCCAGGTGAGCATTAATGAACTGCAGCCAGGCAATTAACATACTACTATGGTGAAGCACAGGAGGGGATTTTTCCTGTAATTTTGTTTCCACATTACTGTTGCTTACTTTTTCTTCTGTGAAAGTATCCTCTGAACCTGAACTCTGGTAGAGAAGGATCAGTACTTTTACACACTGGTGTAGAAGAACTACACAGTTGTTACTCATTCTGGCTCTTCGTTTTTGATGTTTAAGGCCATAATTGGATGGACATCTAACCATCGTTGCTTTTTTAATGGATATTTGCAGATTCAGTCACCTGTAGAAGCGACTGTAAGCTGCAGAGTGTGTATAGAGTGTGTGGCACAGTAATGGTCAGTGGTTCCCAAACCACTATGAGTTTTACTTTTTTTAAAAGTGTAATGCTCTTCAGAAATATTAGACTACAATATATCCATGCTGGCTGGGGATGATTGGAACTGCAGCCCAACACATCTGGTTAAGCATCAGATTGGGAAAGGGTGTTCCAGTTTGCTGCTCAGTAGGTACTCAACCTATTTGAAGGATTGGATTCTGCACCTAGAATTGATCCTTTGAAATCTGGAATTAAACCCAAAATGAATTCAGCCCATCCCTGACATGGAAGCCACTGGTGCCCACCGCTGTGTGGTGCTCAATATCTTCTGCATTCCAACACACAATTACTGAGAATCAGTTTCTTTCCAATCTCTGCCAAGTGAAAATAGAGCAGCATCAGGCGCAGAAATGGGAACTGCATTACCTTCCAAACACAACACAACTGCACCAGCTTGGAGATTGTGATAGGGTGGAAAGAGATATGTGTGACTATTCCTGGACAAACAGACATAAGTTAGGTGGAATTTCTTGGATTTCTCATGTTTTCATTCTGTCCACAGGGCTATATTGGCCTAAACAAACACATTTAGTTTATTCGGTTAATTATTTTAGTCACGCAGATCCTCTTTGTGACAGCTTCTTTGTTCTATCTGCGGGTGAAATTAATGATAATGTTTACTGAAAATAATCCTTCTTCTCTTGTCTCTTGCAGTCTGTTATTTATTGAACAACAACTTCAGTCCAGATCTGTGCAATGAAGATGGATTAACTGCACTGCATCAGGTAAGCCTTTAGGAAAGCTGAAATGTGACATCAGACAGGGTCAAATGGAGGAAATGTTCACACAGCAAGTTTCCACACTGTCCATGTAATGCTTGAAATAAGTGAAAACTGCTGAAAGTATTTTCCTGTTGCTCTGGAGAAAGCTTCTAGGATGAGCTCCTCACCAACTGGAATCAACCAAAATGACATTACCAAAGGATCATCCCTATTAGGTGATTTCCCTTCTATGGGATAACATGTACAGTGACAGAAATGGTGGTCTCCCTGCCTTCATGCCTCCATACTATACATGTATTTTCTGCCTTGTGTGGATAACAGATGACATGAACAATTTAAGCTGGAAAAATGGCAGTAAGGGTTAAACCTCTCTCCCCAATCTAAATCTCCATCTCTGCCATCATTTCAGTCATTTCAATGCATCCATCAGTGTATTTGCATATTGCCTTTCCATGAACAATTTATTCAGTGCCATTTACAACAAAGCAAAATAGAAAACAATAATGCATTCAAGGGTAAATAAAGCATCAGAAAGAAAATCAATCAGTACAATAGGAAAACATCAGTAACAAAACAATAATGAATTCTGACTTACTTAATGTTTCCCTTGCTGATATTGAAGTATCTTTGCAGCCTTGCTAGTATGTATATTTACTTATTTAAATATCACAAAACCTCAAGGCAGCATACAGGGGGAAAGAATCAGGTTAAGACAATTTAGAACAATTTTAAAATTTGAAACAGTAAGGAATAATGTAACAGTCAAGTAGCATTTTAAACAATTTAACAATTAAATCTAAATAAAGTAGCGGCAACATTATGGCCCTTTTTTAGAGAAAGATAAGGGGAATTGTAGATTCTAAGGCTATTTCTGCCCTATACTGTTATAGTGCTATTATTCCACTTTCAACATCCTATGGAATCCTGGGCTTTGCAGTTTGGGAGGGACATTGAGAATTCTCAGCCAGAGAGCCCTCAGTAAACTACAAACCCCAGAATTCCACAGGCTGTTGAAAGTAGAATGATTGCACTATAACAGTGTAGGGCAGAAATGGCCTCAGTATTGCTCAGAAGTGGGTGACACATCCTCCTTCCTCAGTGGTAAGTGGAGCTAGCTCCTTTTTTAAAAACTTCTCCAAACCAAAGAGAAAGATCTGAGCATGCATCCTAACTCAATAAGTAGGCAAAGGACACAGTTATAGTGCTGCAATTCCACTTTAACTGATATGGTTCTATCTTGTGGAATCCTGGGATTTGTAGTTTAGGGAAGGGTATCTAGAATTATCAGGCAGTGAGCACTAGGCGTCCCACCAGACTCCCACAATTCTACCAAATCCACGATTCTATTGGATATTGCTATAGAAGTTAAAAATGGAATCATTGTGCTATAATTGTGTAGTGTGAAAGGGCCCCATGTCTTTAGTCAGCTGGAGAGTGTGGAAGCTAGAAAGTAGGAAACTAAATAGAAGACATATTTCTGATTTCCCACCTCCTCCCTCCCATAAGCAATGACCAGAGAACATCAGTAGGGAGTAGACGACTACACCTCCCACAATTCATGGCAAACTATCATGCTGGCTGGTGCCTAAGGCACTTGTGTAAAAAACTATCTGAAAGGAACAAGGTTTCACATTAAGAGACAGATTATTAAAAGCTACATGCTTTGAATGGACTCTTAACATGGGAAGAAAACAAAGCTAGACTCTGTTACCTTGTCTGTTTTTCCTCAACACTCTGAAATCAGATGGCTGCTTCTGGGCGTTTGGGGCAGGAGGAGGTACTATCTGGAAGCCTTTCCTAGGCACTAAGAAGGTAGGCGGTAGCATAACAGAGAGAGGGTTGTTAAGCTGATTCTGAAGGCGGATAACTCATTCTTCCTCAGTTGGTATTGTAAATGTGACTATTGATGGATGGCAGCTGAAGCCCAGATTATTCTGCAAATGAGCATTCTTTCTTTGGCACTGGATAGATGTTTGTTTTAACATGCAAACTAGCTCCTAGAACATGAAATACTTCTTTTTAACAGATGCTTGTTTGTTGTCCCTGTGACAAAGGGAAAACATGTTTTGCTTGGTGACAGAGCTTTTTGCTGCCATTGCAGATGACAAAAAGAGACCATGTGTTGCATTGTCACTTAGGAAAGGAATGGATGGGGATCATTAGGAAAGACAGCTAGGCTCTGTAAGATGATTCATGTGTTTACTAGGCCATTGATGATGGCCAACTTGTGGCTCTGCTATTGCTGTTTGACTACAACTTCCACTGGCGCCAATCAGCATGGCCAGTGGTAAAGAATCATGGAAATTTGAAGCCAATAATATCTATAAGTCTTTAAAATATTGTTCTTTACCTATAATGAAGCACATTATATCTACAGTTCTGTAGGACAGTGTAAGCAGAAACTGTTCTACCTTTTTATATCCGTGAGCAAAAATATAGATATTGAAGAATGAGTTTATACAATTTGTGTGACAAATGCAAGAAATGATGGATATTGTGAATCTTTGCATTGCCATATATTTCCTGTGCAGGTAAGAAAAAAAGACCTTGATTTTGGATACAGTATCCCAGACATTTCTTCTCTTGCTAGCATTTGACATTAAATCTTTAAAAGAAGATGTGTTTTATAGTTTGTATCTAAAAAAAATGCATACTTTTTCTTAAAGGAATTTCTAAGAATGATGCTGAATCACAAATCAGTGCATGATGTACAGCAATGTTAATAATTTATATTCTGTATTTCCTGGGAGGCAGGAATTGTAAAATCCTATATGGCATTTATTTCATTTGATGGGATTTATGGTGTAGTTTTGATCGCAATACAACAGGAGAAGGAAAAAGCAAAATGACTATGGGCAAAAGCAAAATTAAAAGGAGAATAAATAGAATGGAAGATCGAAAGGGCTGATGTAAACTTTGTATATTCTAAGTTGTCAGTGGTTGCTGTTCTACAGTTCACATCCTGTTCCTGCTTGCCACTTGAACATTGCTTTTGCAGAAGTGGGTAAGGCTGCAGCAAAATAAATGCAAATTATCATGTGGGAAACCCCAAAGAGCTGATGTAGTGTAGTGGCTAGAGATCCAGATCATGACCGTAAAGATACAGGTTTCCAAATCCCACTTACCCATGAAATGATGTTGAGCCTCTTACTCTCTGGCCTAAATCCAATTGCTAGTCTCGGTTAGACTAAACTCATTGAATCAATTGTTGAATGCTAAGTCAACACATTGATTCAGTGACTTTATCCTAGTTGGGGACTAACAACTGGATTTAAACCTTCACCTGTTTAACCTATCTGGCAAGGTTGTTCTGCAGATAAATAAAGCAAAGACATTCATACTGTCTTGAACTCCTTGGTGAAAAATTGGGCAACAAATGCAATAAATGAAGAGGAGTCTCATACTATTCCAGAATATGAAAAGTAAGAGCTCTACAGCAGATATATTGAAATTATTAGCCTTTTGCAATATTGCCTAACCATTAACAGGTGCCTTGATATAATTTGTTACCTGTTCATTCTGTCTTGCTTATTTTCTATCTGTATTTTCTATGACCACAATAAAGGTGTACATATATATATATCAAATAGATTTTAGTCACTGGGGACTAGTGGGATGTATGCCACCATATCTGTGTTCTCCAACTGGTTTATGGGATTTGGGAGTTGCAGTCCAACATGTATGGAACTGGCTAGGTTTCAAGGGGTTCTACATATATTGAAACAACTCTCAAGACCATAGACGGATGAAAGAGTATTGTTTTGTTTTTAATTTGAAGACAAGATCATAGAGCAGTGCTTTTCAGACTACCTGACAAGCAATTCCCGCCCCCAGTGTTTCAGGAGTAACATATTTGTATCCTATTATTATTGTGTTGCAATTATGATAGTCTCCTGGGAAACTTGCCACAGACCAGCAGCTGATATCTTGTGGACTTCAAGTAGCTTTGAGTAGCACTGTGGTAGAACAGTCCTTGCCTATCATTTTTTGGTTTCTAGTCAGATTGACTTTTGCACGATTTGGTTATGCTTTTCACATTCCTCTGGAAAAAGTTTTTTTTAAAAAAAAAAGTGAAAGCAGTGATGCTGTTCTAGGAGGGGTGAACAAAGTTCAGTCCCTCAAGACTGTCTTTTCAGCTCTTGATCCCACCCAACTCCCTTGACCTTCCTTTTTCTGGCAAAAAAAAAAGGGGGGGTGAATTGCCTCTGCTGGAGGCCTTCATATATAATGATTCAACTTTTTAACAGGTTGCAGGTGCCTTTCCTGAAATGTGAACATCAACATTTACCCATTTTTTAAAACCAGAAGTGAGTTTTTAGCTATTCCTTTTTGTTTGTTTCATTTAGTGGAGTATTTTTGGAAATCTCGGTATCCCTCAGAGCATCCCGGGGCAGAAAATTGGCCCTGGGACTTGCTGAAGTTATCCAGCCCTCTGCTATATGTGTGCATCTTTTTTAGTGAGACTGTTATAGACAGCTATTGGGTATTATCCTTGAGAAGTAGCACATTTTTTTCTCCTTCACCCATAGTCAGTGCCTAGAACTTGCCCCTGCCACTGTATTTTAGCATATAAAAGGAAAGGAACTATCAACCTATGTAGTCATTTTAATGAAAATGTGATGACTACAACCTCCTTGTGAGCTGTTCTGCTAAATTATGCACCTCCCTGCATTGGAGAAGCAGATATGGTCAGAAATTAGGAAAATGGAGGAGACATGCTCCCCTCAAGCTCCTTGAAACGGAGCTCATGTCCAACTCTCCTCCATTTCATTTGTACAGTTATCAAGCTACCAATGGCAGATCAACTGGCAGAAAAGTGGGAGCCACCCCCAATGTTCTAGAGGAAGAATGATCTGTGCCAAGTCAGTCTTAACTTTGTTGGATGTGATTCCTCAACAGTGCTGCATAGACAACTATGAGGAGATAGTTAAGCTGCTTCTGAACCATGGGGCCAATGTCAATGCAAAGGACAATGAACTGTGGACTCCCCTGCATGCAGCTGCAACATGTGGGCACATCAATCTGGTCAAGATCCTGATTCAGCAGTAGGTGATACTTTGATACTTTGTGTTTTCTGGTGGGCTAGCCTTTTGTGGGATATTCTGGACGTTGACTATATAATTAGCAATCAGGTAGTCTAATTAAAATATTAAGCATAACTAGCAAAATGTCTAAATCCTTATTGTAAATGAATATACATGTGTATCAGTGGTATTACAGTGAGTATATATTGCTAGTAATTGAAATGATACTTCCAAACAATCCAAACAGAAAAAAACAAATTTATAGTGAGTATGTATTACTGGCAATTGAGATAGTACTTTCAAACAACCCAAGCAGAAAAATAAATCATTGGACTAATGATGTTATAAGACAAGTTGCAATAGATCAACACATTACAAACAATTCACATACACAATGTAACAGAGTAATATGACATCATATAGTTACATTCACGCAACACTGCCATTAACAGTGTAGCTGCTAGGACTATACATAATGTGAGTACAATAATCCCATTGTAGACTATTCTAGGCCAGTAAAAATATCCACTTAATGTTTCAGCATTGCAATAACACAGAGAAACCAATAAAGACAATAAATAGGTAATACTCTTTTCTTATATTTAAAAATACTATAAAGTATCCATTGATCAATAGGTATATGCAGATGTACAAAAGCTGTGGACACTGGCTGGGGATCCTTGTACTTATCCTTATGTAGCAAATTCTTATTTTTTAATTTTTTTAAATGCTTTTATTAAAAAAGATGAGTGTTATAAAATTATTACATCGATCTCAGAGTTTCAATATACAACATCTGTAGTTAGACAGAAAAGAAATAATAAAAGAAGAAAAACCAAACATCTATAATCTTAACATCTATGTCTATGTCTAAATAAGCTTCTACTTTAAATTTGTAAATTCATATTACTACTAGTAAGTAATTAATAATTAAGATTTAATAAACAATAAAAATATAAACAAACATAACAACAACAATATCTACTACAAAAAGAAAAAAGAGGTGTCTTCCTTTTCAAACAGTGATGGGTGTTTCCTTATATTCCTATTGTCCTGAAATAACTCATACAACTCAATGCATTAAAATAACTCAGTACCATAAATAAGTCAAAAGCTTAACAGTCTCTACACCAAAATAATTATCAAGATAGGTTCCTGTACTTTCATTCTTACATTCTTACATTCTTGAAAACCTGCTAGCAATAAATTCCCCCATCTAGTTTCCCAGAGAAACGTTAAAGCAAATTCTTATATTTTGATTACCAGAAAGAGAGCCCTGTACAGCAAGAATAGGAAATCTCTTTCAGGCTGGAGGCCAAATTCCATTTCAGAAACATTCATGGGGGCTGCATTGTACCCAAGCCACCTTGAATCCTATGCTAGGAGAAAGGCGGGATATTTTAGCTTTCAAAACCTTTCATTACTACCAGTAATTAAGCCTTAAATGAAGCTGTTTATTCTTTTAGTACAGAAAAAGTTAGGAAACCACCAAATGATGGTATCATACAGAAACAGGCATGGCTACCTGGTGACCCTGTGAGAGCTGGATTGGGACCCCAGGGGGCACAAGGTTTGCTAGCTTTGCGTCCAGATTTGTAAACAAGGATAGTTAAAAAAAAAAAAAAGCAAACTCTTTTCAATAAAATGAGCAATGAAATATCAACAGAACCATCTTGGCTTACACTATCAAAATGTCTATGATATTTTAGGCCAGGTGTAGGGCAGAATGTTCTACAGTCTTGATGTTATTAATGACAAAGTCCTATCTTGTGTAGTTAGCCTCCCTATCCCAAAAGACTGAGAGGAATGCAAAGTCTTTCCTAGTGACTGCAGTGATCGTTCTTTAGATGTCCTTTAAAGGAAACAGTTGGAAACAGATTGAGTATGTAGTCTTCCTTTCTACATTTACAACACCCTGATGGACCATGAAAATTCTGATTTCCACCATTTTGTATGCCTGTTGTAATATCACATTACAACCTACCTCAGCAGGCTATTGGGAAGATATAGCTAGTGGTGAGGACCTTACATACATTGCCCTAAACTCCTTGGAGGAATACAAATGTAATAAGATAAATAAATTCTATTTGGCTTGTGCCTCAGCAATAAGAACGCTGTAGTCTTTGTCCTGTGTCACTTGACGCTCTGTACCAGAAGGGGCCATGGGGTACAATTTTGTTTTGTTTTGTTGCCGAATACAACACAGCATGTGGTTGTTCCAATCAAAGTCTCATTCTGTAAGAAGGCTTTCAGATCAAAGAGCCTGTTTAAATATAGAATCAAAAGGCTTCAGTGTCAGAACATGGAGCCCAGAGAGACCTGTAGAAGTAGCAGCAGTACAAAGGATGTCTGATCCTGTGCTTTGTTTGCTGATTTAGACAGACTCTATAAAAATAGCTGGCAAGTGTGTTTTACATTGTAATTTCCTCTGTTCTCATGGAGAAGAAAAATGAACATGAATATCAATGAAAGCAGTTGCTTGGTCTCCACTTCAAAGGCTGTAAACGTCAAGACAGATCAAGTGTAATCTGTATTAGAATATTATTTTCACGTCGAGGGTCCATTGGTTCAGAATGCAGAATGTGGAAGTTCTATTGCACTTGGTACTTTTCACTACTAGGATGGGATGACTGAGAGAATGAAGGCATGGAAACAATGAAAGCATGTGTGTCTGGTGCAGTAATGTAGACTCTAGTTGACAGACTTGGACTCAAGTTGGACTTAAGTTGCTTCAGTGACTTGACTCAGACACGATTCAGCCATAAATGATGCACTGACTTGACTCAACCCGAGACTTATATATTTTTAATGACTGACTTGCGGCCTTTGGTTCAGTAACATAACGCATTCATCCAGAAACCTTGCGACTTCGAACAATACCTCCATCTCTTTTTGCCTACTGGTCACATGACAATCTGTCTTAAGCCCAAGGTGTGGGTGCATTTCTCAGCGGGGAACAGCAAACAGATTAGGCAATGGGCTTGAAGCAGGCTTGAAGTCTGCTCAGCTCAGAAGTCTGTCCCCACTGCATATCGGAGGAGCCTTCTAAAACATTTCCTAAGAGCAAAAGACAAACCCCCAGAGTGCAGGCTGCATTTTTCAGAGGGGAACAGCAAATGTGTTAGGCAACAGGCTTGAGGAAGAAGGATCCTTCCTTCTAAAGCTTTTAAATCTTCAGTAACGGAAAGTAAGATAGAATCCTATTCCACACTTCCAAAGCTGCAGATGGCAAAATTGCAAATGTGGAGACCCAACTCTGCTTAAATTGTTAAAACTGACTTTATTTCACTCTATCCAATAATTCTGAAATTTTGGTTGGAGTATAAAGTTGGCTTCCAGACTTGAGACTTGACTTGAGACTTGAAAGTAGTGACTTGAGACTTGGAGTAAAAGACTTAAATACATCACTGGTCTGATGCACAGTTTGAAAACTTCCAGAATCCTCCGTTGAGCATGGCCAATAGTCTTACTAGCTGGCAGTTTTTTGGAGCTGTAGTGTGGGGTGGGATGGCACTTTTGCAAGCAGACAAAGTGTCCACTGAAGCAGTTGTTTGAACACTGAATAGTAAAATGATTCTAGAGAGGGCAAGATGCAACAGTGTATGTTGCTAGCTAAGTAGACCACTTTCTGCTACATGTGTCAAACTAATCCTTTAGCTGCTCAGAAGAAACCTCATTCACTGTTCCACAACCAATGCTACACTGTCAGGTAATGTCACAAAGATGTGCTTTCTCAGTCATGATGCTCTTGATGTGGTAAAATCTTCAAAAGCATTGTATTAAAAGTAGTGTGCCATATTAAAGTATACAATTTAAAACAGTGAGATGTACAATGGCTTTTTTGTAGGCCTGAATTCCCCAAGGCACCAGATCTTGTCTGATCTTAGACGCTAAATAGGAAAAAGCCTGATTGTACTTAGATTCAGGACTGCTGAGGAATACCAGATTTTGTAGGTTATATTTCAGAGGAAGGCAGTGGCAATAGCATAGCAATAGCATGTGCTTTTCTATACTGCTTATCAGCTAAGTGCTCTCTAAGTGGTTTCAATCTGTTAGCTAATTGCCTCCAACAAGCTGGGTACTCATTTTACCAATCTGTGGAAGGATTTAAAGCTGAGTCAACCTGGAACGTGGCAGGATCGAACTAACAACTTTGTGGCTGCAGTACTCACATTTAACTGCACCACCAGGACGCCCCTAACCATGGTGACAAACCATTCTAAGTATTCCTTGCCTAAGAAGACCCCACAGAATTCATTGGGCTATGATAAATCAACAGGGGATTTGAAGGCACATATAAGCACAGTAGAAGTAATATATAAGCGCCATGGCTAGTAGTAAGTAATAGGCTTCATCTTTGGGCAACATATTCAAGTTATCATGTCTCCTATGGAAATCCCCTAGGGTCTTGACTTCAAAGTGTGCACAAATCTCTCATGCATGGCTTTCCTCTTGCAGTGGGGCAGACCTGCTGGCAGTGAATGCAGATGGCAACATGCCATATGACCTCTGTGAGGATGAACCAACTCTAGACGTCATTGAGACTTGCATGGCATACCAGGGTAAGGCAAGATCTGAGAACTGGGGCTCCAAGTATGGGTTCATGGGGCTTGCTTGCATTTTTCTATCCTCAGAACTGCTTTTTAACTTAGAAGCTGAAGATCTAGACAGCAGTGGGCAACTGCAACAGATCTGGGACTAATTTTTCGGGCCCTGGGACCTGCAAGGGGCTGCACAGACTGCTAAAAATGTCAAATAACCCACCCTCTGCAGAAGAAGGAGGTCACCAGAAGTGAATTTTAGTTTTTGATTCATTTTTTTTAAAGAATGTTAAACAGTGTAAGGGGGCCCTGCAACCTTGTAAAAAGGTGATGCTGCTTCTCCAGGATTCCAGGAAAGGCAAGTCACTTTTTCCAAAGGGAGTAAGGGGAAAGAAAAAGGGCAGTCAAGGGAATCTGGAGAGGTTAATGACTACTGCAGCAGCCTGGGAATGGGATTTGCCTATCTGACCTAGGAAATGTGAATTGCAATTGTACACACTTATCAAGCAGGAAATTCCCACTGAACCACAATAGTTCATGATCTGATAACCTCTCAGTTATTCTACTGTAAGGCACTTTGTATGGGGCTACCCCTTGAAGATGACTTGGGAGTTGCAGCTAGTGCAAAATGCCGTGGCTCAATTATTGACTAGAATACCGTATAGACATCATATAATGATAGTCCTAAAAGAATTTTCACTGGCTGCCAGTATGTTTCTGGTCTGAATTCAAGGTGCTTGTGATGACATATAAAGCCCTAAATGGTTTGGGAGCTGGTACTTGAGGAAGCATCTTAAGTGTTTGCTCAAGGACTGAGGTCCACTGGAAAGGGGATCATCCTCTGTGCCCCAAACAGTGAGGTCAATACACTGTGTGCAGACATGGGGGAGTTACCCCAAGTTGTAGAATGCACTCCCTTTGGTAGCCCAATTGGCACCAACACTGGTTTCATTTAGGCATCAAGTAGAAAGTATGGCTGTTCAAAAATCTTTGGATCTCACTGATTTATTTCAAGATGGCAAGGCAAATGATTTTAAAGCATTTTAATCTTCTAAAACTGTTTTAATTTGTATTTAATACATTTTTAATTCAATTCAATTATTTTTATTGTTCAAAACTGTTTAACTTATTTACATTGATTTTGCTTGTACACTGCCCTGAAATCTTTTTATACAGGGAGGCATAGATATTTTTTAATAAGTAAATATATTTTTGGATATTTATGGATATATATATTAAGTTATCCTTTCATATTCATTAAATACTTTAGGCATAAGATATAGCAGGAGTGGGCCAAGTGTGGGCTACAAGCATCACTTTTATGGATGACAGGACCTCCCAAGCCCTTTTTTTTTTTTTTCAAAAAATATATTTTTTTCCTTGAGAGAACAGGTTGCTTACCTGTAACTGTGGTTCTTTGAGTGCTCATCTGTGCCCTCACACAATGGGAATCTTTGTGCATACGCAGTAGCTTTTTGGAAAGTTCCAGAGCTGAGCAGGAACCCCTCCCCCATCCGGTACTGAGCATGCTCAGTCCTGCCAAGCCAACAGTCTCTCCTCAGTTTCGAAGTCTGCTGAGAAAAGGACCTGAAAGTTGGGAGGTGGGGCGGGTGGGTGTGAGGGCACAGATGACCACTCGAAGAACCACAGTTACAGGTAAGCAACCTGTTCTTCTTCTTCGTGGTCTCTGTGCCTCACACAATGGGAGACTGAGTAGCTTACCAGTGGACGGCAGGTCAGGTCCTAGAAGATAGAAGACAACACCACAAGACCAAAGTGAGCATCATGCCGGGCCCTGCAGTCAAGGCGGTAGTGGCAGACAAAGGTCAAAGGCCGGGACCAAGTAGCCACATGACAAAGCTCCTGTAGGTCAACTCCCCTGAGAAGGGCCGCTGAAGAGGCCATTGCCTTAGTGGAATGGACACGAAGCAGAACCGGCAGAGGTTGCCTGCCAAGTTTGTAGGCTAGGTGAATTGTTTGGGCAACCCATTTGGAAAAACGTTGAGTGGATACCTCGTGACCTTTCCAGCGCCCACTGTAGCAGACAAAAAAGTGGGGAGTCTAATGGAAGGTCGAGGTCCATTGCAGGTAAAAGGCGAGAGCACAGCATACGTCGAGCGAGTGCAGGGAGTGCTCGAGAGGCAAGGCAGGATCAGGATAGAAGGTAGGTAGAACCAAATCCTGATTCACATGGAAGTCGGAGACGACTTTAGGAAGAAAAGACAGCTCTGGACGTAGGACTACCTTGTCCCGATGAAACACGAGGAATGGTTCATCAGAACACAACACAGTCAGTTCTCCTGCCCATCTGGCTGAAGTGACAGCAACCAAGAACACTGTCCTCATGGTAAGGAGACGGTCATCAGACGTGGCCATCAGTTCAAAGGGATGGCGCATAAGCTGAGAAAGGACAAGCAATAGCAACCATGGAGGAAGTGGTGGGGAGATATGAGGGTAGAGGTGTTGCAGACCTTTAAGGAATTGCTTGACTGTTGTGTTACAGAAAAAGGCTGAGGAAGGAGAACCACGTGGCTGATAAGCCATGATTGCAGAGAGGTAAACTTTCAGAGAGGACAAGGCGAGGCCTTGGTCCCACAGTGTCAATAGGAAGTGAAAAACCATTGACAGGGAGGTCGGAGAAGAGGCCTTGTTACGGGAGTCTGCAAAGGCTATGAACTTCCTCCACTTGTAGTCGTAGGATCTGCATGGGGATTTCTTCCTCGCAGCCGTAAGGATAGCTTGGATAGTGGGAGAGTCTAGAACGTTATCCTCCATGCATGCAGGTGGAGGAGAGGGAGATCTGGATGCAGCACATGACCATCCGAGTGAGAAAGGAGGTTCAGCATGCTCTGATGGCTCAGGTTGCGGCCCTGGGCAATGGCGAGAAGGGGACCAAACCAATGTTGCCTCGGCCAATATGGGGCAATGAGGATGGCGTCTGCCCTGTCCACTGTGATCTTGGCAACCACTCGGCCCAAGAGAGGAAACGGTGGGAAGATGTAAAGAAAGTCCCCGCTCCAAGGGAACTGGAATGCATCCCCGAGAGAGCTGGAGCACAGGCCGGCTCTCGAGCAATAACGGAGACATTTCCTGTTCTGTACGATCGGAAAGAGAGTGACGGTTGGAGTGCCCCACCAGGACACTATCTGCCGGAAGGCGGCATCAGAGAGGGACCACTTGTGGTGGCACGCTGTGTCCCTGCTCAGCGTGTCCACTGTTACGTTGTCCTGTCCCACTAGGTGAACTGCAACGGGATGTATTCACAGCAGAATGCACCAGTCCCAGATGCATAGAGCCAGATGAAGCAAGGTGGAGGAGTAAGTGCCTCCTTGTTGGTTCATGTAGCTCACAGCTGTCGTGTTGTCTGACAGAATCTCAACAGACCATCCGACAACGAGGTTCCAAAAGGCCTGAAGAGCTTTGAGGATTGCCAAGAGCTCCAAAGTGTTGATATGGAGACGCAACTCCAGGTTGTCCCAGTGGCCTTGGACCACAAAGCCGTGACAGTGAGCTCCCCAACCGAGGAGGGACACTTCAGTCATAATAGCAAGTGTCGGGCGGGGCTTGACAAATGGCATTCCTGGCAAGAGATGACATGGGAATAGCCACCAATGAAGGGAGTCCCGTACTGGGTGAGGGACCCACAGAACCCAACATTGATTGTCGAGGAGAGAGGATCAAAGTGCCAGAGAAATCAGTGTTGCAGGGGGCTAGTCCGGAGACAAGATGAGTAGGTGACCGCCGTAGTGGCCACCATGTAGCCGAGGAGCTGTTGGATCCTGCAGGCAAAAACGGACGGACTGTGCAGGACGGCAGCCGCAGCTTGCTGCAGGGTCTGAGCATGCTTCACCAGTAGAGGGCCCTGGCGCAAGTGGAGACCAGAGTGGCCTTGATGAAGTCCAGGGTGCATGAAGGTTCCAAGCGGGATTTCTTGGGATTCACCCTAAGGCCAAGATTGGAAAGGAGGGAGAGGGCAACGTGAATGTCCTCGTACAGTTTCTGTTTGCAGGACGCCACCAGTAATCAATCATCCAGATAGGGGTATACCATAACACGCTTCATATGGAGGTAAGACACCACAGGAGCTAGGCACTTGGTAAAGACCCTGGGGGCGGTGAACAGGCCAAATAGCAAGACCTTGTATTGGTAACAGACGCCATTGACCTCAAACTGGAGGTACCTCCTGTGCTGAGGGCGAACAGCAATGTGAAAATAGGCGTCTTGTAGGTTGATGGATGCGAACCAATCCCAATGCCTCAGGAAAGGCAGAATGGAGGCCAGGGTGACCATCTTGAATTTCCAGGGGGAGATGAAGGAGTTCACCCCTTGGAGGTCTAGGACGGGTCGGAGAGTGCTGTCCGATTTGGGTACCATGAAATACCGGGAAAAGAAGCTGGTGGACTTGGCCGAGGGCAGCAGCTGCTCTATGGCCCCTTTGGGTAGGGTTTCGACCTCCTCGAGAAGGGCCAGACTGGCAGGGGTGGAATAGAAGACACCGAGAGGAGGAGTATCTCAAAACTCGATGGTGTAGCCAAGATGGATGATGGTCAGAACTCAGGAATCCAAAGTGATTTCGCGCCAGGTGTTGAAATGGCGAGCCAGTCCTGGGTTTTTGGATAGGTCGTCGGAGACGAGATTTGTTGATTAGAGAGGGCGACAGACTTGTTAAAAGTATTGGATGGCAGTAGCTCTGTGGTCATCCGGCAAGTGGGAAAGCAGGGGAAAAAAACCTATCCCAGTTGTTATGTTGATAGGCCGCCAGGCAGGCTTGAGTGTTAAGAGATCCTGGTGATCAATGAAGAGGCGTAGTAGAAGCGATGGCCAAAGACATCTAAACGGTGGCCCTCTTGATCAGGTGGAGTTGTGTGGGTCCTTTTGCCCCTTTTTGTTTGGGATGACTCAATGACAATCGAATTAGGAGTCAGGTGATTAAATAAGAAATCAACATTCTTCTTCTGGGTACGGTAAAGATGTTGCAGGCAGTGAGGGATCGGTTGAAGCAAGGCCAACTGGGCCCAAGGATGTTTCAAAACCTCCTGCAGGACGGGCAGAAATGGAATCGGAGCTGTCGACAGAGGCCGAGTGTTGACACAGTGGAATACTGGGTCCTGTACCGTAGAAGGGTCAGAAATGTTGAGGCCCAAGGCATTGGCCATTCTGACTAATATGTTGGAGAACTGCTCGACATCCTCAGCAGCTGAATCAGGAGACGGGTTCCCAAATGCTAAAGGTGGGGAGGTATGAGACTGTGGTGTAGAATCGGTTGAATCACCGTCGGAATCATAAGAACCAGAAGAAGGAGACAATGAGCGAGGGGATTGAGAACGACAGTGTCAGGCGAGTCCCATTGCAGGAAGAACAGCCGGCAGAGCGGGAGCAGAGACTGTTGGAATGGACGGAGCTGGAAGCGAGACTGGAATTTGCACCGGTACTGAAGTTGGGATACAACACGGTACCCAGGTTGATGCCGACAAAATGGGTAGGACAGTCAAGATGGACTGCATCAACAGCAGGGCTGACAGAGATGTTGGCAGAGTGGATGCAGGGTGAGCATCCGGCGGGACACCATCATTGTCACCCGAGGAGAAGGCGAAACAGCCTGACAATGAGGTGATGGGTCTCGGGACTGGTGATGAGACCAAGATGGCGAATGACGGTAGTAGGCCGATTGGGACTGAGAACGGGATCTGGAGTGGCGATACCGAGGGGAGCATTGGGAATGAGATCCCAAAGGAGATTGTGACAGGGAATGTGAACATCGAGGGGGGTAAGGGAACCAATAATGAATGTAGGGATGGTACCGGTCACGATAGGCAGGCGAATATGAGTGGTGGGAGCTGGGTTGCTCTCTCCAAAGGTGCTCATGGCCATATCAGGCAATATAGGAGGCCGACAAGAAACGTGAATTGACTCTCGCTAACGAAGGCTCGTAAGTGGTGCGGTAGCCGTAGTTGTGACGATGTGGGGATTTACCCCTTTCACCACATCCCAACGTGCAGGCCACACTAACTCGAGGTCGGTCTTGGGAAATAGCCTGAGGAGCGTCTGAAACAGGCGGATGGTCCAACTTGGGATGGCCAGAAGAGAGGGCTGGGTCCAGTGGAGTTTGCGCCCATCTCCGGAGTGGCCTGATGTAACAGGCAGAGAGGCCAGTGGTGAGGGCTGACAGTCCAAGTCGGACACGAAATCCACAGCAGCCGGAACCGAGAGCACCAGGAGCTGGGCAGCATCCCGCACTGGTGAAAGGATGGGAGCATCCTCCTCCTCGATGGTAGACGTCGCAGGTTGCGTTGGAGGAGGTGTCAGTAAGGGACCAAGAGAAGGTCAATTAGCCAGTGAACGGGCAGTGGGAGAAGGAGAGTGATGTTTCTCCTTTGTCTTCTTCTTTTTCTCCTTATTGGAGGAAACAGAAGGATGGTGCAACGAGGTCCAGTTACACTCCGGCAAGGTAGGGACCTTGCGGGGCTGGTGAACAAGAGCCTGCTTCGAGGTAGCATCTCCAGGGGCGGATGGGAAAGTAGGCATCCTGGAGAGCTTTGGAATCTTCGGCAAAGATATTGACGGTAAAGCTGGCAGGGTCAAGGTCGGTACTGATACTGAAGGTGTCGATACCGAGGGACCAGTCGTTACCAATAATAATGGGACCGAGGCAGAGGATGTCATAGAAGGCATCGATACAGAAATGGTGGAAAGAATGGTATTGGAAGATGTCTGCTCTTTAAGACAAAGGGCTTGCTCCTAGCAGTAGGATTTTAACCGAGAAGCTCTATTCTTTAGAATCTGGGAGGTGAAATCCTTACAAATAGAACAGGCCCGAATGTTGTGGCCCTCCCCGAGGCAGAACAAGCACTCGGGGTGGGCATCCAAAAGAGAAATCTTGCGGCTGCAAGACACGCACAACTTAAACTGAGAGGACATAAGAAGGGGGAAGAGTTCTTACAGTGTTGTTGTTGTTGTTGTTGTAAAGAGACAAGAAAAACGAAGAAAAAAACCAGGAATTAGAACTGCTCAGCGAGGAAGCCTTCCGAGCTGCTAACAGGTCGGCAGATGAAAAGAAACTAAGACGAGACCGTTGGCTTGATGGGACTGAGCATGCTCAGTACTGGATGGGGGAGGGGTTCCCGCCAAGCTGCTCAGCTCTGGAACTTTCCGAAAAGCTACTGCACATGTGTGAAGATTCCCATTGTGTCAGGCACAGAGACCACAAAGAAAAAATATTGTTGGGCCAATTTAAGCCCAGGAGAGGTCTTCCTTTGAAACAGGAAGTGAATAAACAGTGGCTTTTGCCCATTTCCTATTGTTAAAAACAGGCCTGAGAAGGCTGAAAACATGGTGAACATAGAGGGTGTCTGTGGGGGAAAAATGCTCTTGCAGGGATTCATTGGGGCAGCTACAGACCCCCATCTCCTGAGGGTCTAACATGGCCCAGTAACATTCCATAGTTGCTCACCACTGAGTTATTGCCATTCAGCTGTGAACTTCCTGAGGCAAACCTCTATTTTGTTGACTGATTTTGCAATGAGATTCTGAACCAAGGAACGCTGCTTCTCCAAGCAAATGAGGCAGCAATACCACCTAAGGGCTATGTTTATGGCTACAGTCCTTTTACATGCAGCCATTCCGCCATCCCATTCGCTATATGTGGTGCTTTATCTTGTTTTGTTTATGTGCCCACATCCAACCAGTATGAAGTTTCAGGAACTCCAATGGTTATTATTTAGGTTCAGTCTTCTTAGTAGGAGTTCACTCTGGTGTTTCCATGATAGAAGATTTCTTCACACACATGCATGAGTCGTAATCCTTTTTTTTTTTTTTAACTCTTTTGGGAAAAGGAGATGTTGAACACTGCAGCAGTGGAATGGGCGTGCTTAACCTTTTCTCATTTGTTTTGCTCAAACCTCCTGCCCACCCCCCAAGGCTGGTCCCCCCCCCCGTGGAATACAAAGCATGTGCTGTGGCAGCAAACATTCTTCCTTAAGCAGTCTTTCTTAACATAAGCACTACATCATAGCTATCTTGTATATATTTCCACATAAGCCAGCCAAACTGTCCTATAAAAAACAAATACAATTGCATGCTCTCTCTACCAGCCTAATTTCTCACCAACTCACAAAAATTTATTTTCGCTGTCATCTCCTCTTGTTCACTGCAGGAATCACACAAGAGAAAATCAATGAGACACGAGCAGCACCAGAACAAATAATGGTTGATGATATCACAGAGCTGATAGCAACTGGGCAGGAACTGAACAGAACAGATGCACAAGGTGCTACATTGGTGAGACACATTCTGTTGTATTTCCATAGGGAAAGCCTGTATTCAAAAGCTGACTGGTTTTGAACACAAGACTTGCAAATCTGCAAAACTGATGATGATGATGATTTATTTATTTATTAAGTTGTAGTGCAAGCTCCTGAATTGACTGATGCTTAAGAAAACAGAAAAATGTTGTGTTCCACCGTGCATATGCACTTTTTTTTTTGCCTCACTTTTCATCTCTTAAACTACCGAAGTGTTCAAAGGGTTCTATGAGAAACCCCAAGGTTGCTTCCGTGTTTCACAGTGGGAACTAGTATGCTTGTCATGTCCACAATAGGCCAAGATTTCTGTTGAAATCTGGCTTGTCATAATGTCCAACCACACCTATTGTAACGTTTCCTTAGAACAGAGTTCCTCGACCCCTTGATCATCATTAGCTATACTGAATGGAAAGATCTGTAATCACATCGTTTTCTTTGATGTAAAGAAGGAGTGAGGATTGTGTGGTCCCTGTTACTTCTAGAATTAATTACAATTGACTATACTGGCTAGGGCTGCTGGAAATTGCAGTCCAACATCACCTGTAGAGAAATACAATTCTGTTTTATATTCTGGTTTAAAGCAAGAAGCTTGGGAAGGGCAGATTGGATCAGGCCCATGTCACTAGAGTTGAGGAGTCTGCCTTTTTTCTTACTGGCAGTTGTTTAATTCAGCTTTTTCTTTAGCAAAATTGCTACTAGCTAGGTTTCTGTTTGGGGGAAGGATGATACCTATGTCTCCCTGCCCCCTCCCCACTGTGTGAGGAAAGAAAAGGTTTGCAACACCTTCTCTGCTTTGTAAAACCCATGGTCCAAAGGAGTGTTGTTGCAGTCAACAAAGTAAAGTAAAACCTGACTCCACATATAACAATCAACAAATAAAGCCAGGAAAGCAACAGTACATAGTATAAAATGATATTTATTTGTCAGTAAAGTATAATTCAGTTATGTCTCATGCTGATTTCTTTACAGTTATTTTATTCTTTATTGATAAACACATATTATTTTATACTATAGATTGATTTTCTTAACCAAAAAAAAATGGCAGGAGATTGGGCTCAGTATTTGGAAAATTTGATGAGATACAAAACAGAGATGAATGAGATGCTAGTACACGGAGCCTGGCCCAAGATGGAGCTGGGAATGTTGCTTAGGTTTCTGGGTATATTCAGTGGGGATTGAGAGAAAGCAATATTTATCTGAGATACTATGTTAAAATTCCTGCACTTTCCTTCTCCTAGTTACATATAGCTGCAGCCAATGGATATATGCATGCAGCAGAGATCCTTCTAGACCATGGAGCAAGACTGGATCTCAAGGACTGGGATGGTTGGGAACCCCTCCATGCTGCTGCCTTCTGGGGACATGTATGTGTTTCAATGAATCCATTTAAAAGGAGACAGATCTACCGATGGTTATTGAGCGTGATAGCTGAATCAACAGTATAAATCAGTATACTAATAAATACCAAGTACTGGGAATTTCCTTGATATCCTGTTTGGTGGCTTCCGACAAACATCTTATAGGCCACAGTGTGAAACAAGAGGCCGCTTGACTAGATGAATCTTGAGTCTGTTTCAGGTTGCTGAAATGTCACTTTTGGACTAACATACCCAAAATCACCCAACCATCATGACCACTGGCTATGTTGGCTGAGGGATTCTGTGAATTGTAGTGCGAGAATACTTTCTAAGCTCTGGTTCAATTTACTAGTTTTCATTTTGGGTAGTGGTGGTATTAGGGGATTTTATATTTGTTTATCTAAGAGACAGCAATGGTTTGGAAAATTGCTAAAATGTGGGTCTCTTATTATTTTCCAGATGCAGATGGCAGAACTGTTAGTGTCCCATGGTGCAAGTCTGAGTGCCCGAACAGCCATGGATGAGATGCCAATAGGTGAATTGTAATTCTGTCCCCCTTTCACAGTTTCTGTTCTTGGATGAATCACTGAGACTTTCTCAGGCAGCCAGATCATACTAAAATAACCTGGTTCCCTTTCTGAGTTATCTGTTAAGCCTGTCCTCTCCTGGTACCTTCCAAATGGCCTCACTTCCATGGCAGGAAAGCTGCAGTGTTTTGTTTTTCAAAGAACTTTTTGAATTAAAGGCTCTTGTGCTTCATGAAGTAAGAAATGGTTTACATTGGTTCATCATTGTCAGAGATGACTCTAAAAGAGAGTTGGAGAAAATGAAGGATTCCTACCATACAGAATCTTCACTGAATATGAAGGATACACTGGTATCTTGTTTCTATCAATAAAGTTATTCATTCACTGATATTTTGTTAGGAGTTTGGTGTTTTATAAAGTGGAATTGAAAATAGTTTGTAAAGTACTATGATGGTTATAGAGGAGATACCATAGAAGGGCAAAGTGTTCTTGCTTGTCTGTTCTCATAATCCTTCATATTCCTTTTTGTGGTTCAGTAAATGTTAATTTGTTGGGTTACATTTCTCAGACACTGCTATTGTGTAATGCTTTGGAAAACATGCCCTACACCTCTAATTAGCCTTTGGATTTTATACTTCTCCATATTTCTGAACACTGCTCTTAGCTGAGAAATATGTCAAAGTGTTTAAACAATACAAATCTTGAGAGAAAATGCATTTAGAAATCAGTGTTTTGTGAGATAGTGTATTTATATAGACAGATTGATTGAGTGTATGGATTTTTTTAAAAAAAAGCAGTAAATTAATATAGAAACAGGAGAGAATGAATTAATGAATACATATTTACATATGTATATATGTAACCTTTACATCTAAAGGTGACATGAACTGGAAATAAACTGATCTGCTCAGTCTTGACATCAGTGCATTTTCAAGAAAGGCATGACAGACCTGAATAGGTGCTTATCATGTCTTTCCCTGCAGTCCTCTTAGGTTGAAGATTGACTAGTCTGCAGTCAACCCTATTGTGCTTACATTAAATGCATTGGATATTCATATCCATGGATTAAAGAAGTTCTTAACATTTCATCTTCATCCCACTCTCAGTTGTTGACCTTGTAGTACTCCAGATAAATGCAATGTGTGAGCAGAACTTTAATTATCATGCCAGTTTCTCCTCTGAAGCTTCATTTTCTCAGAGTAGCTCACCTCAAGGATGTGGTTTACATTCATTTAGACCTCTGTGAAGAAGAAGAATTTAAGGTTCTGCTCTTAGAACTGAAGCACAAGCATGACATCATCATGAAATCTCAGATGAGACACAAGTCCTCCTTGAACCGAAGAACCTCCAGCACTGGAAGTAGAGGGTGAGTGAAATGCCCTGTTAGCTGGATGCTTATTTATTCATCTTAAGGCACAGTGAGTCCAACCATAGCAATGTGAATTTTAGCCAGTTTTCTTACTGACTCTGGTTGATTGTATGAAGTTTCTTGGGCTTATTTTGAGCATGAAGATTTACTCCCAAGCAGTAGAAATGCTAAAAGGTAAGTAGAGGCACGTTTCATATACAAATAGGGCAAATATACCTACTTGAGAGCTGCAACTGAAAATTAAAATTATACTTAGGGTGCCTATTGGTTTTTCACACATACATACACATTGAGATAACAGTTATTACAACTTGATCTGTGCTCTACACCTAGTTCTTGTGAAAATTACTGTCTTAAATTGTAATTTCTAACCTTTGGCTCTCCAAATGTTCTCAACTTCCAGAACCCTTGACCACTGGCTATGCAGTTTGGGGCTCCTAAAACCCAAAACATCTGAAGAGAAGTTAGAGATTCACCATTCTCTAAATATCTTCTTTTTACCTATTTATTTTAATAAGTATGTATATGCATATTGCATTTTTCCCTTCCTTTTCTTTAAACTAGAGGAACACAACAACCCTGTAAGATATTTTAAGCTGCGGAAGTGACTAGTTCTTACTCATCCTGTGAGCTTATGTGGTTAATCAGAAACCTAAGTTGTTGTTGTTGTTTTAATTTATTCCTGTATGGCAGGGGGGTTGGACAGGATGGCTCTTGTGGTCCCTTCCATCTCCGTGATGCTTTGATTTAAACTCAGAGGTTGAGAAGAAAGTTTGAAGCTCTGCCAAAATGTTTATGCATAGACTGGACTGCTGGTGAGGAAGCATAGAAGCAACCATCCTGGTAGCAACATGAGAGAGCTTTCTAGATGTATTACCATTACCAGTGGAAAGCTGAGTCCAGGTGCCATCTGGCAGCTATTTTGCTATGAAGCAAGACTTTTGTGTAAGGAGCTACTAGATTTTTCCTTGCACCACATCATAAAAAGTAGATTCCCCTTGCCGTAGATCATGGCCAGTTGTATTAGTGTGAAGTCCAAATAGGGTTTTGGTCTTTCTGTCTCATAGACCATGTTGAGGTTATGAGCCAAACACTGTGAATCTGAGATAGGAAAGCTACTTTGCCACAGTAAGTCCTGCCAACTAAAATCTGACCACTTATTTGATTGGGGTAAACTTTATCTTAATCATTGGTTGTTTAATATATGGCACTATTGTTGTTGTTAACTGTTGTCAAATTGACTTCAACTTATGGTGACCCTAAGAGACCTCCAAGTCACTCTGTCACCAACTGCCCTGCTCAGGTCTTGCAGATTCAGGGATGTGTCTTCTTTGCTTGAGCCTATCCATCTGTAATGCAATCTGCCTCTTTTCCTACTGCCTTCTACCTTACCAAAGCATTGTTGCCTTTTCTAGTGAGTCATGTCTTCTCATGATATGGCCAAAAGTATGATAGCCTCAGTTTAGTCATTTTGGCTTCTAGCAAGAGTTCAGGCTTGATTTGCTCTAGGACCCATTCATTTGTCTTTTTAGCAGTCCAGGGTATTTGTAGAATTCTTCTACCATTGGTGAAATATACCTCTATTACTCTACATATGTTAGACAACCAATGGTTAAAAAAATGTTTACCCCAGTGATATAAGCAGTCACTATTACTATACAAGGGCTGGGGTGGTGTAGTGGTTTGAGGGTTGGGCTACAACCCTGCTATATGTAAGTTACCCAGAATGTTACCCAGAATTCATTAGCAGTCTCCCATCCAAGTACTAACCAGGCTTGACCCTGCTTAGCTTCCAAGATTGACAGGATCTGGTGCCTTTAGGCCCCTTATCTGTCTTTTATTGCCTTTGGCCCCCAGTCCCCACATGGCCAAGAAGAGGAATGGCCTCTGCCTGCATTGGTGTCCTTCCAGATCATCTTAACTGACAGTAGAAATAACATCTGAAACAAAATGCTGGCATCACCACTTTTCTTCTCCTGTATGACTTTTAACATCTCTGCTTGATGAAGAAGCCAGTGACGTTTCAAAATCTTGCATTATGTATTTTGTACATTTTGGTTGGTCAATAACAGTATCATTCTTTTATGGATTTTGTTGTATTTTGATGCATGGCCAGTGCTGCTAACCCTGAATATATATGCCTAAGTGCCAGTTAGGCTGAATATGATGTTTAAAGCTCTCCATTTATTTCATCATTTATTCTCAATCTTTGCACCTTGTGAGGAGACAGAACTTGCTAGTATGGAATGGGGGCCATCTAGTGGCCACTCTCCCTCACTGGAACTGATGCTTTGGTGTAGTATGAGTTATACAAGTTACCTTAGGAATATGTCCTGAAAAAGAACTATTATAGCCAATTTACCAGTCCATAATAATTTATCCAAACATCAAGAATTCAAAGGATGCTGACACCCAGCTGGTAAATGTAAGTTACCCAGAATGAAAGGATCTAAGTCCTTATTTCACACGGGCCACTCAAGATGCTTTTGAGCCCCTCCAGCTGTCAGTGTGTTTGCATGAAAGACAGAAATGTGGTTTCAAATACATTTAAATCAAGTTATGACCATGAAGTTTATATGGGTTTATAATTGCATTTCAACCTTCTTGAAGTCTTTTGGAGATACCTTTCAGCAGATGTGTTACTCTTCCAACTATTTTTTTTTTACCTCATACATATTGGAGAAATTAACTCAAAGCAAACTCCTCTGTCTGTATTGAAGTGTCTTTTTCATCATTGTCAATAGATGTCCTATTATTATGTCAGAAAACTTTACAGCAGCAGATGAAGGGGGTAAACAATACCATCATTAAACAAAAGAAAAGAGTGTTAAATTGGCATGTGTTCCTGTCTGTGCAGGCTTGGGTACAAACCAATTGCTGCATTTTACTATAGTGAGCAATACTGAAAGAGGTGGTGATTGCACACCTTATTATGGGATAGGGCACTTAAAATGGTAAGAGGGCAAGTCATTATCAACTGTGACATAGTGTTTCTGATTTCTATGTATGACAGCTAGTCAGTGAAGAAAGCTGTTAGAAAGAAAATCAACACATTTGAAGTGAGGTGCTGAAGGAGATATCTACAGATACCATGGACTGCTAAAAAGGCAAATGGATGGGTCTGAGAGGAAAGCCATTGAGAGGACAGAAGTCAAGATAATTAAAATAAGGTTTTCATATGCCAGACATATCATGAGATGAAGTAACTCATTGGAGAAAACAATGTTTGATAAAGTGGAAGGTAGTAGGAAAAGAGGGAGGCCACACTACTGGTGGATTGATTCTATCAAGGAAGGCATGGCCATGAGTTTGCAAGACCTGAGTAGGACAGTTGATGATCAGGGCTCTTAAGATTGCAGTAAGTTGAAGTTGACTTGATGGCAAATACCAACAGCAAAAGGAGGACAAAGATAGGCAAAAGGAAGTCTACTCCTACACTAGCTAAAGCAGGTACAGGCAACTTTAGTAATATTGAGGGCCAGATTTTGACACTGCCATGAGCATCACTAAATTCTCAAGTGGAAAAACAAAACCCATGTCTGGAAGTAACTGGGCATCCATTTCTGCTTTTAATTGGGGGGATTGAGTTGGGGGATTGTAGCCTTCTCCAACCTAAGTATTGCAAAATCTCCATTCTTGGAGCTCTCCAAGAAAAAAAAGTGGTTTGCAACAAACCATTTTTGACTGGAGAATGCTTGTTATCACAGGACAGTTCTTCCTGACATAAGCTGATGAAAGCAAGATCACAAGCCAAAGAAGCTGCCTGCATATATGCATACATGCATATGTGCATGCACATATGGAAATCAACATAAATATTGCTGCATAGACAGCTATATCTTACAGTAAGTAGTACTTATCCTGAATAGTCTGCAAAATGCAAATACATTTTATTTGCACTGTTACCAGAAACTCTGGAAAATTCTAAGACTAAATACATTGGACTTGGACTTTAGTTAAGGAAGAGATTGGGCCAATGTCACTCAGGGAGCTTTATGGCCAAATGGAGATTTGAACCCAAGTGTTCAATGCTCAGATTGAGGGTTACTCCTCGAGAGTAGGAAATCTTCCTTTTTTAATGAATAAAAGGATAGATTCAACATGCATAATAGGCAGGCCAGACAAAACAACAGCTCATGTGTATTTCAGGTTATCATTTTTGATTCTTAGAATAGTTTTGCTTAAATACCTCTTGAAAGTTTCACTGCTGTCATCATGTTCTTTATTTTTTCTGTACTGGGTAGCAGGTAGATGACTTTACTTGTCTATTTAAAAAAAACCTGAAGGTAATTATGCACAACATAGCAATGATTGTGAAAGTTCTTAAAATATTTTGACATTGGACTTCATGCTGGGAAGGTAACTGTAGAACAATGCCCATTCCTTTCATTAATTGTCCTCTTAGCATTTCTTCTTTTCTGTTCCTGTTTTTCAGGAAGGTGGTGCGGAGGGCAAGTCTTTCTGACCGAACAAACCTTTACAGAAAAGAGTATGAGAAGGAGGCCATTATCTGGCAGCAAATGGAATCTTCAGAAGAGCAAAGAACCTCTGATTATAATGGAGACATCCGAGAATCTTGCTCCAACCAAGAGAACACAGATCCCGTAAGGGACAAAGTAATTATTTACTCCTTTTTTTCTGTGAGAATTAAAGCATTTCCAGTAGGGGAACCATGGCAGTAGGGGAACCATGTTAACAAAATGTTGCCCAAATCAACCAAATCAATGTATACTCCTCTATAGTTCTCCATAAATTCAGGTGGATATTCCTCAACTAGTTTGGATAAATTATGCCAAACATAAGAAACAGTGTAAAGAGTTTATTTTATGGAAGGCATCTTAAGACCATTTTACACTCATCAAAACAGCCCTACCTTCACATAGTAGGACAGGCTTCTTCAAGCTGGTGCCTTCTAGATGTGTTGGACTCAGTCGTTATCATTTAAGCCAACAATACCAGCGGCCATGCTGCCTGAAGAAGTCAACTGTAGTCAAACATATCTGAGTGGGGGCAAGATGAAGATTGTAGTGAAGGGCCTTCTAAGGGCTGAGTATGGCTCATGAAAACCAGTAAACATGAGTATTATCAAATAGAAGATGAGTAATCATGTTTGTTTTTCCTTCTTGGGTCCCACACTGGGAGAAAGGTAAGTGGTGGTTGTTGTTATTTAATAATTTCTTCATTTTTTGTTTGTTTCAGAACTCTACAGTAGATACATCCACAGTCCTTCCAGAGCTGGTAACGAAAAGCACACAGTGTGACTCAGACACTCTGCTTCAAAATGGACTCACTTTATCCTCCACAGTTTACCAATACTCTGTTCCCAATGGAGATGTTTGGAAGATGCATTCTGCTTTGGACAATGAGGCAAACCAAGCATCGCCCTATGATACTCCTGCAGTCTCTGACTCTCATCAAATCTGGGGTGGCTACAAAGAAAGGAGTCACCAAACTCTCTCTGAATTGAAACGGCAGCGAGCAGCAGCCAAGCTTCTCAACCACCCTTTCATCAGTACGCACTTTGGTAGCAATGTGGGAGGCACAGCAGAAAATGGGGGAGAAGCAAAAGAGCACCTGATTAGCTCCAGGACTCCTACCTATACATCCAATGGGACTTCAGTTTATTACACAGTATCAAGTGGTGATCCACCTCTCTTAAAATTCAAAGCTCCCATGGAAGAAATGGAGGAGAAAGTGCACGGGTGTTGTAGGATTTCCTGATCTAAATTCATTCCTCACCAGTGGAGATGCCAAGCTGGGTGGGCATGTTATATCCGTTACTGAATCTCAGTTGCTACCATTGCTTAATGGGAGAACCTGTATTGGTCATCCCAGACCTGGCTCTACCAGGCTTATTCATTCATAGTACCTTACTTTGCTTTTGCATTTCCATTGAAATCAACCAACTGCAGGTGGGAAAGACAAGTGCATGGGGGGGATCCTTCTTATGAACTCCTGTCCACTAGAATGTGCACAACCATTAAATCCATTTGATTACGAATCCCATCTGATTTAGGATCTCCATTTATAGGCTTCCTTGGGCCTCCCTGTTCCTGAAAACTGGCACTTTGGGAACACAAAATCTCTCATCACATCCTTGGTGCACTCCACTATCAAAGGTATGTGATTGGAATCCAGCACTTTTATAATCAGAGTTGGTGGACTGTGGAAGGGCCCAATTTGCCTACACAAACATGAGGTTTTTGCACACAGGATATATATGCACTTTAACAACCAGTCTGGAAGTTTAGCCTATTATGAGAGAACACAGTTGGGACATTATTCATCCTATTGCCAATTTTGAGCCATCAGTTACTGCAGTACTCTTTGTATAAAAACAGAGATATGTCATTTCTGCAAGCTTCCACCCTTTCATAAAAGGGTAGAATATTCTTAGCTCTTTAGAGAAGTAATACAGTTAAAAGGAGTTTATGATCAATATATAATATTCTTCATCACTACTCCTGTTGCTTTGTACTTGTACAGATTCAGTTTTCTCATAAATTCAATTTTGTTATGTTTCATATGGGTTTTGGTTTGCTCCAGAGTGCTGTTAGGAAAACTCTTCTTCCATTCAATCTAACTTTACTTCTCACCATGCAGACTCTTATGATCTGTTTTCCATTAGCCTGCGTTACGATACCTACGAGATAATTTAAAATAGTTTTAAATATCAATGTCTGTGATCTACCCATTTTTGGAAAAAATCTCTATTTTATTGTCACTTTTCATATCTTCCTCTTTACATTTATCACTGTTCTCTTTTCTCAGCATTTCTTCTTCTCAAGGCCAATAAAGGAATTTGGTGGGCAGAATGTTTAAGCTTGAAAATGCCTAATTTTAACAAATGTAGCTAGTATGGAATTATAGGAAATGGAAAGTTACCACTAAAAACCACATTATCCAGGTTGAATTCTCCATCATAATCTGGAGTTACACTTATCTCTTGCTATGATAGACAGCATGATGCACTGCCCCATCCCACAGATGGCAATGAAGGAAAAAACCCATTATCATGACATGACTTCAAGTGTTAGAAAAGGACAGCTTTATGTCTTCTGTTGAATATACCGGTAACTCCATACACATGGAAAGCTTTTTCTACTGGGCAATAGACATCACTTAGCAATAATTTTAAGGTACACTTCTAAAGGGCACTAAAGTCAAGGGCTGAAGGCACATCCTACACTCACAAATAAATGTGTGTCATTGTACATTGCAGGCTTTGCACATTTAACTTGCTGGTCTTTGGAAGCTTTTAGGATGGTACTGTTTCTTGCTTCACATCTGGCTTGTCTTCACCCAAAAAGCATTAAGTCTTTCTACAGAGCCCTTCTGAAATGCTTCTTAGTTGTGCATTTGTGCTGTTCTGTTTTATCTTCTAAAGATCAGACTCAGAATTCTTTCTCTGATGACCAAACCAGCAGCCATTTCACAAGTGAGTGAGGCTTAGCTTTTCCTTAATAGCAAAAACAATGTGCAACAAGCAAAATAGCCAAACTGTCCTGTTGCCCTGGGGTAGGCAAAGTGAGATCCTCCAGATGTTGCTAAACTGCAGCTCTCAGCATTCTTTACCATTGGATATGCAGGAAAATGGCAGCAAAAGTACCTGTGCCTTGGCCAAGAGAGTATGATGAGCAGGATTGTTGGAGCAGTGAGAATCTCATATTGCAAAAATACACCAAAGCAGTGCACAGAGCCTGAGGATTAATAAAACTTTAGAAAATTTTACCTACAAGGCATTGTTCCACTGGTTCCCAAATTTTGATCCTTCAGTTGCTTTGGACTCCATTCTCAGAATTCCTGACCATTGGCAATGCTGGCTAGGACTCTGGGAACTCAATTTCAAAACCCCTGGAGGACCAAAGTTTGGGAACCACTGCATTACTCAGTCCATTCTGCAGACATCACTTCCAGCACAGTTATCCAAGTTCACTCCATATATTGCTTGTATAGACAGTACAGTTCAAATCTCAAATTTTGAAAAACATTCCAAAAGATGAAGAATTGTCCTGTAATAGAAATGTCTTTCAGTGAGATTTCCCTTTTCATTCTAAATTGCTTTGATGTGAGATTTTGTCGATTGTTTCTTACATAAACATCAGGATATTTGACCACTTAAGTGTTAACAGTCCTCAGCTAAAGTTCTTTTTTCATAAATGGATACAGTTTTTAAAGTCACTGATTATAACATGGAATGGGAACACAGCATAGCAGAAGAGACACCATCCTTCTTGCCTAACAACTTCGTGAAAGGACAGACACAATGAGTTTCAAATACATATTTCTTTTGCACAATCCCTTACACAGGTTTCAACTTACTATAATCCAGACCACCGATATACAACCTTTTCTAACTAGATGTTCATCTTTAATTCCAACCTATAACACTGCCACCACCACTTGCTTGGGGCTTAGGTCTGTGTGCTGTAGCCAAGGGCCTTAGCAGTTTGTTCATCCTGCATTTCCCTGATTTCTTTCTGGATGGATGCAGGGAACCCTCTTCGCCCTTTGCCTTGCAAAACTAAGATAGTCTCTGGTGAGACCTACAATAAGCGTTCCTCCAGTGAGACACCTGGGATTATGTTCTTTCACTTGCCACATCCCTACCTCCATGATGATGGGTGGCACCTCCCAGAAGCTTTGTGTGAGGCCTATTTCTGCCCAACCAGTGGCTGAGGCAACAACAGAGAACGTTACAGCCTGTTTGCCTTTCTTCGTTCCTCAGACAGGTCTGATGCTGCGCCAAGCATCTTGGGTGGTATCCTTTCCATTATGCTTTTCCTTGAGGTCCCAAGAATAACATCTCCCTTTCCCTGCCATGTTTTTCTTTCTTTCACACTATGTCTCACAACAACACTGATTGCACTGTGGTTTTATTTGAGCAATTTATTTAAATAATTTGACTTTTTTACAATGTACAAAGAACATGATAAAAAATTAAATTATATTGATGGAATAAATAAAGCAACAATGGCAAATGAAGAGAGTAGAACAAAACCCTCCAACAGTAAAAAGAAGAAATAAAGGAATTATGCCTTCAAAGCTTTAGTAAAAAGGAAATTTTAATACAGCACACACACATCTATGAAAGTGTGTTCCATATGCTGTACAGTACACCTCCATATCTGTAAGGGTTCCGTTCCAGGAAGCCTCACATAAAACAAAATCCATAAATTCTCCATCCCATTATCATCATTGGATGCAATGTGTGCACATCTGATGATAATAAAACAGGAGGTTTTGCATGACCTCACATTCATGTGTGTGGAAGTCATGCCAGCAGGGGGTGCGCTGTACTTTATAGCTCTGTTAGGGTAGGTGATGCTAAAAGAGGATTACTGCTGAGAAGGCATTCTCTCTGGTATCTACCAGCTCCGTTTCATTAGGCAATGGTACACTCATTTCTTCTCCTAGAGGATCAATGACTATTGTTCTACAGCTGATGAAATGGGCAGATTTTTAGAACCTGGATCAAACTATGATTTCTGGGAATGAAGGCTGGGAATTATTATAGCAAAATGCATGTGACATTACAATATGCTCTCCTTGTTTTCATTCTCTTTCCTCCTATCTTTCTGTATCATAAAAAGCAAAAGAATGGAGTATAGCATATGGAACACTCTTTAAACAGGGCCTTCACCTATTTGTGAAGCTGACCTGAGCAGAGGAAGACCAGTGATCTAGATAAGCGCTACTTAAAGTGGGGATCCATGGACTCATACCAGTCCACAATCCATTGGCTGCTGGTCTCTACTGAGTTTCCAGGGAAGAAAGAAACAATTGTAACTAATGGGCACAAATGCGATACCAGTCCCTGACACACAGGAAAAAAAAAATTAGTTTTCCTTATCAGATAACCTGGAAAACAGTGATTGGGACAAAACATGGAAAGTATATGTTTGATAGGAACAGTCTAATTGTCCTGTAATATTTATTTAATATGAAGTAGTTACGGTATTCAGTAAATTGAAGAGGACTTACCTATGATTTCAGTAATCTTAGCAGGCATCTGGAACAGGTTCCCCACCAAGCAAATCTTGGACAATGGCAAGGGTGCTCAATGTATATAGGTCCTTTTATGTGTCAGTCCCATTGCCAGTTCCGTTATTTAGTATGTAATAGCAACCCTTTACTGGATATAGACATTATGAAACTGCCTAATTTTAATCCCTGCATATGTAATTCCACTTATGCAAACGTAATTACCATACAGGAGTCTGGCCTTTAATTTCTGTTACAAATGGAGTACAGGCAGCTGAGCTCTAAGAAATCTAGCATCTCTTAATTTGCGGCAGTTTATGAGAAGCAGGCAGGAGACTAAAACTGAGATCAGGAGAAACCATTAAGGTTACAAGAAAATGAAGGAAATTGTTATGTATTTTCAACTTAGTCTCCATAATGTCACAGACACAGAAAATATTTGTTTTCCAAAAGGCTGAGGGGACTCAAGACCATTTTTGTGGATGCTGAAAAAGAGGTTTGCCTAGATTGAGTCAAGCTCCTTTACTCCTTTCCCTGTCATTCTTTTTTCTTGATTTGGTATATTTCCTATCCTAAACCAATTTCTTTTCTGTGCTATGGAAAAGGGAAGAATCTGAAGAAGCAGGAATGATGCCAGAGGAATCAGAGGGCATGCCAAGCAAAAGGCTGTGCAACAATGCTGCACAAGGGAGAACCCCTGTTGGGGGGGAGCTGAAAATATTAATATAATCTACAAATTTCTTCAAAGAGCATACCTTAAGCATGCTTAGAAATCAATTTGTGAGCAAACCCATGTAGCCTAAGCCAGAGAGGGGAACTGTATAGCTCTCCAGATATTATTAGACTGCAACTCATAGTACTCCTTACCTCTGGCTAAGGCTGCTGGTAATTGCATGCCAACAATACTGGGAAGACCACACAATTCCCTCCCATGAACTAACTCAAAATTTTAGTGTGAATTAGTGTAGACTCATTTAATCAAATGGTAAATAGTAAGTCAAATCTTACATAAATCCCATTAATTCAATAGGTCTACTCCAGTTGGAACTAGTCATCAGATTTAGATGTTTTCTCTCAAATATTTTGTTTATAATTTTAAAAATATTACATTTTTCCCCAATTGCACCATAGAAGTGGGGAGGAAAGTCCTTGCATTTTTTCAAAATCAGTATGTTTCCCCCTTATTTGACCCCCACCAAGGCTTTAGGTCTTTAAGCAGATGGAAATACAAAACTGGAAATATATCTCTATAGATAAACAGTACCAGATAGTCTTTAAAAGGGATCTAAGGACACTGTTCTGTATATTGGGTCCATTACTGAATTTAGCCTAGTACTTTAAATAGCCAGTATGTGTATTATGAGCATAAGTCTACTGTGCCCTCAGCTGGAAAAGAAAGGATATTACACATTATTTCCCAGATACTGTATGCAGGAACCATATGAACAAAATAACCAGCAATTTGTGAAGGCATTATCCTTTACACAGCATCAACAACCCTTATCCACATCTTCCAAAAATAAGTGTGCTAGGTGTCCATAAAACCTTAGGAGAGAACTGTAGAATGAAGTAAGACAAGATCCATATGCATGTATGTGGTCTGTTTGAATATTCTTGTATCTTGCACCCTTGAAAAAAAGAAAATGAAAGGAAAGTAATTTCACATAGGTTTTCACCTGAGATGCTGATAGAGATTTAAGGGATTCTTATTACTACACGTTGCCTGGTGTGTCATGGGACATGGGTCTTCTCATCTGCTCAACCCATGTGCTCAATTAAGAGAACCCTCATGCCACACTTAATATGGGGTCCACTCACCTCATCAAAGTTGACTTTTTTTTTCCTGTGCAGCAAATGAACAGTATTAAGCACCCCTCTGAGCTACTGGTGAAATAAAACCCCATTATCTGTCAAATACGCAGATGATAGCTTATCCCAGTAATCATACCTTGCTTACTGTATGGCTTGTTAATTTTGCCTGTAAGAAGAGATTTACAACGGTTGAAACAAAGACAGTGATCACAGTACTGATTACCAAGATAGGAAGCAGTTGGCTCACATTCCTCCAGCAGCACCTTCAGATGCTTTGGAAGGTATAGTGAAGTTCCACAAATTTCACAGAATCAGATCATCTAGCAGACATCTTGACCATTCTGATCAACTATCAAACTTCTTGTAATGGGGAGCTTAGGTTTTTGATTGTTTGGCTGCATTTGCAATGTCAAATACCAGTCTCTTTTGATACAGCCAAGTTTTATTTCCATAACTATATGCCAAGGCTTAAATGGATTGAAACATGGATTACAACTTGCATACCCTGCTTTAAAACAATCTCATTAATGGGACTAATGAGACTAGAATGTTAGCATATCTCTGGATCTAAGAATTCTAATTTCCCAACATTTACCTGTAAAGTAGGAAGGAAAAATGCTGATAAAAAGGTCCATAATTGTTCATCAACAATAAGTTACATATGGAAAATGTCAGCAGCTTGATCTGCTCTTTGCAATAATTTGACTGTATGGATCTCTATGACTGCTGTACATTTTTTTTTAAATTGTGTTTGTTGGGTTTGGTGAGAAGGGGAGGGAAAAACACAGACCTATATATTATATTAGCAGCATTGTGTATAAATATGTCATTTTGTCCCACAGAAGCTAATATATTAAACTTTAAAAAGAAGGATTATTTGATATTTTTATGAAATCAACTTCATGTCGCTGTAGGTATGAAAAGATAGTGGCTTGTTGACCTGTTCTCAAACTGTATTGAGAGTCCAATGTCAAAAAGGGAATTGTGACAGTATTAGTTTCTGTCTTTGGTTAACAGAACAAATTTTACTTAAAACTATTAAATTTCTTTTATTAACATGATAGTGGTTGGATGTTGAGTTTTTGGGCTTATTTAAATGCAGCATTAACGAAGAAGAATCAATACACTCAGGCAAACTTTACTGGTCTTACAAATAAACTACAGTTTCTTTTAACACCCAGTATACTTTGATGGTCCTAAGACATAGATTGAAAGCATATGATGCAATAAGTATGCACATCTTAATGTGAAAGAGGCCAAAGTACATATAGCTGCATGCATGAAAGGATCTTTCACCCAATGGGATCCATGAAACAAACAATGCTTCTGACAGCATGCCCCCCCAACTGTCCCAATTTGGTAGGGACAGTCCTGATTAATCCTCCATCATTCCACTTTTCCAGATGCTTTTAAAATGCTCCAATTTCTCTTTCCATTTTCCACTTTCCCCCTTTGTCTTCACTGACTTCAACTGCTGCGACCTTAGTTCAAAGTATAATAGTTTGGAGAAGAGTGGAGAAGAGGTGGGGGCAGAATCTTGCCCTTCCCAATGGGTTCAAGTAAAAGCAAACCGCTTCATCCTTTCCTAGCTTGTATGTTCATTAATAACTTTTGACATCTTGATGACACTCTGATGTTGCTTTGCCACATGTGTTCCAATTTGAATTTGGGAAATTTTGAGGGTATGTGTTAGCAAGTAAAAGTACTACATATATAGGCCATCTTTCACACTAATGTTACACACATGGATGTTGTGCGGAGATGAGTATTACAATTTAAATCTATTGGAATAATTTGAAACACTTAAGATTGGTTTTCTGATAGAATACTGGCCGGACTGTGAGTAATTTGAGGCCACTGTGGCATGCAATCTAGAGAAGGAGCTTAAGGAGGAGGAAGAGGGAGGAAACATGAACTGGGACAACTTTCCCACTCAGTGCCATCTCAGAGTGGATTTAATATGGTAGCTCATTCAATTGTTTTCATTTTTTTTATTCTCAGGATTTTTTTTAGCTTTATCTTGTTTTATTCTTGTAAAGGTGCCTTGAGTCCCATCGTGGGAGACAGGTGGGAGTTAAACAAGAAATAAATAAATTGTACATTAGTGAGCAATCCAAATGGTGTGGAATATTGCCATAGACCAAGCTGAAAGAATGTTTGACATTAATCACAAAGTATGTTTCCTACTACTCAGCCAGCACACTTTTTCATATGAATAGCAAAATCCTGTGCACCTTGCTCATGCATAACATCCTCATTGATTTGTCAGAATCTCTGCTTGCAGTACATGTTTCTGTTGTCAAATTTTCTTTAAAAAGCCCAATGCAGCTAAACACCATAGGTCAGCAGAAGAAGCAGCCAGCCACATAAGTACCGGTATCCATGATTGGATGAAGGACCACATAGGCACACTGATACTGCCTATGTGGTTCCATTCTTGACAGCCAGGCTGCATTCATGAAGCCTCTTTAATAAGTGATCGTTGCGGCTGTATCTGTTTTATGGAGAAAATTGATGGAAGCTGGATTTAGTGCCCTCATTGCTAAAGAGCAGAATAGTATAGCTGCAATTTTTTGATAAGGGAAGGAAGCACACGCTACTGGCCAGATGTTGTGCTAGCCATATGCAGTAGATCAAGTTTCAGTGCTCACAAAAGACTGGAAGGCACACACACATACAGTTCCACTGCAGAAATGAATCAAGTTTGTCTAGCATCTCTTCCCAGGAAAAAATTGGAATCATGATTAACATTTCCTTGGTGGCATGGTTCTGGCATGCATTCAATGCAGTGACTCAGACATACATTCCCGTTTAGAGTGCTTCCCTACATAATAGCTTTATGTGAACCTGGTCACAGAAGTAGTCAGTGCCCTCTAAACCAGTGCCTGGATCTTAAGAACAATGCTAGGACTGATATTCAAGAGTTGCTTCCTGATTTACTTGCCAGAACGCTTTCCTTTGGGGGGCTGCTCCTAGTTTATGTAATGAATGACATGGCTCCTTCCCTTTCATCCTGACACTGGCAAGCAAAAACCTTTTTATTCTTGCAGGTTTCTAATAACCAACTATATTTGAATGGATGTGCTGTACTTCAAAAGTGCTTATTAAGCTAGTGTTTTAATTATGGTTTTAAAGGAACGTAAACTAGACAAGGTCTTTAAGTATACAGATGAATTGTTAAATAGCAAAGTCAGAATTGCCCATGCCATTGTATTTCCTATTAATATGTATGTTAGTGAAAAGTGGACAACGAAGAAAGCTGATAAGAAGAGGACCAATTCATCTGAAACATGGAGCTGCATGAAAGCTCTGTGGACTACTAAAAAGATAGGCAAATGGGTCCAAGATCAAGTCAAGCCTGAACTTTCCCTAGACAACTAAACCGAGAATGTCATACTTTGAACATATCACGAGAAGATATGATTCACTAGAAAAGACAATGATGCTAGGAAAAGTAGAAGGTAGTAGAAAAAGACAAAGACTGCATTATATATGGGTAGACTCAATCAAGGAAGTCACAGCCCTGAATCTCCAAGGTCTCCCATTCATAGGGTCTAAGTTGGAGTCAACTTTATAGTAGTTAACAATAACAAAAAGTTATATTTATCATTTATTGTGTTTTACTAGCTCCTTTAATATGCTGTAAATTGCCTTGCCTCCCAACTTGAGAAGAAAGGCAGGATAATATAAATAAGTAAACAGATAAACAGTGAACAGTGAAATTTTATTTACAAGAGGATATAACAATAATAATTCTTCAATTTCCAAAGGGTAGGCGGGTTATTCTACAACAAGAAACAAACAGAACAGAACAAACAAAAACAAACAATACAAAAAACAAAACAAAACCATTTATGTCATAATGAAATTGTATACCCTTCAGGTGTGAAAAAGCTCCCCATTCTTTATGTGATCATTCTTTGCATATGACTTTCCTGTGGAAGATAACACAGCATTTCTGAATTGCTTTTAGAGGCAACATCTGCAGTATTAAGTTGAACTAAGGTGACAAAAGATGTGATCTAATGCTAGTTTCCAGGGGATAGTATATGCCAGAGAATGCATAAAATAACTCAAGAAGAAGTTACCAGACATCTAAAAATTTGTACTCTATTACTAAATATGGGCCTTATGATAAAGTAGCTAAAACAATGCCAATTTTTAAAAGAGCAAAATAAACCCAGAGGGGAGTCAAGCTTTCCTGGATAGACTGGTGGAAAGAATGATTAATGCTAGTATTATTAACATATAGAAGAACAAATCTGGCTAAGCAAGAATCAGCTTGCCTTCTGCAAAATGAAGTCATACACCATTAACTATTTTGTGTTCCCTTAAATGTGGTTATGGGCAATGCCATGTTATATTCAGTTTTTATCACAATAGAGGGAAGTATATAAGGATGCTCCAAAGCTCTTTGTTGGGGCATGTGCTCCTCAGTTCATTCACAAACAGTTTATTAGGATAGAGATCAAAGAAATAAAATGGCCAATCTGAAAAAGCCTAATATCAATCTCCTGCTCAGGGTTATAGCCAGCCATTCCCTCTTCCATGATACTCTATCCTACCTTCCTCCCAGTTTTCAGGGCTTCCCCCCCCCCATAAGTCAGTCAATCTTGTCTCTATATGTAAGGATTTCTCTTGTGACAAAGAGACCTGAAAAGGCAGAAAGAAGTATCTCTGCCAAGAATTGCATACAGTGAGAGGAGGAGGGGACAGACCACTGATTTGCAAGTTCATTCAGTGATGGCTGAAGAGGGCTAGTGAAACAGCACCATTGCACTTTCAGGTATGCAGCTCTTTGCAGACTACTACATACAGGAAGCTAGATAAAGTCTAGTGTGGGCTACATTATCCCAATGAAAATTAATATATTGGCATATATTAATCTTTGAGGATTATGTTACAACATTGCAGTTATGGTTTGAGGGGTAGCTGTTTATAGAAGTTAGGCTCAAACTGACTTCCTACGGAAAACAGCAATCCTTTGTAAACATGTTTTTCCACCTTTGGAAGATGGTGTTATCAACTGTCAGAAAAACTGCATAAATGTATCGCATAGTAGTCACCGCGAGACCCAACTATAGGGACAGCAATTCCTAGAATAGTGATATTTTTGTATATAGAGCCAGGCCTCCACTTTTGAAAGAGGTGCAAAGCCTCTTTGAAAGCGGAAAAACCATGAATATTTTCCCCTCTCCCACACAAGTTAGTGAGCAACGGAATGCTCATGTGCATTCTCCCTCCTTCCACTCTCCATTCCATTCCCTCTCCCACCTATGTGAGTGAGTATGTGAGGGAATGTGCGCATACACACTCTCCCTCCTTGTAGTACCCTGTCCCATCCCCTTCTCTCATCTGCCTGCCTGTATGAGTGAGAAAACACATGCACACATGCCCTACCTTCCTTTCCAATTCACTTGAGTGAGTGAAAGAGGGAACATATATGTGGGCCCTCCTTCCTTTTCTCCCCAATCCCACCCCTTTCTCCCCCATCCTTCCAAGTGAGTGAGCAAGGGAACAAATACATGCACATGCCTTCCCTCCTCCGGCTCTCCAATTCTATCTTCTTCCTCCTGCCCACCCAGCAGAGCAAATGAATGCGTAAAGGAATGCATGTGTGTACCCTCTTTCCTCATGCTCTCTCTGTCCTCTCCCCTTTCCATTGCCTATGCAAGTAAGTGAGCAAGGGCACTCACTCATACACCCCCCTCTTCCTGCTCCCCCTGGAGCACATCTGTCAAACACAAGGCCACACCTCACACTTCTCCTGCAGCTGCGGCACTCACCCGCCTGGTAGGCCTGACCCCCACATTTTGGGCCCCCCGCTGCCAGTATTCCAAAAAGGGGCCTAGCAGCCAGCACTCGCAATCTACTTCTACTTCTGACTGCTCCTCTGTTCAAGTCTTGCCATCAGAGCATTGCTATAAGTTATCGTGGCAACACTTCGCGCGGCTCACAAGAGTTGGACAGAGGAGCAGTCAGAAGTAGAAGTAGATCGCAAGTGTTGGCAGCTAGGCCCCCCTTCAGAATACTGGCAGCCAGGAGCCCGCAGTGTGGGAATGGGCCTCATCAGGTAAAGAGAGGGGCAGGGGAACAGAAAGAGCCAGAGGAGAGGTGGGGAGCAGAAAGAGGCATGGGGAGGGGGGAAAGGGAAAGAGGCACAGAGAGGGTCTGGAGGCAGAAAGAGGCACAGAGAGTTAGTTATTACTAAAACCTGTTATAACTGAATGCAGAGGCAACTATTTAATGTGATAAAAGAATAGATAGATTCCTAGAGAGAACACATTTTTTCCCATGGAAGGGGAAAATACCATATTTTTTAAAAATAAACAAACTAAATAAATAAAATGAACCATGAATAATCAAATGCACCAATGCTGAATCTGCAAAAGTGGAGGATCACTGTAATTAAAAGCAATCTTTAGGCTGTGATATTACAGAAAGCACCACTCTATTCTCCAATCCCTTAATGTGATTTTGACTTCAGCCTAAAGGAAACTTCCAGCTCTACAGAATAGGATTGGTGGCCAGAGTGCAGGACTTACGTTACCCTAAAGCAAAGCCCATAGAACCTCAGATTTCTGCACTAATATGCTACCTCTCCACAATTTCCCTGCCTCTTATACAGGATGAATGTTATTTCACAATCTAAAATTACCCTGAACTGAAAAGCAGGATCGTACACATCCTTGCTCTTTCATTTCAGATCAGCCTGTGCAGTTTGTTATTATGTTAATCAATGTATCTCAACCAAAGACCAAAAAGGGGCATCATGCCAGCAATATCCACAAAACAAGCAGCTCTAAGGCTTTTCGGGCCAGGTGCATCCCAGAACCTGAGATTTCAGGGCCAAAACCTGAGACCAAGGAACAGGTCCTGATAATGTCATTTAACATGGTACATTACATAAGCATCAACTACAATTGTTTAGAGCGTGCCATTCAAATGAAAAAAAAAAAGTCTAGCAAATAAAAAACAAACAAGCAAAAGCAAACTACTTCTCTGGTTGGAAATTCAGTCTTCCAAACTCTACACTGAACAGAAAAAGAAAAAGGGAAGAGGGTTTCAACTCCGTTTTTAATATTTTACAAGCACTACTATAACAACACATGGGAGCTGTCATATTGAAGGAATATTTAAAACTTTGCTTTGACCTGAAAAAGTTAAAATTCCTCACCTTTGTTTCAAACACTTTCCAAGCGCTTTTAGGACAACTAAATATAATGTTTTTCAAATTCTCCTTTTAGTAGATTGCTTATAATGGGCCACATTATCTGTTACTTTCTTTCCTCCTTTTCCGAGACTCCTCTCACATCCCCAAAATAATCATCATCACAATCACAAGAATGTCACTAACAATCACATATTTGAGGGAAGGTGAAATGAGGATAATGATAACCATGTATTATATAAGCCAATACAACTGAAAAGGATAATCCTGTCTATGTACGTTTATTTAGAAGCAAGATCTACTGAGTTTAATGAGACTTCAAAATGCTGAAAATCAAACATATCCCAGTAATAATTTCAAATTTGGGGGGGGGTTGGGGCACAAAGGACAAAATAGAGACACAGAGAGAGAAAGAAGTATGAATTTAACTAGGACAAGTGAGGATAGATGAACTAATAGGATATGAAAGTGAAAGAGAGGGATGCAGAAAAAGAGAAAAGATTAATATACCCAGGTGAATTGGAGATGGGAAAGCAGGAAAAAGGAGGAAGAGGGATTTTAGGGGAACTGAGAGAAAATTAGCACAAGCAGTAGTTTAGCCAGGAGTTGTGGATGGAAGGGGGCAGATGGGAGCAAGGAGAAGATGTTTAGCTAGAGTGTTTTGGTGAAAGAAAGAAGACAGCATAGGGAAAAGGCACTAAAGAACAAGGGAGAAGACAAGTGTAAGCAGGAGCTGTGATAATGTGTGTATGACTGGATGGTACAAGTGTATTCCCACCCAGTTTTCACCTAACTACCATGAACAGAAAGAAAATCTTAAAGTCCACCAACACAAGACCACCTCAAAATTAGGATAAATAAAACAGTGGAAACTGAGGCCCTCATTGCACTATGGCCCAATAGCACTTCCTCCTGATCCCATCCTAACAGTGTCATTGCAGGGATAGGATTGGGAGCTGAACGCTCCCCACCACACTGGTTGGCTGCCAGCGAATGGATAGCATTCAGGACACCCTCCTTCCTTCCACAGTACAGCTATACAGCTTCCTGGGCTATACTGTGGAAGGAAGCACTTGATAGCACTTCTACCCTTCCCATACGTCCACAGCCGATAGCATCATTATGCGAAGGGTGGCTATTACCAGATTTTTTTCCAGTAATGATATACTGCATGCCGGCTGGGGACACAACAGCAGTGAGACCACAACAACTTTGTGCGATGGCACGTACATATCACAGACCGGCAGCAACACGTCCCCATGCCAGGATGGTGCCATAAGGCCCTGAGCCTCCTCTCAAATAACTTCCTAATGAGAAATTAGAGTTCACTTCTACCTCCCAGTTCCTTCTCTACAGTTTCTATCTTACTCTGTTCACAGATGCAAATACCTGGATGTAAACAGATCATCAACACTATATAACAGCCTTCCCAGTCAACTGTGTCCCATCAGCTGCTGTAGGTTAATGTGCTTATAACACACTTTCTGAAATGGAAGAAAAGTGGGCTTCTTGGCTCAGACCGGCAACATTTCGAAGCCCAGGACAGACTAGGCATCTGAGCAGCTAAAATGCCATAATCTGGGAAGAAGATCAAAGCTGAGGAAAAGTAAATTGTGTGTGTGTACGAGCCTTCAAATTGCCTGATGACTTAGGGCAACTCCATGGATTTCATAGGGTTTTCTTAAGTAAGGAATATTCACAGGTGGTTTTGCCAGTTCCTTCCATTGAAATATGGCCTACAGCACCTGGCACTGGTTGGTGGTAGATTCTCCAAAATAAAACAATACACACATCACCCTCATTAACAACAATATGCAGTGTGGGAGGACAGAAGAGCATGTTGTGGCACCTTAAAGATTAGCATTTTTCTTGTCGCATGACATTCCTGTGAACTATAAAATTCACAGTAAAGACTGCAAACTCATATTTACTAAGAAGTATGTTTGAGAGTTTTCCGCAGAACTTCAGGAGCAAATTTATGTACTAACCTGCTACTACTGAACTCAATGCAAATCCTACTGAGTTCAGCACAGACTGAAATACAGCCAAACTGCACTGTATCAACCTTACCTGTACTTACCTTGCAGTAAACCTCATGTTAAAGTATGGGAAGACTTTTGCGGTGTCTTGGGCCATTTCCACACTAGAGTATTATAGTGCTATTATTCCACTTTCAACATCCTATGGAATCCTGGGGTTTGCAGTTTAGGGAGGGGCCTTGAGGATGTTGAAAGTGGAATAATAGCACTATAACATTCTAGGCCATTTCCGCACTAGCCTCTTATAGTGCGATGATTCCACTTTCAACATCCTCAAGGCCCCTCCCTAAACTGCAAACCCCAGGATTCCAGAGGATGTTGAAAGTGGAATCATCGTGCTATAACAAGCTAGTGCGGAAATGGCCCTAGTGCGGAAATGGTCTAGGAAAGATTATTTTGGTAGACGACACAATTGTGGCCCATAAAAAGCAACATTTCCAAGCTCTGTCTAAGAGAGAGGACGTAGAGTCATGAATTAACGCGACAATCGCAGTGGAGTTGACTTTTTCCAGACAAGGAGAGGCGATAAAACATTCACTAGACCATTTCCACACTAGACTGTTATAGTGCTGTTATTCCACTTTCAATATCCTGTGGAGTCCTGGGGTTTGTAGTTGACTGAGTCCAAAGAGCTCCCTGGCTGAGAATTCTAAAGGCCCTTCCCTAAGCTGCAAACCCCAGGATTGCATAGGATGTTGCAAGTGGAATAATAGCACTATAGCAGTCTGGTGCGGAAACGGCCTAAGACATCCCAAAAGTTTTCCCACGCTTTAACATGAGGCTTACTGCAAGGTAAGTACAGGTAAGGTTGATACAGTGCAGTTTGGCTGTATTTCAGTCCGTGTTGAACTCAGTAGGATTTGCATTGAGTTCAGTAGTAGCAGGTGAGTGCCTAAATTTGCTCCCGAAGTTCTGCAGAAAACTCTCAAACATAGGCCATTTCCGCACTAGCCAGTTATAGCGCGATGATTCCGCTTTCCACATCCTCTGGAATCCTGGGGTTTGCAGTTTCGGGAGGGGCCGGCCGGCCCCTCCCGAAACTGCAAACCCCAGGATTCCAGAGGATGTGGAAAGCGGAATCATCACGCTATAACTGGCTAGTGCGGAAATGGCCTCACTTCTTAGTAAATATGAGTTAGCGGGCTAAGCGCGCCCCCCTCCCCTTCCAGCCGAATTCTAGCTGACGCCGCAGCTTCCCTTCTCCGCCTCTACCTACCGGATCCCCGCTCAGGAGCGCTGCCTCGGCACCCTCCCCACCGCGCCCCACCTTCGGGCAAGAAGGAGCAAAGTTGCAGCGCGCAGGAGGCACAGCTTGAAAAAGTCGCCGAGATCCTCCTCTCTCCTCCCACCGATTGGGAAAACAGCTTCAAACGCAGCCAACCGGCGCATCCCTTCCCCTCTCCCCAAAGGCGGAGCGAGCTCCTCTCCAGCCTATTGCAGGGGCGCGGAGGCGCGTTGGGGTTCAAACTCCCTATAAAGAGTCCATGCCTCCCTCGCGGCGCCTTTGGTTCATCCCCAGGGAGCGGCCCGATGGCGAATCAGTCCCAGTGCCTGGACGATGCGCCCTTTCGGGGCTTCCGCGGCTGGGATCCCCGGCCTCCCCAGGCGTACAGCGAGGCGCAGCGCTTAGCGCTGGAGGAGCTGATCGCCGGCGGCCGGCAGGCGTTCCAGGCGTTCCTGCGGCGGGAGAAGATGCGCGCCTTCCTCTCGGAGCCCGAGATCCAAGCCGTCCTGCGCGCTGCCCTGCCGCCGCCCCGCCTAGACGAGAGCGCCGGGGCCGATCAGTCGCTCGGCGCCTCGTTGGATTGCTCCTCGCTCACGTACTTCCCGGTGCAGTCCGACGTGGAGCCGCCGGTGCTGGAGTTGGGCTGGCCGGCCTTCGTCAGCGGTTCTTTTCGGGGGCTCACCCGCGTGGAGACCCATTTCCAGCCCAGCTTTGGGGAGACCGTTTACCCCTGCAAGGAGGAGGTGCGCAAGCAGATCCGGTCGGCGAGAGAGGTGAGAGCCGGTTGTTGGGCTAGTTTGCAGGGATCAGGCGTGGCTCCAGTTCCGCACTAGCCTGCTATAGCGCGATGATTCCACTTTCAACCTCCTCTGGAATCCTGGGGTTTGCAGTTTCGGGAGGGGCCGGTCGGCCCCTCCCGAAACTGCAAACCCCAGGATTCCAGAGGAGGTTGAAAGTGGAATCATCGCGCTATAACAGGCTAGTGCGGAAAGTTTCTGGAAAAGCTCCTTATTTTGACCTATAGCAATTCCCAGAATCGCCCAACCAGCACAACCGTAGCTAGTTACTGACTCCAAAAGTAACTTTTTCTACCTCCTGCGGCTGCCTATACAGTTGCCAGTATAGGCAACATTAGCTTAAATTGTAAGCAAGCTAGATTTTAATTCTACTGCATCAGGAGATCAAGCTCCCCTATTCCAATTCTGAATTCATCCCACGTTGTGTGAACGCATCCCCACAACCAAAACAAAGGCCATTTCACACTACACAATTAAAGCACTGTGATTCCACTATAATTCACATGTTTTTATTTTGTGGAGTCCCAGATTGGCCACGAGGGTGGTATTTAGAATGCTCAGCCAGAGAGTTCTAGTGCCACCCCAAACTAGAAATCCCAGGATTCCCTAGGATGCAAGTAAGCTAGTTAAAGTGGAATCATGCTGCTGTATTTGGGAAATGCGAAAGAGTCCCAGCTAGAAAAGGATTTTGAGCATTTCTCCTAAAATTCTTTTGGGAAGGACAACATAGTATGGATAATTATTCAGTGTTCACTGATCTTGAGAGTGTATCACAGGAGTTTCCTTGATGTTCAGGATGGTAATATTCCTAGTGGGTGGTCTTCATGTGTAGATTAAATTAGAAAAAACTTGAGCTGCCTTTCTCCTCCCTCCTCTTTTGTTAGTCTTTCAACTGTTGCCAAGATTAAGCCAAGCCTCCAAGGCAGGTGATGAGAAAAACTTGCCACCTTTAACCCTCCTTGTTGGCCCAAGACTTTTTTTTTCTGCCTGAGACAAATGACACCACCACCATGCAGAAGGTGCAAACTATGGCAGGAACTTGATTTTTGCATCAACACTAGAGATGGTACACTATTTTTTAATGCAGCCAGCTCATTTGGAAGCATCACAGGGGAACAACAAAAAAGTATATAATACCTGACTCACAAACCAATGAAAAACAAAGTCAGGAGATAAATTACAATTAGATATATGGATATATATTAATATTGAACAAATATAAAAATGATAAATCAAATCATAAATTATTCCTATATAATTCCTATATATTCCTTTTCTTTGTTGAAGACCTGTCAAGGCTCTTCTTTCAGCTAGAGATTTATGCCTTATGGACCTTCACCCTTACTGCTGTTTATATTTCTGGATTATGCATGTTTGATATAGGAATAATAGAGTATTTGATTTGTTTATCATATCTTTTTAATATTTGCTTTCTTTCTTTCTCCAGTTAATTTTAATTATGTTGGTCTGGTTTTAATGTAGGGGCGTAGCAGGTTGGTATGCTGATATAAGGGTTGCAGGATAAGCCATACAGCCACATAGCACATACAGCTTTGTGTTCCAAGAAAAGAAAATTGCACCTGCTTTGTCCTGACTTGTGGTGGAATATTACCACTTGAGGCAAAAAGAAGCTGTAATGTAACATTTAGAATCTCTGAGATACTGGTGTGTGTGTGTGTGTAGGGGGGAGAGAGAAAAAATCTCAAACCCTTTATTAATTATTGGCTAAAATGAAGTCCTTCTTGCTTTCCTTACTTTTGAAATGCAGGTATGCCTTGTTGACAAAGTACAGGCATGCCTCAGTTAACAAAGTCTCTGACAAAGAAGACCCTTTTTTACGAAGTCTTTTTGTGTCTTCCCACCCACCTCCCTTTTCTTCCTTGTCCGCTGTCCATTTGGAAATTTTTAATAGCATTAGCATAGGGAATTTGGTGAAGGAAACACAGACTTTTAATGTCAGGTTGCAGTAGTTTGTCTGCGGTGAACAATACAATGAAAGTTTTAGAAGGATAATAACGTGATTCTGTTCAAGCTGATCCTACTGTAGCTGTGTGTGCCTGCTTACAACAGGCAGGGAAACAAGCGGCTGCCTCCAGAATCCCTTTTGGTGTTGAACACCAAAACAGAGAGAAAAAGGGAAAGCAGGTTAGCCTGCCTCATCAGTTACCCCACAATGGGTCTATATGTAAGCGTAGGCCACCAAAATGGAAAATACAAGAAAAAGTGGAGGCTAGTGAAAGAAAGAAAAATTGCTGGGTACATTTTGGAAGAACCTTTCAAGTGGTCTCCTGAAGTTTCAAAATGTTTTCCTTTACTAATGCAAAGTTTACCTGTCCTGTTGTTTGATTCCACATGTGCCTATTCTGTAGGTTATATTTTAGAAAAAGGAACTGGCAAAACCACCTCTGTGTATTTCTTGTCTAAGAGAGCCCTGTGAAATTCATGGGGTTGCCATAAGTCGTCAGGTGACTTGAAGGCATGTACACACACATTTTGGATGCAAAGTTTGCAAAAAATATGTTGAATTGTTCTTCCTCTTTGTGGTGCAGCAACCTATGCCTTCTTTCCATGTTATTTCTGCCTCTGGTGCCAAATTTTCTGTTATAAAAAAGTAATCCCCAGGAAAACATCTCTTTCATTAACTGAAGTATGCCTGTAGTTGTTTTGAACTGAGCTCTGTGCACTTTATTTAAACAAAAAAAAATCAACTGAGGGTGTCATGTGAATAACTGAAGAAACAGTAAATGCTACAGAACTATCTGGTATAGTTTTCCATGTTGATTATCCACCCTTTCTTAATTGGCGCAAATATCAAACATGCCTTCGATATTTGTTTCCACATCCTTTATTTTTGTTTTAGCAACAAACAATTTTTAAAAGAGGGGGGAAAATAATGTTGGCAGATCGGTCCACTTAATCCTGTGTTGAAACAGATATAATCATTGTGTATAATTTGAGATCCAGCATGGTGTAATGGGTTGAACTTTGAACTATGAACCTAGAGACCAGGGTTCAAATTCCCCAGCGATGGAATCCCGCTGGGTGACCTTGGGCACATCACACACTTTCAGCCTCCAGAAAACCCTATGATAGGTTTGCCATAAGTTGGAAATGACTTGAAGGCACACAACAACAAACAACAGCAACTGTTTGTTCTCTCCATCATCCATGTGAATTTTAATACTGTTGCTAAATTTGGGGAAAATATGTAAAACTGCAAGGAAAAATATTTCAACAAAATATATACCGGTAGATTGCGGAATATATAATTAGATCAGACTTATTTATCTGTTCTGTGAACAGGGATGGGAAAATGTCTTTGAAAAGTGAAGAAAGCTGCTTGTTGTTCTGTAGTAGACAGAAGCTGCAGATGTCTTATTTTGAATCCATCTTCCCAGACTACTCCAAAAGCTTTCATATTAATTATTCTTACTATAGCCTAGCCCTGTAATATAGACCAGTATTATACTCATAGTCCTTTGGAAGGAGTGTTTGCTTAAAATCATTGCCTTAGACACTTAAGCTCATAGCTGGAAAGGTCTCTTTCAACTGCTAATTAGTATACTGTATTTGTTGTTGTGTGGCTTCAAATAATTTCTGACTAGTGGTAAACCTAAGGCAATCTTCTCACAGGGTTTTCTGGGCAAGATTTGTTCAGAGGGGGTTTGCCTTTGCCTTCTTCTGAGGCTGAGAGAGTGTGATTTGTCCAGTAGGTTTCCATGGCTTGACTGGACATTTGAGCTGTGGTCTCCAGAGTCATATCCCAACACTCAAACCACTAAACCATACTTGCTCTCTTATTTAGTCCCTTATATATGCTGCTTTCTTTTATCCAACTGCTCAGACACTCACCTTAGGTTCTTTTCAAGCTATCTCCATCCTTTGTCTCTGGCTTGAATACCTTTTGCTTCAGTAAACTTGTTTCTAAAGACCATGCTGGTTCCTACTCTTGGATCCCCAGTTGTATTACAACTCCCACGAAACTCATGGATTCTGGGAGTTGTAATCCAACAACTCAGGACCCAAGGGAACCCCTGCTGTAGCACACCTCACTAGTCTTAAATCTTAGTGGATAGTCATACTCAATTATTTGTTTTAGTAGCAGTTTCTTTAAAAAGGTAAAGCCAGTATGGATGCTCTTCTACCAAATCAGGCTCAATGCTACCCTGATTTCCCCCCCATCATTTCATGGCTGACCCTTCGCCCCTCAGCAGCTAGATGAGATATTGTGGCAGCTTAGCAATTGGGAAGGTAGTTTTCTAAAGAAATCATGAGTAGCTTTTAGCCTATACTCAAACAGAGTTAGGGGATAAGATTTCTGGTCAAGGTTTTAAAAAATAAGGATTATCTGGCAGTCATGTTATGTGTCATACAGTGAAGCTATATTTGGCGTGGGAGAGGTCTAACAGTCTAATTTTGAAGCACAGGGTGGTAATCCTAGCTAACAATATTGAAGTGAAGGTACCTCTAGCTTTGTACAGAGCCCATAATTAATAAGTGGATTTCTTGTGTCAGGTATATCCTTATGATTAATGACTGTCAGGTGGTGCAAACCACAGAGCCCATTGGCTGGCTGAGTGTTTCTTTTCCTGCAGCCTGTCCTGTTGTGAACAAGAAAAGAACAGCACAGTCCATGGAGGGAAAAGGATTTCCTGGGACAGGTTGGCAGAGAGTGGAAAGAGTAGATGCGTTAAGAACACAAGGACCATGTTGAATCAGCTCAAAGGCCTGTCTAGTCCAGCCTTCTGTTTATGCAGTTGCCTATGAGGCATGCATACAGCTCTACCCTCCTTCTTATCTTCCTGAGTAACTGAGATGGAGAGGTGTGCTGTCTCATCTGTTACTGCAGTTGGTATGTAGCCATCCTGACTAGTAGCCATTCATGGCCGTTCACTAGGGTTAGGGGCACAGGACCCTTACAAAGATGGAAGAACTGCAAATATCAAAATGTGTGTGTCTGTGGGAAGGGAGGGGTGAGGCCTGGTGGAGAACAGCAGGGTCCATACCAGGTCAGGGAAAGGGGGTGGGTCTGTTACCCTGTTTACTAGGGGTCCCGGGAGGGACACCTAAATAACCAAACAACAACACAACTTTGGGGAAAATTAACTGGAGCACTCACTAAAGCTAGCAAGAGGCAGGGTAACTTAGCAGTATCTTGCAACCCAGCGTCTACAGGGTCAGGTCAGTCAAGCAGCCAGATGGGTTAAAATAATAAAAATGATGTTTATCAAGTACAGACAGATATTAAAGACACCACAGTCACACAGATAACTAAGGAATCAGAGATTGACTCAGGGATTTTCAGAGGGAGATGGGTGATACGACACCTGTCTCATAGTCCTGGACCTTGAGAGCGAAGTTGGGGTGCGATGAAGAAACTCGGCGCGATTGGCTGAGGGGAGGTCGCCAAGCAGAGCGGCGGCAAGGCTGGATGGAACTCGGGAGCGATCCGAGGATGGTCTCGGAATCAGGGGTTTTTATGGGGTGAATTGTGACTGCAGGCCATGCCTTATGCGGTGAGAACATTGGGTTTTAGGCGCAGGACAAAGCTTTGGAAAGGTCAGAATTTAGCATGATTGACTCGGAGCCAAATTATCAATAGTGTAGCCAGTATGCAAATGCAGAGCGCTTAGTACAGCTTTGTCAGGTTACCTGCTCGGGGCAGGGAGCCTTTGTTAGTATCGCACAGATGCAGTGAGGTGTTTGCCGGAGAGGTCCCTGAAGCAACGAACCGGCTGTATCTGGCCTGCCTGGGTGGAGAATGGAATGTCCAGCGATTATTGGCTGTGCCTGTTTGCATGCTTGTCCGGTGGCCTCACAAACACGTGGAGCAGGGTGGCAGAGGGAAAGCCGAATTGTTTGATATCAAAGTGATATCGAGTGCTATCTCCGGGCAGGCCTAGACCGCAGTAACAGGTCAGCACGATAATCTTAAACTCCTTCTCTTGCCCATCTCCTTCCTTGAGTGTGTCATGGGGCATTGGAAGTTGGTTTGTGGTGCTGAGAGACTGGACTGTGGTCCATCCTTACCTGGCCAGGCAGTGGCTGGTGGAGGAAGAGGAGGAGTACCAGAGGTGGGTTTTTAAAGGACTGTGTGACTTGATCAGAATTGCTGAGAGGGAAATTCCCCTGGAAATTAAGCACTTGAGGTGAGGGGGGCAGGGATTGGGGAAACTCACAAAGAATTAAACCAATGAAAGTTAAACTCATAAATGTGGAAGGCTGACTGTACTCTTTTAAAGCTATCTAAGTTGACAGCCATAATTACCTTGTATGACAGAGAATTCTATGTGAAGAAGTATTTGCTTTTATTTATCCAAAATCTCCAACCACTTCTGCTTCACTGGGTGACCAGTGCTCTAGTACTGCAGAAAAAAGCTTCTCTATCTATGTGTGCAGCACCACACCTCTACTCCATCAGGTTTTACCCCAATACCACTTATTCATCTTTTTTTTCCAAGTTCAGTAGCTCCAAACATTGTAATCTGTTGTAGGCAGAGACACACAGCTGCAGTAGGATGAGCTAGAGTAAAATCTCATTCTTCCACAGCTAAAGTTTACTGCATGTTTACCGTTGACATGCTGCTGCAACCAGACACTGGCACTCTGTGTTTTTCCAGCCCTTCTTCACCATCCTCTCAGTGCTGATGCTGCTAAAAATCTTCCAGTGAGATAGAGAACAAAGAAAAAAAGGAAGCTGGGCAGGTGTAAAAAGGTGCTTCTTTGTCAGAGGGTTTTTAAACTGAGGTATGCATATATTATTTTAGATTTGGATGCAGCATAGGTTTGTGTAGGGACAGTAAGGTCTTGGCACTTTTTCCCAGTTCTGCTTCCAATTATTATTTTACAGCCACCTTACACTGGGTTGCCATTTTCTTCAATCTAGCAGCCACATCTTCAGGATTCTTTTTCTTGTTCAGTTGCTGCCAAATCAGATCCATTAGTATATATATGAAGTTAAGATTTTTTGTCACATACTTTACATTACTTTACATACTTTACATTTAGCTACACTGAATCTCATTTGTCATCTTCACGCCCATTCTCCCACTTTGGAGAGATCCTTTCAGAGGTCTTCACAAATTCTGTGTGTTCTCACCACCCTAAATAATTTTGCCGCCCAACCCACAAAATAACGAGATCGCAGACAGAGCTTGGGTTGAACTAGGGCAATTTATTAATATGCCTAATTAACATAAAGGGGTGAACTTAAACTTGAACTTGACCTTGAACTTGTATTTTATTACCCAAGAAAGGGGGGGTCAACCGTATCTTCGGACTAGGGTCAAGAGGCAGCTCCCAACCATCTCCCCTAGCCCGTTGAGTGAGATACCGGGCCCCAAAGCCAACCGCTGAAGTTGCATGATGACTTTTGGCCAGCCCTTGTCTGGGAGGTGAGCCCCAAGCCCCACCCTCCGCTGCATAGCAAGTGGGGTGATCCCAGGGCCCTCCTCAAGGATAGGATTTATCCTACACCCCGAAAAGGGGGTGCCATAGGTACACACCGAACCTTAAGACCCCCCCATACCGGCCACGGATAAGTCGAAAATTCGCCCTTTGCCGCTCCCGCGACAAGTCCGCCAGCCACCGACACGAGAAGGCCGGCCAGCCGACTCTGGGTCCCAGCGAAGAAGGAGGAGGAATGGGCTACCAGGCCTCCAAGGCGCCACGTGGCGCCAATAACAAAAACAAACGTCCTCCTCCTCCTTCGCCTGAATCCAAAGAGAGGCCGAGAGAGAGGCGGGGCAGCCCTAAATACTAAGCTCAGCCCCCGCCTCCTCCCGTCGGCCCCAGCAGCGTGATCTCTTCTCGTGGGAGGGCGGCAAATGCCGTCCCCCCCCGCCACTCGCGTTGCTCGGGCAGTGTAGGACGAATAGTATCATCAGCACACCTGGCCAGCTCCCTACTTGACTCAGCACTGCCAGGTCTTTTATATACAAATTTAAAAGTACCAGTTCTAATAAAGATCTTTGAAGCAACCCGTTGTTCAAATCCCCTCCTTGCAATAATGGATTGTTTATTCCAACTCTCTGCCTTTTGATCCATTAGAGGACTTCTCTTCGTATCGCATGATTGTAAAGTTTACTCCACAATCTTTGATGTGAAACTTTATCAAAAGACTTCTGGAAGTCCAAGCCAACAACATGTACCAGATTACTCCTTCCCACATGTTTATTGACAGTGTATAAGATTAATGAGACTACATTTGGCTTTGCAGAAGTCACGCTTATTCTCTTTGCTTTCCTATGCATTTGATTTCACCTTAACTGGCTCATTAGTGTCCTTGATCTTTATTTTTAAAAGTTAGTGCTACAAAGATATTTAATGTATACCTGTACCCCTGAATGTGCAACTAGTGTGTAATGTAAGCAAACAAGATTTTATTTAAAAAGTGAAGGTGCTTGAGACTGACTGTGCAAGAAGCTGTTATCAGCCCTCATTACACATGACTAATTTTTAACAATCAAATTCAAATGCCATTGGTTTAGATGACTATAATCACAGCATTTTATAATGGTTGTAATAACTATGTATCTTACAAGTAAGATGTTTAGAATTCTTTTCCCCATGACACACTGTTTCATCTCTCTTACTATGACACCTGGTGACATTGGCCACCTGTTCTGTCATCTAGCTGATGTCACCCTAGGAATACAGGATGCTGCTGCTTGTCTTGGGTTGGAATGCTTGCCTAGGTAGCCCAGTACTGTCTGAACTAACTGGTAACAGATTTCCACTCCTACATGATCTTTTTTTTTCTTTCTAATGGGATACACCAGATAATAAATTTGGTGAGATCTTTTGCAGCCATAGGATGTGATTTATTGATGAACTATGCTCCCAGCCCTCATAGTAGGACTGAGCCAAATAGTCTCTAATCTTGATCTTTGCTTTAAAATTAGCATGTTTGATACAGTGAAACAAATTACCAGGGCAGGGTTGGGAGGCTGCAGTATCTTGCTGAAGGAAAAAAAATGTTTCAGGGCTTTTGAACAAACTTCTCTTCTCCTGGCTGTTTGGCATCTTGTCTCCATTGCCTCTGGCATGGGACTTTGTTTGTAACCTTCTGTGATATTATGTCCAGCATTGTGCAGGGAAGTGATTGATAGGAATCAGGTGGGTCCTCACTGACAAACAATGTGTGAAGATTTTGGCAATTCATGCCAAATCACCAAAATCAGGAAGCATTCTTGTTGACAATTCACAAACAATTATTTGAGACAAGGAATTCAAGCTAGCTATACCTGCCAAAGGCTAAAGAGTAGATCTTGACCCATGACTTTTAGTGTTCCTATATCTTGGCTTTGATCAGTAGTGTGCTTTTAAATTTGCTGAATCCTGTATGTTGTTGTTTCCATTCCTGCAACCTCCCACGGCAGTGATGTTCTTTTCTCCACCTAGAAATGGGTGGAATGAAATAAGTGCATTCCAGGATAGAAACACTTCACTTAGCCCTTTGCTGGTATTTCTAGCTGTTGTATTCTATGACATTAACAGCTTAAAACTAATAACCTGCCATTTGGTGACACTAATGTAACTCTAAAGCAGTGGTTTTGCTAATTCTGTCCAAAATGTTTACTGTTTAGGTGAAATGTATGTGATTGTTTTTCTCTATGTAACTGAATGAAGTAAGGGATTTTAGATTCTTTCCTGCAAGTAGAACATAAAACATGAAAGACTTAAAATCATGCTCATATTAATGCAATTTCCACCTGATTTTGTCCTGTTCCCTGAGCTTGGTGATAGTATGAGAAACCACAGGAAGAGCATTTTCTAATAAGGTTTTCTGCTTTTAAGCCTACTTCATGCTTCTTCCTTTGTTGCTGTTTGCCTTCAAGTCACTGATAACTCTGTCACAGGGTTTTCATGACAAGGTTGTCCGGAAGAGGTTTGCCATTGCGTTCCTTGGGGGCTGAGAGAGTGTGACTTGCCCAAAGTCATCTAGTGGGGTTCCATGGCTGAGTGAGGATTTGAACCCTGGTCTCCCAGCATCCTGGTCCAATGGTCAAAGCTCTTCCCTTTTTTCAATGTTTGTTAATATCTCTGTAGAGCAGGGGTGATAGTTGTGTTTGTCCTCCAGATGTTGTTGAGCTGCAGCAGTTGAACATTCTTCTCCATTTGCTATGTTAAATAGGAGTAGCTGGGGGCTATGGTTCAGCAACATGTGGACAGCCATGCTTTGTCCTCCCCTGATAAAGGGAATGGTGTATGTTTTTGCAACTACTGTGTAGGATGCAGTTGTGTGCTCAAGCATGGCAAACAGGATGTATTTCACTATAAACTGCAACAGCTGCTAGTCATCTTGAGACCTGGTTTTGGGGTAAAGCAGGATAAAAGTGATGATGATGATGATGATGATAGCAGCAGCAGCTAAGATTACAACAGTTGGTGCTGGAGGAATGTCTTTCTGATTCTTCAGTTTCATTCTGTGGCATATAAATTCCTGAAGTCTGGTAATGGTAGTACATGCAGCAGCAGCAGCTTCTGCTTCATGAAAGAAATTGCCTAGTTCCAGTGTAAGACAGACTAGCAATCCAGCACAAGGAAAATAAATAAACATATCAAACCTAGAGTTTAAAGCTATTCAGCACTGAAAGCCATCTAGTTTTTGATGAAAGAGGCAATAATGCTAATAATATTTGTAAGAACCAAGTTAGCAATTCCTGTATAATCTTAAATTCCATCAACGTTACCAAGGATATGAAAATAGGGAGGCAAGAAGGATCTGGGATACGTGGAATGGAGTGAGTGACTGAAATCCTAAACAGCCTGAGGAGTACTGTGTCACAGCATAAAATGTTGCTATCTGAAGTAAGGAATTAGTATTGGCTATAAACCCAGGCAACTTGCCATGGACTGGCAGCTGATGACTTGTGGTCCATGGATCACAACTTTTGAGTAGCACTGATCTAATGTGTTATTTTTTTGGATCCTTCAAAAATGAATTGTTATAGAAAATCGCTACCACAGTTGATGGCTCCATGCCTGTTTTGCAGTGCCTTCAGGTGACTCTTTTCAGCCAGCTTTCTTTAACAGAACAGTTAGGAGTTGCAGATCTTGTATTATCTTCTATATTGTCAGAGGGAGAAAGAAACCAAGTGCTGATGTGGCCTCAGATAAAAGAAATGTAACCAGTGATTCCGGTACTTGAAATGCCAGGCAAGATGAAGCATTAAACGGAACAGTCATAATGCATGCAACAAGACACATTGGAAATTATTATTATAATTTGATTTGGATGGTGTGTTTCAGTTTGTGGATCACATTAAGAAGGCATGTGCTGAAGCAAAGAAATGAACTAAATAAAATACAATTGGAAATGATTGTAGTAAAACCTGACTTTCTTTAACTTGAAAAGCTGCATTTTTATGCATGCAAACAACTGTCTCCTATAGCTCAGTTGGGGACAAAGGCTTTTAATCAGCTTAGCAGCAGCAGCAGCCTCATCATCTTACACCTATTTCTCAAGACTGGGACTTGAGAGCTTACAAATTAAAAAAGTTACAGTTAAAACATACAGAAAGTCAATATTAAAACAGAATTATACTATTAACCATATTAAAAGCATACACTCTAAAAAGTTTTTAAAAGTGAATATAATTTTAAACATTTATAATTTATAGTTTTTATAAATTATAATTTTAAATTTATAATTTAAAAATATAGCATTTGCAGTCCTTTTATTAAATGTCCTTCCGTTCTAAAAGCATGAAGAACAACACTTTGACTGCCATGAGAAGGACAGCAAGGTGAGGGCTGTTCTAAATGAGGGAGCTCCTCTGTGCAGGGATGTCTGTATTGTCACCAGACTTTCCTTTCTTTAATTATAATTTTTGAGCAATTTTCTCTGCTTGTCATCTCAACATTTTCACCCTCTTTGGCCTTCCTGTTTTTATCCCAGACCCACAGGAGGATACCTCTGTCTCCTTTACTTTACAACATAGGTTTGATTTGATTAAAGGTTTATATTGCTTTTTTGAAGGACTAAGTTATAATGATTTAAATCACAGTTAAAATAACTAATAAGGAGGATCATGTGTAATCATCATTTTTAATAGCTGTATTTGACTGATAATATTATCCTAAGAAATTTTCAGAGGCATAGGTTTTATAACTAAGTAGTTATTCTGAATAGATTTCACATTAATTTTCAGTTCCTTAAAAAATGGGATCCCTTGCATTTTATATCTGGAATCTACCTTGTTCACATCTGCTGCATGTATCCAAATTCTGTATTATTTTACCTTTTGTATTTGAATTTGGAGAGCTGGAGGGGAGCTGAAGGGCGGGGAGATAGAGAGAACAGAGTTCATATGCACCACCTGTGGAACAGCTGATCAGATTATCTCCCATCTTTGTAAACTGCTGTTAACATGGTCATACAATATAATTAGAAGTTGTAGATCATGTCTTTGATCTAGCGATTTAGTCTGGTTTTTAAACTAATTGTTTTAAGAAAACTTTGAAATCTGATTTAAGTTGTTAAAACCTAATGTAATGTTTAAAAATCTGGAACAAGATCCTTCATCCTGCCCCATCATGATACTTCTGCCAATGCCCCCCTTGCCCCCCCTTCCAAAAAAGCCTAAAGAGAGTACCCCAACCAAAGGGTTTCTAAGGTACAGAAGATTAGGGTGTTGGGAAATATCATCTGCACCATTCTCCTGGTTGCAGTACATGTTGAGACAGGCAGCTGGAAATACCCCTAAGGGTCCTGCTGCTGGTACTTGTCTCAATGTGCCCCACAATTGGAAAAGCACTGCAGTAATTTCCTACTGCTTCAGTGTGCAGTGCCCCAGGAACGCTTTGGTTGAGGCTCAAGGGGTAGGTTTTGGGGATCACATTTGGTCATTAATGACTGTAAATGTGAATCCCAAAAGTTATGAGGTTGTTAAGTCAGGTTTACAGTCTTGTAAATATTGAACAGGTTGTTTTCATTAAAAAAACCCACTGATTTTTATCAGCCCTGGGATGAAGGTTTTACATCATTCAATTGCTCATTGTACTAAGATGTCCTTCTCGCTTCCCAAATAGTATTCATGATCATAAAATTTTAGAGTTGGAAGGGACCACAAGGTTCGTCTAGTTCAACCCCCTGCCGTGCAGGAATACACACCAAAACACCCTGTTTCTGTTTAAAGACCTCCAAAAATTGAGAGTCCACCACTTTCTGAGGTGGTCTCTTCCATTGTTGAACAGCTCTTACAGTAGAAAAATCTTTCTAATGTTCAGATAGAATCTCTTTTCTTATAATTTGAATTCATTGGTTTGTGTTCTAGTCTCTGGAACAGCAGAAAATAAGCTTGCTCCATCTTCTACAAGCATGACATCCACCCAGGTGTTTAAAGATGGCTACATATTATTTCTCAGTCTTCTCTTCCCCAGCTCCCTTAGTCATTTCTCATAAGGCTGGACACTTCTACCCTTGTATATAAACACTTGCCAAATTGGGTAACACTCCGTGCATTTCATGAAATAGATTGCAGTCCACAAAATCTTATTAGTCTTAAAGGTGCAAAAAGACTATGTAAACAAATGTTTTTGTGGAAACTGGAAAAACTGATTATCCATGTAATTCATCTGTTCTTGATTCCCATAATGCAAAGTTAAGTTTGTGGATTTCCCTATTAAAAGATGGCTACTATGCTAGACATATTTTAAAGGCGGATGGTTCTAGCATTAACTCTTGATCAAATGAAATCTGTGTGCACACTCATAAGCACTGGTGTTTACATAAATAAAAGAGCACCATTCATTGTATAAGGAAGAGATTTTCAGCGTGCTTGATGATCCCAAGGATTTGCAAAATACCTTGAAGAGGAGAAATCTGAAAGGGAGGGACAATTTAAAATAGGTATGTTCAAGTGGGAAGAGAGTGTTGACTGTTGGGATGCTATATGGAGAGTGGAACAGAGTATTGTGGATGAGAGCATGGCTGTCTGGCTAGAAGCCTGAAGAGGACAACTATGCACTGCAACAATTTTTCTGCAGACCCCATTTGTCCTTCTGTTCATCAGATTGCTAGAGCAGCCCTTTCCAACCCTGTGCCATTTAGATGTGTTGGACTAAAATTCCCAGCTATCCTCATTGACCATGCTGCCTGGGGATATTGGGAGTTCTAGACCAATACATGTGGATTGCACTGGGTTTGGGAAGTCTAAATTTGAAGAGTGGTGAACAGCAGTAGAAATTTAATAGTCATGTTCATGAATATAGAAAAAATATTTTCAAACTGGAAAAATGTCTCAACAAACTTCATTGCAAGTTCTTTTCTGCCATAGCATTGGAAGTGTAGAAAAAGGTAAGAATAAAATGGAATGGAAGTGTAGAAAAAGGTAAGAAGCCATGATAGGGTGGATAAAACTGAGAAGTTTCTGTAGTTTAAGTAGGGCATGAGAGCTTCTTGCTGGAAAATATGTTACAAAGCCAGTCCGCATTAGCCTGATGAGATTGTGACTATACGAGAGCCTCTGTTTAACATTATTTTAATGTAAAAGTGTGGAAGGAAAGACCATGGAGAATTTTTTTGTCTTTTGCTTGCTGTAAAAGTTTTGATCTTGAGGTCATTCACAGTCTAACCAGAAGGAAGGGTGTAAGTTATCAAATAAAACATAATTAAAGAATGAATGAGATGTCACTCATTAAATAGCAACATATTATTATTATTTTCCTTCTCAGTGACAGGTGAGTCAACATTTGCACTTCTGATTTAGCCTTGGGACTGTTATTCAGTGGCATTGCTAGCAGGAACGCCCCAAAGCCACAAATTTCATCTTGGCTATGGGCTTTAGGCCTCACTAATTCTTGTCTCAACAGGAAACAAAGATGAAATGTAGGTTTTGCCTCAGGCAAGAGGACGGGGTCTCAGTGCCTTGTAATAGGTGTGCATAAGCTCACATTTAAGGTAGGTGCAGTTGTTTTCTTCACATCTTGAGAAAACAACTCTCTGTGAAAGTTGTTCATCCATATCATCAGTTCTGTATGGATTAGGGCCTCTCTGACAAATCACTGCAGTACCCTCACGAACAGCAGGTTGAGAACCACAGCTGTATAGGAGTGCTGTATAACTGAAATTTAGAATAGTCTTGTTGACCATAAGACAGATTCCAAAATCCATATTACTGCATGGCAGCTTCAAATCAGATTATTTCATTTCTTTCCACACCTGACCTGGGAAGAGAAGGATATGTAGGTGATTGCTTGAGTTATTTTCCATAATTTAACTGGTCTTCTAATATGCTGAACTGATGTGAGAAGATACTGTGCAGTCATACTTAGGATATGCTGCTTTAACCTGAACTTAAAGTGGTAGCTATGAGCACCTGGCTCAACTTGTTCCTATGAGAATTAACTGTTCCTATGAGAATCAATTTGCATGGGATACCACACACCTGAACAATTTGGGGTGTGTGTAGAGGTATGTGTGTGTTCACCTCCCTGACATAATACTGGACCACTGCACCTGTAATACTTGTATAGCCACTTTCTAGTAGAACATTGCCTCTCTCGAGCCAAATGCCTGTCCTTCCATGTTTCAGTAGACTAAAGGACTGCAGGTTGATATCAGATTAAATAGACTTACATGCATATTACTCCATTCTAAATTGGTTCAAATTAGGGCCAGGCTCTGGAGTCTTTTTCCAAAACAGGAGGTACCTGAAGTTCTCTTCCTGGTGGTGGTTGTTTTTTTGGCGGGAGGGGCTCAACCCATTGTAGAAGACAGTGGGGATGGTAGTGCCAAAAACATGGCAGAATTGTTCCCCACTCTTTGGCCCAGCTTAGCATAGATTTTGCTCCCAGGCTATTTCTTTTATTGATTTGATTTCTCTCAAAGCTGGAATCTGGTTCTGTCTATATCCATTACATGCTTTGTTAAACACAGGTGGAAAATATAGGTAAAATATAGGTTAAAAAATTATCTATACCAGAGTAGCAGTCTGGATTATTTTGGATTGCCACTTCCATTATTCCTTGGCATTTGCTATGCTGGCTTGAGTTGCTGGGATGTGCAACCCAACAGCATCTGGAATGTTGCGTGGTGGTGGTGGTGGTGATGTGCCTTCAAGTTTCTTCAAACTTATAGCAACCCTAAAGTAAATCTATCATGGGGTTTTCTGGTGCTGAAAGTGTGTGACACACCCAAGGTCACCCACTGGTTTTCCACGATTACTAATAATCTGCGGGAAGTTTTTTTTAAAAAAAAAAATATGCCAGAGCCTTGAAAGCATTGCCATTTCCTTTTGCCTTTATAGGTAGGTGCTTCAACTCAAGAGAATAAAGTTAGACTTATTTCTAATACAGGGCTAGAAAAATCTCAGGCATGTTTCTTACTAGCATCTAGAATACCTGAGACTTCTATGCAGAGTTATTGCCAAGTCTGAACCATTTTGGAGCCCTGACTTCAGTGCTTATGAAGTACTTAGAAAATATGAGAGAAGTCACGTGTAGCTTGCAGACTTGATTTGAGTATCTGAAACTATTCTTAAGTCCTTCTAATAAATAGAACTGGGTTTCCCAGCAATATCTGCACCAATCCAGTGCTTGTTCCAAGCCCTGCCTAGGAGGAAGGGAGTGGAGAAGATGTTGAAAGAGAGCTGCCACAGTATTGCTTCAGGTACTGGAATGAAATTCATTGCAAATGGCTTAGAAGTGAGGGAAACTGCAGAAACATGTAGGATCCTCAGCAGTTATTGAGATGGGTGGGATGAATTTAGGATCATTGTATAATTTCTGAATTAGAAGAACAAATACTTACATAGGGTCTTGCCAAAATGTATCTGGAAACCTGTTTACCAGAATTACAACTAGCATTGGCAGTTTGTGCTGCTGCTCTGCTTAACACCTCAGTGAGTTTCAGGAGGTACATGACATGTGTACAATTATGAACAACATCTAGAGGCTCTGTTTGGACTCCCCCATCTTTGACAGTGAGAAGTGTGGTTAGCTAGGAATGCCAGCTTTTTCTGTAGAGCAATTTAGAATGTTTGTCTGGTGCCAAGGCTATCTTGTCTGTGCAAGCTGAACATCTTCCACTTTTTCCTCCCAAAACCTACTCTGTTTTACTCAAGTATATGTTTGCGTTCCTACTGCTTATGTTGTATTGTCTCTACTGCTTTTTACTTGTAAAGTGCCATGTACATAGATAGGGCTATATAAACAAACAACAACAGCAACATCATCATCATCAATAATCTTGGTTTTTTTTTAAATTGTTTTTGTGCTTAATTCCTTGTCAAATGTTCTGGGAATCCCTTGGGACTAAAGGAGTACGGTAGGAAACATTTTAAAGCAGGTGGGAATCATAGGACACTGCAGATGCTGCTGAATTGTAACTCCTTATATGATTCAGCATCAGCTATGCTGAGTAAGTTTGCTGAGAGTTGCAGTCCAACAAGTTCTGGAGGGTCGTGGCAGTTCCACCCTCTTGTAAATGGCTTTTTTTTTTCATTAAAAGGTGTGATTAGAAACGCACAGATACATTGGCACACATTCAGCTGAAGATTCTTTTAGATCAAAAAGTCTTCTTAGTGTCTGCTTCCAGGCTGTGGAACTCCCTTCCTCACAAAGTTCATTTGGCTCTCTTCCTGCTCCCTTTCACTGGCAAGTTAAGACCTTTTTGTTCAAGGAGGCCTTTGATTTTTCATGAAATGCAGAATAGTTGTTTGAAAAAAAGATACTGTTTTTGTCTTCATTTTTTTAAAAGATTTATTAAATGTATTTTAAATTCTTTTGAGCTATATGCTTTTAACAGAACAGATGTTTAATTGTTTTAAACTTTCATAATGCTACATTTTAAGGTCAACATTTATTCTAAATTTTGAAAGCCACTTTGAGTCGCATAGCAGGAAAAAAATGGGGTATAAGTTGATTGAATAAATACATATATACAGTGCACTTTTTTCTGATGCAGCCTCTGCACACACAAATGTTAGGTTGTGTGAAGTGTCATTCGCATTATAGTCAACCGATGCAATGGGCCTGTGCAGGCATGTGACTACAATGAACATGATACTTAGGTTTTTTGTTTTACACTGAGGTTCCTAGAATGGAATACTCCCATATATGAGGGATGCACTTTATATACTATTGATATAAGGTATGCCAGGTACAGCTCTCTTTAGTTATATGTCCTCAAATAAATAGTGTTCTTTCAGATATATTCATTTACTATTAAATATAAGGGAAATGTAAACTAGTTTCCCTAGATTATAAAATAATTTCTACATAAAGCCTTGAATGTATTTGAGCATGTTTGTTTTAAATGTTATATTCAAACAGGTAAGATTATATTTGGGTAAATGTTCTAGAAAATTCTCCAGCTCTACTTTTTCTGGAATACCCACATCAGTTTAATTCTACATTTTCTATATCCAGAAGCTTTGCTGTGAAATGTTCTTCTCTTCCTTAGAAATTTTTTGGCAGTGTTCAGGACTGATAGCTGTATGAGGAAAGTAATACTACTTCTGGAGAGACATGTAGTCCAAAATGATGCTACATTGCTTTATAGTTAGAGGTGATAGAAACTAGGTGTCTTGAAGGCAAAAGATATAGGTCTGTTTAGGACAGGGCTAAAACAGTGTGGACAATGAGCATTTGCTCTAGTATGTGTTTTTTGGATAGGGTGTAATATATTACAAGTAGTGAGTGGCATAGCAAAAATAGAGATTGGCTTTTGCTGAAATTGATATTTGAGGAGTTAAATGTAGTGACTCAGCTGCTTGAAGAGAATTCAAAGACATGAGTAACTGAAGAAGAAGATCCAAAACGCACATCATCCATATAGGTACAGTGAAGGGTCAGCTGCTTTCCCGTTGAAAAATATTTACTATGATAGCTATCAAAACCTAAAATATTTTGTAAAGTACCTTTCAGTGCAACATCTTGGATGTTGTTCATTTTTTATTTTTTTTAAAAAAAATTTTTTCCATCTTCCAGGTTATTGCTATAGTCATGGATTGCTTCACAGACCTGGACATCTTTGGTGATCTCCAAGAAGCATGTAGAAAAAGACTGGTTCCAGTTTACATCCTTCTAGATCAAGCATTTCTTCCTTACTTCATGGCAATGTGCAAAAACCTAGAATTCTGTCCTGAACAGGAACATGTAAGTTGTGGAAAACTTCAGTTTTACAGTAGGAAAAGGGTGAGCTGAATATAGGTAATCGAGGAAGGAGAACATCTCATGCTCCAAGATGTAGTGAGTTGTATAATTATATATAAATATAGAAACTTCTGTGAGAGCGATTGTGATGTAATAGCTTGAGTATTGGATTGTGATTCTGAAGACCAGGATTTGAATCTCCACTGGACACTTGTTCCTTTGACAAATTTATTTAAAATATGCTTCTTTTTTGGAAACAGCTGATGAGAGTCCGAACAATCACAGGAAACACTTACTATGCAAGATCAGGAGCTAAGATAATAGGGAGTGTTCATGAGAAGTTCATGTTGGTTGATGGCATAAGAGTGACTACAGGCTCCTACAGGTAAGTAACAATGCCTTTTATATTCATAACAAATACCAAAAAAGCTAATGTGGTCCCATCAGAGGTCTACTGTGGCCTCAAGTCAAATTGCCATCTCTCCTATTTGAAGTATTTGTGTAAGCATACAGATCTCCTCACGGAGCAAGCAGGTTTCAAAAAATTTTCAATATTTTTGTCTTGAAGCAGAAGTAAATGACTAATACATCTTCTCATTAGAACTGCATGTCCTGTCTGCCCTAAACTAACTTTCTTTCTCCAGTGTGGTGGTAGGGGGAGCTCAAAATGTATAAGTTTTACCTGCTAATCCAGCTGGTTTCTGATTGTGGAATGGGGTGAGTTTCCATGTTGTCTTTCACCTCAGGCAGCAAAATGTTTTCAACTCTTAGTATCCTTGAGGTTGTGTTAGTTTCCTTCATTTCAAGCTTCTGAATGGTAGTTACTTCTGTACAGGACAGTATGGCATGTAAATATATTTATTGTATATAAATGACGTGTGCTCATACACACCTATTCCTTTCCTGGAACATCAAAAAGTTTCTCTATGTGCAGTGGGAATCAGAGGCTCTCCTTATTTACTCATGAGGCATGTAAAAATCATACCACCAGCACTGGCTTTCTCTGTTCTGTAGTCTTATTTCTTCTTCCTGCTGCTACACTCTGTTGGCTTCTCAAAGTCAGCAGGAAGTCTGGGCCATGTCTAGAGAGAACATTTTGCAGACGGAGGCATGCAGCTGTCTCAAACTTCAGGGCAATTGTTTTCTATTCTAGAAGGAGGAGCTGGATCCATAGCTCAGGGTTTGGTACATAGCATGTTCAACTTAGGAAGTTTCACAAGAACTTAACACTCTTCAGTATGCATGGGGAAAATGTGCCTATGTGCTGTGTGCCTTCTTTCTACTCCCACCCCAACCAGTTACTTTCAGTGTTTATTTTTTTACCTTCCTGCTTGTTTTCAGGCCTACTGTGGCCTGCAGAGAGTCATAGAGTGGGAAAATTTCTCCCCCAAACACTTCAGAGTTTTCCACATCTGTACTGTACAGATAGAAGAAATTACATACTCAAATGAGATCTAAAATTTTGTCTCTGGATTTTTTGCTAATAGACTTGTAAGCCAGCATTCTCAAGGTACTGTAAACTGTTCCACCAAAGAAGTGCTTGGTCTGGATTTGAGGTTCCTTAGGTAAAATAATACTTTGTGGGTCCCATTTATCTTGCTGGGCCCTGGTGGGCTCACCTGGTAGTAGTGGCATCCGACAGCAGTACTTGAGCAGTTCCATGCAGCAACACCCAGTACCTGTTCATTTGCACAACATACCCTATGTGCAGTTGCCCCAGGGTGTTGTGGAAAATTGAAGAGGCAACTAGACTCAGCCAATAAATAATTACATCTTTTGAACTTTCATAAGACAGATGTGTTTAAAAAGGAAAACAAAAACAAAAATCATCCTTCTAATTGCTGCTGTGTTCTGATTCCTGACTATAGTACTTCTAAACATGAAAGAGAACAGATCCCATGAATAAATCTCTCTTTATTGATGGTCTTCTTTGATCTATTGACTGGGTCACTTTCTAAAATCACCATATTGTTTCAAGTGATTTCTGACTTATGGCAACTTAAAATGAAGCTATCATGGGGTTTTCTTGGCAGAATTTGTTCAGAAGGGATTTGCCTTTTGTCATAGTGAAAGGCTGAAAAAGTTTGACTTACCCAATGTCACTCAGTGTAGCTTTATGGCTGAGTGTGGACTGGAACTCTGGTCTCCAGTGTCCTAGTCCAACATTCAAACCATAACACAGTGCTGGTTCACTATCTGGTAAATGTGAATGATTTATTTTATAGTAGTAATTTCTGAATGTTAATTGTCTGTGGTTCTCAGAATCTAAGAGCATTGGTCATACTAGCAAAGGCTTCTGGGGAACCCAAGATTCAGAACCACTCTATTACAGGGTATCACAATCAACCAGTGCTCATAAAACCATTCTTTAAAAGTTAGGATTGTTTGTTAATGAACATGTTCTGATTAGAGTGCATGGCATAATACCCTCTCCACCTTTCCCCCCATCTTCTATTCCCTCTGCAGTTTCACATGGACTGATGGGAAGTTAAACAGCAGTAACTTGTTGCTGCTTTCAGGTCAAGTGGTTGAACATTTTGATTTGGAGTTCCGGATCCTTTATGCACAGTCAAAGCCTATTGACTCAAAGTTACCATCCAGCTGCAGGAACAGTGCTGCCCACGAGCAACTAGCTAACAAAACACCTTGTAAAGACTTCACTGTGGGTAATCTTCTGAGAGCTGAATTTGCCAGACTCTCAAGCAGCCCCCAAAAGCTTGAGCAAGAATTGCAACTAGCTAAAGAGCTCCAAGGAGGAAGTGTTAATGCTAAACGTCCACACCTTAGTGGTGATGAAGACCTGCACAATACTTCTGTAGCCTTAGCAAAGCTTAAAGAGACTGTCAGTCAGTCAACTCAGACTGAACCATTGGAAGAGAAGCCCACTGTGGCACTCCTCAGCTGTGCCACACAAACCAGTATTTCAGTGGCTGCTGCTACCACACAGACAACAACGCGTTCCAGAATAGTGGGCACGCAGACAACTGTTCTGTTCAAGACTGCCACAACGCAGACAGACCAGAGACAGGCTGTGGACGTGGCTGCAGATCAGACTGTGCCTGAGCAGAGACCTCCTGATCAGAGAGTACCTTCTAAAGAAGGATCTCCTGTTTCTAGGAAGTCTGCCTCAACTTCTTCTAGCGGGTGGTCAGTTTCTTCACTGTCTTCCCAGTGCTCTCGGGCAAGTTCTGCTGGTTCACTGACATCCCTTAGGTCTATAGACTACCACCGGGGTAGCCAACCACCAGTAGTTAACCACCGGGGAGATTATTTCCACAAACAAAACAAGGAGAGGGAATTCCACTATTCTGTCATCCGGTCCAAACTTAATCACATGGTTTCCATGCTCTCCAGGAGGGGGAATGTTGCTGACAAGTACATATGTTGCCATCCAATGAGGTGCAACTTGAAACCTAGGCAGCAAATCAGCACAAGCCTGATAAACCTCAGGGATTTTGCACTGTATACATCAAATGACTGTTTCTGAGAAATAAGGTAGCGGAGGACCTTGTGCACATACTGTAGCCACCATGTTAGGGTTGCCAGAATGAAAATTGGAGAGGGCTCCTGTACTTTTAAGAGTTGTGTAGAAGAGGGAACTTCCTGGTTGCATAACAAGCAATACCTTCTGAAATACCCTCTTCTTCACAATCACAGAAGGTAAAACCACTCATTTTCACTCTGGCAACCATATGCCACATGGATTCTGTTTCATTTTTAAATTACTTACTCATCCCCAGTCCACAGTTTTTCTGTGTTACTTACAAAGCAAGAGGGTGGAACATCTAGCTCAAAGGCCTAATCTAGCCTGTGAAGGGTCTGGATCCAGCCTGCAGGGCCTCTGAGGGATACCCCATCCTGAAATCTGCCCCCTCCAAAATGCCTCTACATTTTTGTTCTCACCATTGAGAAGGTGAGCAGATATAGCACTGTTGTATTTGATCAGTGCTGTTAACACTGGGATTACTCCTTACTGGGCTCATCTTCCCTATTTGGAGGGCAGTCGAGGTGGGAAAGAAAGTTCTCAGGGTTTCCTGTGGCACAGAGAAAACAATCATTTTGCATGTCAAGCCAGTACAGTTTGTGATAGGATGATAACCATGATATGAAGATTCCCTTGTAATTTTTCTCAGTGGCATATGTTTTTTTCGTGTGCATCATTTGTCAAAATGTACTTTGTCTTTTGAACTTTTTAATTTCCTTTTCTGGTGTACACTTCTTAATTTGGCTTTCTGGTGCTTTCTCCCCTCCCCAGGTGGTATAGTACTTTTGTCAATACATGGATACACTGAGGTTTTTTTTTAAACCCCCAAAGTGCCTATCAATATATTTTTTTCCCATGAAAATCCATTTTTAACTAGTGGTATGGTATAGTGGCTAATAAAACACTGTCCAGTACCTCATGGCTTTTTCCAATAACAAAGACATATCATAATATTAAGAGATGGGGCAGTTTCCCCATCTGAGTCTAATTGTTTTTACTGTCTTGTTTGTCACAGTTGTGTATGTTGATGAATTTAACTTTGAAAATAAAACATTGCTCAAAAGGAACAACTTTGGGAAAGTTGTACTGTGGATTTCAAGTCTATTCTGCTGTTATCATAAGTGAACATGTGTGTGTGTGTGTGCGCGCGCGCGCACGTGAGGGAGAGAATGAGAGAGACAGGATCACAACACCATTATTTCTTCATTCCTCAACAGTCCTTTAAGGTAGGGTCAGCTCTGTTTCTCTTTTTTTACAGGTGGGGAATTATGGTAGAGTGATTCTACAAAACCTTAAAAATGTAGGTGCAGTGTCAACATTCAAAATAACAGAGCATTACAGAAAGCAGATTTGGGTGTGGTTTAGTTTAATATGACTGAAGTGTAAGAAATATGCCAAACCTTTTACTGTATCATTATTCAAAATAGCTCAAAATAGTTACTTACTTTTTTAAAGATCTTTGAACTGTTACAGATGTCTAGCCTGTGATATTAAAATATACCTAGGTAGTAAGTGAATATACATAGCCTGTTATTAACTTTTAAACACCAGTTGGTTACCCTTTAAAAGGAGTGAACTTGTACCTAATTATCATACAGTTGTAAATTAAATTAAAATTTAGTTATTACACATGGATTTTTTTTAAACATTGAAATATTTCTGTCTTGCCCTATTATCACAGGGTCTCAAATAACTTGTAACCTGTAATAAATGGTAACTATGTACTACTTCTGAACTGTGGTTATAGGTATTCTTGGGCAGTGCTTGGAAAGCTGCATTTAGAAATAATGAATATAATAAAATACTGAAGCTGTCCTTAGCTATGCTACGATGTTCCTCTGAGACTCAATGCTTCATCCTACCACTGCTCAGTTATGGATATCTATTTTTGTTACTACAGTCCTCCCCCCAACATTTGTGGGTTTTGCTTTTATGAATATGATTATTTCCGGTGCCTGCTTGCCTCTCCCCCATTCTTCCCCTCCTATTCCCTGGCCTTTTGCCGAGGCGTGGGAGGGGGAAATCTGCACTTCCCCCCCTCATGCAGGCAGGGAGATCGTCCCTTCCCTGCACTCCACCCCACCACCACCCAGGCGTGTTGGCAGTAGCTGGCAGGAGGGTGCAGAAAGGAAGGTCTTCACTCCCTTGCACTCCCCTATCTGTTTCCCGCATAGGCACACAGAAAGAAGGAAGGGAGCGTGAGCAGCAGGCAGGAGAGCACGGGGAAAACCTTCCTTCTTCTTCAGTCTCCTGCTTGTCACCCACGCAGGAGCACAGAAACAAGGCAGGGCTCAGGGGCAACAAGCAGGACACTGGAGGGGTGAAGGTTTTTCTCCCGGCACTCTTCTGCTTTTCCCCCAGGCAGTAGCAGCCAAAAGAATGAGGGAGGAGGAAGTGGTCATTGGAGGGGGGGAGTTATTCATGTTTTTTTCTTTTACATTTGTGGGGCTTCTATGCACATATCCTTCGTGAATATGGAAGGCCTACTATATATTTTCTCTAATTTTTCAGGTTTGGGTCTTTAGTATGTACTTCACTGTATGTTTATCTCTGCAGATTTGATGAACTAGTGCAAATTACAGCTCTGAAGAAGTGATGATATAAATCATGATTTATAGTTCATGAAGCTGTAACTGCATGCTTCAGTCCTATATTGGCTTCAGTGTAGAGATCCTAATTTTCCCTAGAAACAACTTTGTCATCATGCCTGTTAATGAACCACCCTGGATTATACACTGACATGAAGCTGGAATTCCTCAGTTGAGACATTAGGGAGAACTCCTGTTTTACTGTACCCAGGATCTCTGTAGTGGAGCTGGCATGGGGTAAGGGAGACATTTGTGACCATGTCTCCATGAACCATGATTTATAAAGCTTCAGAGAATCACCTGAAATCAAGTGGTACATTCATATATAACAAAGAAGTGTGTGGTTGTAGAGGCTTGGATGCCGAGTGTCCCTGAAGTTTAATTTTTGCTTTCCTTTCAGTACACAATATGAAAAGAGCTGTACTTGCTAAATGAATTTAAAATTTCATCAGAGAGAACCTGTGCCAAATGCATCCAAATTCTGCATCAGAAGGCTGCATTTCCTTCCTCATTGCCTTAGCAAGACTTACATCTATCTAGTGCAGATTTAATTTATTAACTCTTGACAGTGGTTCCCTTTGCTTAATTGTATCCATTTCATGAATGGAATAGACTGCAATTGAATAGTAAATGGGCAGTCAGCTGAACAGTCCAGTGGGACTATCTAAAATCTTTAGCAGATGGATTGTTTAGAAGCTCAACTCCAAAAATAGGTAGATGCTAAAGAAAAATTAATTAAATTTTGTTCATTGGAGCTGTCACAACCTAAGCATGTTGCTGGTTATTATTATTATGCCCTTTTTGCAATACTGGGACTCCAAGCAGCTTACAGAAATTAAAACAGATACAGTTAAAAAGGATTTACAGTGTGTGTATGTGCCTTCAGGGCAATTTATGATGACCCCATGAATTTCATGGGGTTTTCTTAGGCAAGGAATACTCAGAGGTGGTTTTGCCAGTTCTTTCCTCTGAAATACACTTGGCCCTCCACATTAGCTAGGGTAAGGGACACAGGACCCTTGCAAAAGTGAAAAATTCACAAATAACAAAATGTGTGTCTGTGGGAAGGGGGCTGAGGCACGGGTTGGGGAAAGTGGGTATTCAGGGTCTAAACCAGGTCAGGGAAAGGAGATGGTTGGCATGGTGGTGTTGTACTTCCTCTCTCCTGCCCATCTCCTTCCTTGGGTGTGTGTGGGGCATAGGTACAAGGTTTGTGGTGCTGAGAATTTGGGCAGAGAGCCATCCTTAGCTGGCCAGGCAGAGACTGGTAGAGGAAGTGGAGGACCAGAGGTGGGTTTTTAAAGGGCTGTGCAGCCTGATTGGAGCCACCAAGAGGGAAGGTCCCCCACAAAAAGAAGCACCTGAGGTAGGAGGACAGGGGTTGGAGAAACTTGCAAATAATCATCCGTGAATGTCAAACCCGCAAATGTGGAGGGCTGACTGTATAGCCTACAGCACCTGATCTCTCACACAGACAGAAATTTAAAAAGAAACACACATACACATATGATTATTATGAAATACAATTGAACTACCTATTGAATTAAAATCTTAAAAAGACAAAATGCTATAAACCAGCTAAACAGCATACTTTTTAAAGCCATTGCAGTCAGTTTCTAAAATCTTGTCAAGTGTTTACTTGCTGATGGTAGGACAGCAAGGAGGAAAGTCATATTAGCTTTCCAAGGGAAGACATTTCCAAAGCCTGGAAGCGCTCACTGAAAAGACCCTCTCCTGTGTTCCACCCAACATCCCTAGGAAGGTGGTAGAACTGAGAGAAGATCATAGAGCCCAGGCAGGCCCTTAGCTGAAGATATTGTGCTTCAAATAATCCGGACCCCATCTGTATATGACTTTATACATTAGGACAAATGCACTGAATTGTGCTTGGAAATTACTGGAGCAAGTGGAGCTGTTGCAACAAGGGAGTTGAGTACTTCCTGTAGCCAATTCTTGTTAACAAATTGGCTCATTGGTCCAAGAGAAGTCGCTGAGCACTTTGCATAGAACATGTTGCATATGTCACCATGGATAAATCAATTTCCAGAAAATGGGGTACTATGGTTGCAAGAGGCTGAAGTGATGCCAATTTCAAATCATGCCATCTTGTTTATTTGCTTATTGGCCTGCTGGAAGGTGCATAGTCAAGACGAATTAATACACACTAAGTCAGAAACTTCCTTTTAACTATGGTACTGAAGAAGATATTTCTCCTACCATTATGTCTGATGGATATATGAAAGTGCCGAAAAGTGGACTAAAACTGCATTAGATCAAAGGACTATCTGGTCCAGCATGGTTTTCCATACAGTCCACAAATAGCATATGAGTGGGATAGCATCCTCACATTTTCCAGTAAGAAACATATTGCCTTAATACTGAAGGTAATATATAGCCATAAGTCACTGATAACATTATTATCCATAAAAAGTGTATTAATTTCTTTAAGAGAAAATGGGTACCCTGGAATATGTTTTCTGAATCTAAATATACCAGATTTAACTACAACAGGAGAATCAAGAGGGAGACAAAGGCCTTAGAGGACTTAATTCTTTGAGGTCTCTGCCTCCAACAAAAGTAAAATTCACCTATTGGGACTACAGTTGGCATGTCTTAAATGGCACCTAAAATCAACAGTATAGAGACTTCTTGAGAAATTCAATCTTTTTTCCCTGAGAAAGGGGGCCAGTAGCCTCCATAGGACAAGGGCAGCTTGAATCTCAAAGGAAGTTACTTTCCTGTTGCTGACAGTGTTGAAATTTCATTACCTGGATTTTACTGCTCTTTGTTTCCCAGTCCCTACATGCCAAAGAGGGAAGTGGCCTCTGCCAGCATTCATATCGCTTCAAATCATCTTAACTGACAACAAAAGTAATATTTTATGAAAAAATGTAGGGCTGTGACTCTTAACAGTTGACACTTTTTCTTATGTATGAATTTTAACACCTTGTCTGATAAAGAAGTCAGTGGAGCTTCAAAAGCTTACATGACGTGTTTTGTGCCCAATAAAAGTAACATTGTTCTGTGGATTTTGAATTTTGTTATATTTTCTATAAGAGAAATGTTTGAACTTGTATTATTGGGATTCCTCTTTATGACACTCTGGAATTAATTACACTCTGGAACTACACCTCTGTAATTTACACATCTTCTCATTTTGACTATATTGCGATTGGCCCCATATGGTTGCTTATGAAGTGTGCCGCTAAAAGGTTATTACAGTGGATTTTGGCCTGCCCTGTATAATCCTTTTGACAGATGATTTGCTAGGACAAGTCAGGGTAATTAGGAGGCAGATCTCACAGCTATATTAACAGATATACATATTAGCTGTGTTACTGGTAGAACTCCTAAGTTTGTTTTTTTTTAATTCACTATGGCATCTTGAAGTGCAAGGTTGAAAAACACTATGTATCAAGAGGAAATTCATTCATATATGAAAGTCACCATCAGCTAACTGTACGATCAGGTAATGAACATGAAATTAGTACTAAGTGCTCATATTCTGGAATTGTTGCTGCATTTGGAGATCACCAAGTGTCACAAATGTCACCAAGTGTCACAAATAACATGGTTGCATGTAAATGGAGCTATACACAGGATCAATAATATTTATAAATAGCCTGACCAAGTGGAAAAATCTGTATGCCAGATAATCCAATTAGTCAAGACCAATTATTCGAGACTCATTCACATAGAAAAGTATACTGCCTTAGGGCCAAACTAGATAGGATGCAAGAAATCTGTGCTTAGATTCCAGTGAATTATCTTAACATTAACAAGAAGCCAAGATTCTTGGAATAAAATAAAAGGATTAACTTTTCCCCATCATCCTATTTTCCTGATTAAAACAATCCTAAAGCCTGCCTTATTTGACCTACAGAGATGTGGGGTGGGGGATGAGACAAGTTCCCCCCAACCCCCGGAAGGCCAGTAGTGGTTTTAAGATGGAGCAGGCTTTTTAATCAGCAATTGGAGAAAATGGGTTAATACCCTTGGCCTTAGTATCACAGTCCTCACCCAATGACACATATTCCTGCTATTGCAACATGAAAGATGACAACCACTGCTTCCCAGTATCATCAGCGCCAAGATGTCTGCATTGCCATTTAACTACTGTTTATTAATGAACACTGTTTGTAGTCTTTGCATTTAAATTCCCTCTTCTTGCTGACTGCATGCCCCATTCACCCAACTATAGTGACCTATAGTTTACAAAAACACTCCACATAAAATTTAGTAACACTGAAAGACTGTTTATGCACCTTCCCCCCCCCAAAAAACCTGGTTTGTCAAATTTCAGACTGGCAGTGGATGACTGTGGGATTGATTTCCATTGAAGTAAAAGAAAACATCCTGCACCTATTACATCAGATGCTGAGAACAGTTCTAGTTTAGCCTTGTTTCTGTGATGAACACTTCCTTTCCATATGCAGGAAGATGTTTTTTGGCAAGAAGAGTGTCTGGCTGTAGTATTCCATACTACCAGCATTTTATTTATTTAATTGATAGCCCCCCCTTTTCCTAATATGAGACCCAAGGCAGTTCTTTATATGTTAAAATACAAGTAAAATAATGGATAATATAATTTTTAAAAAATCATACTGAAAGTATTAACTAAGTTAAAAAGATGGTTAAAAGATGACAATTATAATTAAAGTACACTTCTCTCCACATTCATGGGTTTGACTTTCACAAATTTGATTATTCACAAGGTGCACGTGTGCCTTCCTTCTTCTCTTCTCCCCATTCCCTTGCCTTTTGCCAGGGCACATGTACCTCCCTTTTCTGTGCCCAGGCAAAAGGTAAGGGAATGGAAGATAAATGTATGTGGCACACCTTCTTTCATACTTGGTTCTTCCCCTTCGCATTCCCTTGCTTTTTACTTGACCACAGAGAAGACACACCAAGGCAAAAGACAAGGGAATGGGGCGGGGAGGCACACATACACCTTCTTTCTCTATGTGCAGTACTATCCCCTCTCATTCCCTTGCCTTTTGGCCAGGCGTGGAGAGTGCATGCCAGGGCAAGAAGCAAGGGATTGGGGTGAGGTGTGCTTGCCTTCCCTCTTCCCCATTCCCTTCCCTTTTGCCCAGGTGCAGGAAAGGAAGGCAAGCTTGCAGAGTCAAAAGGCAAGGGAATGGGTGTGTGTGCCTTTCCCTCCATTCCCTTACCTTTTGCTCAGCCATGAAGAAGGAAGGCAATAGGCAAGAGAATGAGAGGCAGGAGCCCTGGAAGGGAATGGGAGGGGGAGCTCAGGGGGAGTTATTTGCAGTTTTTCCACTTTTGTGAGGGTTCTGCACCCTGAAAAAAGTGGAGGGGCCACTGTATAGCACACCTCAATTAAAAGACCTTAAGTCTTGGGTAAACAAAAAAAAACAAAAAAAAAAGGCTTTGCTTGCCAGTGGGAAAAGCAGAGAAATGGCCAGCCTAGCATTCTGTGGAAAGGAATTCCACAGGCTGGGAACAACCACCTCGAAGTCTCTCTCCCATGTCCTCACCAAATGTGCCTGTGATGGATCCAAAAGCCCTTTCACACTAGTTATGGCAGTGTCATTCCACGGCAGCATCATATGGAACACTGGGTTTTGCAGTTTTGGTACTTAGAATTCTCAGTCATAGTCATGTTTAAATATTTGAAGGGATGCCATGTAGAGGAAGCAGAGGGCTTGTTTTCTGCTGCTCCAGAGACCAGGACGAGGAGCAATGGATTCAAGCTGAAGGAAAGGAGATTCCGCCCGAACCTCAGGAAGAACTTCCTGACAGGGCTGTCCGGCAGTGGAATGTGCTGCCTCAGAATGTAGTGGAGTCTCCTTCCTTGGAGGATTTTAAGCAGAGGCTTGATGGCCATCTGTCGGGAGTGCTTTGAGGGTGTTCCTGCATGGCAGGGGGTTGGACTGGATGGCTCCTGTGGTCTCTTCCAACTCTACATTTCTATGATTCTATGGCTCCTATGCCTCTGATATTGTTGTTAACTGTGTCAAATTGACTTTAATTTATGGTGACCCTATGAATGGGAGACATCCATGTTACCCTTTTATCAGCAGCCCTATTAAGATCTTATAGGCTCAAATGACCTTCGTCTTTTCCTGCTGCCTCCCACCAAACATTGTTATAGCATCATAGAATTGTCAAGTGCCTCATAGGCCACCAGTCCAACCCTCTGCTTCAAAGTACCACAGCCTCAGTTTAGTCATCTAAGGAGAGTTCAAGGTTGGTTTGCTCTAAGACCCATTCATTTGTATTTTTAGCAGTTCACAATATCTGTAGAACTTTCCTCCAGCATTACATTTCACATGAGTTGATTCTCTTCCTAACAGTTTTCTTTCTTCACTGCCCAGCTCCTCACCAAACCACAAACCCTAGGATTACATAGGATTTAGCCAAGACAGGTAGAAAGGGATCATAATTCTCTAGTATGAAAGAGAACTCAGAGAAAGCCATCCTCCAAAGGATCATACTTGGAGATATAGTCTCTCAGATAGCTTCCTGATAGCATTCAGGAACAGGTTATACCACAGCTTTGCCTGAACTAGGCCAATGTAAGTCAGCTGAAGGAGCTCGATGTATGCTCTTGTTCAAATTGGCCTGGAAAGGCAAGCACTTTCTTCTTCCCTTGTCCTCAGCTCGTGTCCCAGCTAGACAGGCTGACTTAGTACCCTTCTACCTTTGGGTGGCACCCCAGAAAAAAAAGCCTGAGGCTGTGATGCAAGAGTCTGTTAAGCAACAGTCGCATGTTACAAGGCCAAATGCAGACACTCTGGATTAGAGGAGCATGGTTTTCCATGGATGAGTTATTTGAACTCATTGTCCCCTACACTTCTGAAATATTATCAACACTAGTCACTCATGTAAGAAACTTCAGAAGTGAAAGAAGAAGCCAGGGCAAGTGGTGGCAATGGCCTTCAAAAACCATAAAAAAAGAGATCTCCCCCTCCCCTAGAGGCTGCATTCTCCTTTGCACCGTTTCCAAGGTTGCCCAGCTAGGATCCTAGCATCATAGCATGACTCAACACTTGGCACTGGGGGAGTTCATCACCAAGTGACTGGCTAGCTCTCCGATCTTTTTTGCAGTGGGAGAAGATGTACAAGTTCCTCTTGGAGCCTGAGATCAAACAATGCTGCACGCTGCCATGCAGCTGCTCATATGGATGAAAATGCCAGGGGTGATCAGTCACACAACACCTCTTTGGATTGCTTGTTGTTCACTTATTTCTCAGTGCAATCCAATGTGAAGCGGCTGGAGCTGGGCTAAAGCCCTCACCAGCAGTTCTTTTTGGGTTTGGATCTGGATGGAGATCTATTTGGGAAGACTACTTACTCCTGCAAGACACAAACAGATCAAGTCAGCCGAAGAAGCAAGACATGAGCTTGGGAGTAGTGATTCAGTCTTCTCTCCAGTACTTTGCTTCCAGTTATGGGTTTTGCACTGCAATCTTATGCACTTTTATTTAGAAGTAAAGCCCACTGTTTTCAGTTGGATTTGATCCCAGGCAAATGTGCATGGTTGCAACCTTATGCATATTTACTTGGGGTTGAACTCTGCTGAATGCAGTGGATTTCCGGTTTGCATTCCAGACAAGGAAATTTAATTCTATTATTCTATGAATAAACATGCTTTAAGACTAGGATGTATGATTACCATTGCTACCTTTCCTTAGAGACTGTGTGCTGGAAAAAGTGCAGTTTTAAAAGTGCAGAACTCTTTAGTTATGCAACTGCAAGGTACAAAAATATGCACCTGTTTGAATTGTGCCAGTCTTGCAAGGTTGAAATGTTTGCAAACTTGCTGGAAAGAAAAGATGGCAATTCTCAACAGAGGCCTGGATTGTCGAGGAAGAGTTCTTCTAAGCATGTGTAGCGTGTTTTCCTTACCACTAAATAACCACAGCAATCCAGCATGAAATAATGGACATTCCCTCAAGCAGATACATTGCACTTTTATGTACTATTCTGCAAGTAAGTTTAAAAAACATAGTTACTTCTGAGTATACATGCAGAAGTGTAGCTGTGTGAGGGCAAAATAAAGATGCTACCTCCCAAATAAGAATTCTGACCCCCCCCCTTAAATTTTTCTTCAAGAGTCAGCTTTCTAGCTCTGCAGAGGCTGAACTACTGAAAATAATTCAAACCTAGTAAGCACATGAGAGCCAGTGTGTTGTAGGGGTTTGAGCACTGAATTTCAACCCTGGAGACCAGGGTTTGATTCCCCACTCAGTATAGAAATGTGGGTATGTCACACACTCTCAGCCCCAGAAAACCTCATTTTAGAGTCTTCTATTTAGATAGATAGGATACAACTTGAAGGTACACAACAACAACAAAGGCTCATATTAGCTGTGTTTGCATTCTCTTGGTAACTTTGCCTGCTCCTTTACCTTGGATGCCTAAATTGCAGTTATAAATGCTCAACTGAAGCATAAAGTTACTGGAACACTAGAAATGCTAGAAATGGGAGGATTAACATTTAATTTGAGGAGGCAGAATTCTTAAGGGGAAGCAGTGCCCTCATCTTCCTCTCCTCATAGCTGTACACCTCTAGACATGTACAAGATTACGTTGCTGTGCTCTGGAATTTTAGGCTCCTGGGTTAAGTGCTTTGAATTTAATACTAGTAGTTGCTAAGCTGTACTAGTGAAAGTAGTACTAAAAAAGAAAAAAGAAATAGAAAGAAAATATTCATTTGGTGAAAAAGATTGGTCAGCTAAAGATCTTCTGTGCCAGGGAAGAAGTTAGGTTGAATATGTCTCCCTATATGCAAAGAACTGCTGCTATGAATGATCACTGAAATCTATAATCTCTAGCATTTTCCCTGCTGTAACCTGATGCATGGATCATAAGCACAGCATCAAATCGCTTCTTCTTTCAATTACCAATATCCATAAGATCCTGAAGTGTAAAGACATACTGTTAAATATCAAAGTCAGAATCACCAAGTCATAGTATTTCCGGTTTATATGTTTGGTTACAAAAGCCAGACAGTGATGAAATCTGACAGGAAGAAAATCAATTTGTTTGAAATGTGGTCCTGGAGAATTGTTTTACAGATAACATGGACTGCTAAAAAGGCAAATGAATGGATCTTGGAGTAAAACAAGCCTGAACCCTCACTAGAAGTCAAGATGATTAAACTGTTGTTGTCATATTTTGGACATATAATGAAAAGACAGGACCCAGTGGAAAAGACAAAGTAGGAAAAGAGGAAGATCACATTACAGGTAGATTGAGTAAGTCAAGAAAGCAACTGCCCTGAATTTTCAAAACCTGAGCAGGGCAGATGATGACCAAGGATCTTAGAAATCTCTCATTCATCAGGTCACGGTAAGTCCAAGTCAACTTACATCCTGCCTTTCTCCCAATCACAATATGGATTAAAAGAAGCTACACAAACTAAAACAAAATACATGCATCCCCTCCCCAATACAGGAATTAATGTTTTGTCCCAAGTGTCTAAGCACAATGACTTCACGCTTAGCAGCGTATTTTTTTCTATGGATGTGTGTGGATTTTTAAAATGAAAAGAGATTGAGAAGACTTTATGGCTATGAATAGCAGAGAGAGGGCAAAGCCCATCTGCTTCATCTCAGAGGACAGGGGAGGGGATAAAAAATTAGACCCACAGTTTTGGGAAGAATACCTATGTATAACAGATGGCATCCAGTAAGAAAGTACGCATTACTTCCAAAGATCATCAAACACCTCGTATTCAGAAGTTTCTCTTAAATTTCAGCTGAAATTTGCTTCCCTGAAATTTCTATCCATTTGTTTCAGTTCTGCCCTCTGGCACAACAGAGATTAAGTTTGCTCTAGCTTCTACGTAACAGCTGTTCATATATTTGAAGATTATTATTATGTTTCCCTTGAAGCTGTTCTTCTCCAGAATAAGCATTCTCAGGTCTTCCATCTGTTTGTAATTGAACTTGGTTTCTGGACTCCTCACGATCCTGGGCACCTTTAGACTACATTCAAGTTCATTGGTTTATTGCTTAAAATGTGGCACCTACTTAACACTCAAGATGTCATATATCCTGTTCTCCCATAGATAATAAATCCATTGGAGGGGAGGGATTATTTTAAACAGAAAAACAGCTTGGGAATTAGGATGATGAAATGTCAGATATGTTCCTCTCCATCACACATTCAACTTCTGCAGCAGCTTTTTGTTTAATACAGGAGTGGAGAAGGTGTGCTTCTCCAGATGTTGCTGAGCTGCAATCCCTGTGATTCTTCAGCGTTCAATATGCTGTCTAGGTCTGATGAGGAATGCAGTAAAACATCTGGAAGACTACATGTTACTCACACCTGGTCTAAAAAAATAAAGTCTCTGTGTAAAGTCCAGTGTAATCCTTATTGTAACATTTGGTTTATCTCAACATTTTTCAGATGTTTGACCTGAAGCTAACCCTCCTAACTGACTGCAAATTTGACTTTAGTTGAAATCTAGTAACAGAAAAGAGCATTGTTTGAAAATGGTTTCCTTTGCAATTGACCATATGTGTCAAAAATCACTTGTCTTTTTTTTTTTTATGAACAACAGAAATCTAATGACATACTTCAAAGCTAGGTTGTTATTAAGCCACCAGTGACTAACATTTTTTCAACATGTGTCACACAACCTTCAGCACTCATGCCATCCTATTACACCATGTTTTGGAACGGTTTTGCCTTTACCTGTTGAGACAGAAGGTAGCAGGACAGGATAGGCAAGTAGAAATGGAAGCCTATGTTGCAGGAAGACCTGTTGGTTGTTACTGCGGCCCAGACCTGCCCGGAGATAGCACTTGATATCGTTTTGATATGAAACCATTCGACTTTCCTCTGCCACCCCGCTCCACGTGTTTGCGAGGCCTCCGGACAAGCACGTAAACAGGCACGGCCGATAATTGCTGGACATTCCTTTCTCCACCTAGGCAGGCTGAACAGAGCCGGTTCATCACTTCAGGGACCTCTCCGGCAAACACCCTTTTGCTTATGCATGACACTAACAAAGGCTCCCTGCCCCGAGCAGGTAACTGCACAAAGCTGTACCAAGCGCTCCGCATTTGGATACTGGCTACACTATTGTGAAATCGGCGCTAAACCAATCACGCTAAACTCTGACCTTTCCAAGGCTTTGTTCCGCTCCAAACTTGCATTGTTCTCACCGAGTAAGGTATGGCCTGCAGTCACAATTCACCCTATATAAACCCCCCGATTCTGAGACCACCTTGGATCGCTCTGGACTTCCATCCCACCTTTCCATCCCTTCAGTCTCACATACTGAGACTCCATATCCACGAACTCTATCTTCATATCTCTCCAGGACTACAAGATAGGTGTCGTATCACCCATTTCCCCCCAAAATCCCTATTTCCAATTCTTTAGTTAGCCGTGTGATTGTGGTGTCTTTACCGTTTGTCTGTCTTTTAATAAAACATTGTTTTTGCTATTTTAAACCATCCGACTGCTTGACTGACCTGACCCCATAGACGCTGGGTTGCAAGATCCTGCTAAGTTATCCTGCCTCTCGCTAGCGTTAGTGAGTGCTCCAGCTAATTTTCCCCAAAAGTTGTGTTGTGTTTTGGTTATTTGGGCGCCCCTCCCGGGACCCCCAGAGAACAGGGTAATACGGTCATCCAGCTCCAGTACAGAAATACCGTAGACTCCTACTGCTCCTTGTGTCATGTGAATCATAGGCTAGCCACTTAGCCATACTGAATCACATGTAACTGTAAATGCTACACTGGATTTTGGTACCATATTTTGGTACCATATTTACATACTATTCCTTCAGAGTGAACAAAGTGAATGAAACATCCATTGTCTTAAAAGCTTAAAAGACACATTGCATAAATTAAGAAAAAATACAAGCATCCAAGATAAGAAAAATAGCAGATGAAATGGGGCATTTTACTATTTACGCTGCAATTTGACTTTATTAAGATTTCCTCTGATTTAATGATGATGTTTACAGATCTAAACTGATTGTGTTGCTGTTTTGTTTTTCTGTAGTTTCTGTGATTGCAGTCCTTGGCTGATTTTTTTTTTTCTCAAGTTATCTCCTGAAGTATTGTTTTCTCTACCTCTGGTTTTTCTAATTTTTTTTTCTTTTTTAACTTAATGATTTAAATAAAAAAATAAACTGGAAAAAGTTCTATGATTAAAAATTTAAAAAAAAATTAAAAAAAAAAATTAAAATTAGATATTAATGACTTAAAATTTTAAAAAAAATGAATTTCAAATTAAATAATGATTTCAAACAGCAGCTCATAAGTGAGGAAGAACTGTCTCCAGTTTTCACTCTGATAATAACTCTATGGAGACCCCATAACTGAAAAAGCTGTTGTTTTTTTTGAATTCCAAAAAGTAGATTGACATGAAACGCCCTTGAGGAGTACAGGCCATCTCCTCAGACTCCTGAGAAGTTATTCTTTCACGGAAAAAACCAAGGCTTAAGACTGAAAACTGAAGAGGGCGTCCCTACTTTTAATGGCTGTGCAGGAGGAGGAATTTCAGCGAGGGTTGCTTCTAACGCAACTAACAAGCAAAACCTGCTGAAATTGTTCTGGTCTACAAGTCCAGTCCAGTTTTTAACTCTGGAAATTATACTTCGGAGCCACTATGCATATACTGTCAATTTGTTCATGCTTTTAACTTGCTAGAGGCCATTTGCAGACAGTACACAGACAATTGGGGGGAAATAAAGACGCTACACTTGGGCAAATTAAAGCCTTTATTCGGGCTAAAGGGTCATATTCCACCTCCTGCGTGGATTAGGAAAGGGCCGCCTCCAAAGACCAGAAGGAGCACAAGCACCACTATCTCCGCTGCCCGCTGCCGCCCTGTCCTTGGCGCCAGGCAGAGAGGGCCGGAGCCGCAGCGTAATCCTGAGCAAAAGCAACCATGGCAACCGCCGTCCAATCAAGGCGCCCCTCTTCGTCACGCGCTTCTCTCCGGCGGCGCTGCGGAGAGGGCTCGTTCCTTCCCCGTTGACCTTTCACCTCAAGATGGCGGCGCCCGTTGGCCCGTTGAAGTTTTGGAAACCAGGTAAGGACTGAACCTTTGGGGCGGGGCGTCGGTATAAGGCTCGGGAGTAAGAAGAAATCGGCAGGTGTGGTGCGAGGCGTTTCCCCCCTTCTCTTTACGAGTTGAGCGATTTTTTTCGGCGAGGGATCGGGGGCGGGTCCAGAGAGAGCGGCGCCCCCGCGGGCGATGCTTCCTTGCGGAGGACGGGAAGGGGAGCGCCGGGATCTTTCCTCTGACCTGCGTGTCTCGAGCAGAATTGCAGATAATTCAGTGGATGAAATAAACGAATAGGAGGCAAGTTCTCAAGTCTCCCTCACTGCAAGTCGACAACAGCCCCCCCTTAATAAGGTTGAGAGAAAAGGCACTCTGCACGTGTCTCAGAGCACCTTCGTACTTATTAATTTCAAGACTCTTCTCGTTTGGAAACTGTTTTTTTTTTTTAAACCCTCGTGCAAATGAATGTTGCTGCTCCTACTTATTGGGGACCGTGATGCTGGGTGTGAAGCAGGGACCCCATATATAATTATAAAATAGGGTTAAGTCTATAGAATGTTTGGAAAAGGTTCTCCTGAAAAATATCTGCTCTAATGCCTGGATATGCTCATAATTATAGCAGTGAATATGAGGAATCACCTGGAAGTGGGTGAAGTGTCATGGTGCGATTGCTGTCTGCCTCAGCTATAAATCTGTTATTGAGAATAAGGGTCAAGACAACCAGAGTGTTACTTTCTGGAATGAAAACATGGCCGAGTGAGGGAGGGATTGCAAATGTGCTGTGTAGCGAGATTCAGAGGGGGTTGGATTTGGGTGGATTTGGGCGGATTGAGAGAAATGAAACTTATATGCTGTGTCTATAAAATAACTGCGTAGCCTTACTTCAGGGCTCTTGGTTTTTCTGGGGTGACCCAGCCTGAGCTCGCGCCTTAAATAAACTTTACTCTTTTTCCAACTCTGTGGTCTCCCATCTCTGAAGTCTGCAACAGGTGTGTTTTGATGCCCAAGTATGCTTTAATGCAGTCGATGGAGCTTGCCTTTTTTTTTAATAGTTCCAGGGGCACTATCTTGCGTCTTTACTTTGTGGTTAGTTGTTTGTCTCACTCACTGGCATTTACTTCTGAATAAATATCGATATGTTCAGGTTCCTGTTCTTAGCATACTCACAGTTCGTATAGTTCTACCCTTTTGGACAAGAATCCCGCCTGGAAGCAAGTCACATTCAGATCAGTGGGATTTGACTCAAATATACCAAAGGCTGACTTGAATCTCTTCCATGACCAAATAATCAGGATTTATTTTAACCCCCCCCTGTTTGTTTGTTTTTGATGGTGTGACTAATATGATTCAAACAAATGGGAGAAATCTGCACCAAATAACGTGTTTATTATATGCATAATGATAATGTGGGGTTGTTTTCCATTACAGTATAGACAGTTGTGATGATTGGCTAAAAGACCAAGACTTCACAACAAGAACTGATTGGAAACTAAAAAGAAAAGCTTACCTAGAGCTGAAAAAAAGAAAAAAAGTCAACATTCTCCCCTGCTTTAAAATTAGATGCTGTTCTCATTAGCTCACTGCTTGCAAAGCACTATGTACATTAGTTAATGTTGATGGAGCAGTCCCGTATTTCTGCATTGCTAAGCAATCTGCCTGCTTCCTCTGATATTTGCATGATGCTCTTGAGGTGATTGTCCTTGTGTGAAGGATAATTAGTGTACAGTTTTTCTCTGTAGCAATCAAATTTTATAGGCCCATTAATATATATTTAAATTAAATAAATGCTGATTTTTTAGGGATGAGGTAGCCTTCTTGACAGTTCGAGAATAAGGTTTGTGACAATAGTTTCCCCCATTTTCTGTTTATTTGTGAATTTTTACAAGTTGCTGCTCCTATTGGTTTTCAGGATCTAAACGATTTGTGTCTGCTGTAATTTTGTGTATAATTTTGTTGCATTTTCACAAAGCTGTCCTTTAAATCTTTGTTTACATGTTATGTTGTTATTGGAACAAATTGACTATAATTGTAGTCCATTTACCTAAAGCTAAGCCCCACTCAATAGAATTCATTTTTAAGATACACATAGAACTGAACTATACATTAGACTGTGAAACTTCACCATAGATCTTAACCAGTACTCCTCACTAGTGGAATCTGGGAGTAATTTTGCAGAGAGAGGTAGGAAATATTTGTTGAAATAAACATGTAACAGTTTGATGTCATCACTAAAGTTTTGTGTCAGTAAATGCTGTTACTTGTGACCCAGCAAAAATACAAGTTTTGAATTTTGCTTTGCTTTGTAACATGTTTACATTTTTAACATTTTTAACAGATTATGAAATTTCAGCAATTTTTCTCTAGAAGAAGGCTTGTTAAGAAGTTAAAAAACTGCCTTATATTGTGTCAGACTATTGATTCATCTTGCTTGGTGTTGCCAACTCTGTCTGGCATGAGTTCTCCAGGGTTTCAGGCTAGACTTTTTTGTTTGGTAGCTCTACCTGGATATTTCTTGTATTACCTGGTGGTCTCCCATCCAAGAACTGTTATGTCTGAGAATAGTCATGGTGGTGTGATATACTCAGAACATTCTGTACAAGCATATTTCCCAGGACAACCTCATATTTCCTCACATGGCCTTGCTTTTTCTTTTTTTAATCTACTGTGTCTCTTTTTCTTTCTCCCTCAGTGTTTTTGTGATTCTAGAGGCATATGAGTCATTCTTCTACATGCTCTGGGATTAGAGGTACAGGATCCCCGTGCAAGTGGAATATCTATGAATAACTCTACCCCCACAACCATATTTAACACAGAGAATAGTACAATCCATGTATTCAGTCCACTGTGGATGCTTTTGAGGTGTCAGGATTCCTTCTCAAGGCAGAAGAGGGTGGTTGGTGGGGCTTGCCACCACCTCCGCTGCTGCCCTGTGACATTTTTAATAGAGACTCACAAGCTTCATTTATAGTCTGTCAGTCTCACAAGACTTGCAGTCCCTGTTAAAAATGGCATAGGGCAGCAGCATATGATCCATGAATAATTGAATCCGCAAAACTGAAAACCACAAATGTGGAGGGCCAACTGTATAAAGACAAAAATAAGTGAAGAATGGTTGGAATGGGAAGGGTAAAGTCTTGGTTTTGAACTGCCAGATGGATGGATGAGGTAAGGGACAATATAGATGACCACCAGTATGAAACATGTGTCAAGTTGAGTTCATGTTAATGGAGCAATCCTGTGCATGCTTATTTAAGAGTTTCCATGAAATCAGCTGATTCAGTTCCGAGTAAATATACATAGTGTTTGTCTGCCTATGCAGTTTATAATGATACTGATTGCCTGCCTATATATTGTTACATTATTCAATAATTTACAATTTATAATAATATTTAAGATGCTTCTATATAGTTGGCTACTGTTAGTAGCCTACTTCTGTAGGATTTGTGAATTAGTAAGCATGAACAGCATGAACATGTTTCTTGTATTAAATATGTGTACAGTGGCTCCTCAACTTTTGCGATGGTTCAGGACTCAGAATCCTTGCAAAAGTCATAAACTGTGAATAACAAGTGAGCACGCTCCCTCCCATTCCCTTCCAGGGCTTCTCCCCCATTCACTTGTGTTTTGCCTGGATGCACTGGCCTTCCAGGCACCCCAAGGGATTGCAAGTCAATGGGAGACTGCAGCACCATGACTAGAGAAAGCACACATGGAGCTGCCCCTGTGCCATTGGCTTGCCTTTTGCCCAGGTCTGTGGAAGAAAGGCACATGTACCCATGCAAAAGGTAGGGGAATGGGAGGGGGAGAAGGGGGGAAGCAGGCAGGTGCCTTGCGAATAATCAAACCCGTGAATGTGGAGGGAAAGCTGTACTATATATTATATCGTATTTGTGATGCAAGGAATAATGGGTGATACTAACTTTAACTAAAATTGTTTGTAACAAAAAATGTTTTTAGAAGTTGTCAGTGGAACACAACACGTTAACATGATCTGAGGTGTTATGAGGTATATGGTGAGATCTTTACACCATGAAGATGATATTATTAACCAAAGATCTGAATAACCCCATGGTGTTGTGCCACCAACACAGTCTTGTTTGTGCATGTGTTGTCTCAGAAAGAAGTGGGTAGTCTGGTTGAGCTTCATTATGACTGCAGTGACAGATTAATTCTGAGCTGAATTTTAGCTAATAATTGGGTTAATAGCAAAGGTCACATATGGTCAGATAAGACTATTTTGTACAAGTTTTTATCTAGAAACTTCTATTTTACATTAAAAATGTTTGCCATAGCACAGGTAATATACCTAGTCTAGCAGTGATGTCAAGTATATTTTTTCAGTTATGTAGTATTTGTAGTATCTTCACATACTGATTACTGTTGATAAAATTACTATTGACTTTTCAAAGCAGATTTCTTTTAGAATTATGTCCATGAATGATAAGTGTCACCTGAGAGCATTTTTTCACAGTATTGTACTGTAGTCTATATTTACCATAGAGAGTTTTACAGATGAAATCTTTCAGTGCAGATGACCTTGACTGTTGTAGAAATCATAATTTAATTGGCTTTCAGCTTTTGCCAGTACTGTTGGCAGTGGACAGAAACAGTGTATTTGAAGAATTGATGTATATGATTTATGTCAGGTGATCGTAACCACAGTTGCTTTGCTTCAATTTACCAGTCTCATCGTCTTTGGACTTTGTGTTGTTCTCATTGATTGTCAGCCTGAGCCAACTGTAATGACAATTGGGCTTGTACAGCTCTTGGATATTCTTAATGAGTACCGGAAATAGACAGTGGAATTAAAGGCTCTTACTGCTTCTCCAGAAGTAATTTTGGAAATGACCAATTACTTCATGATTGCTTAAACTCCTCTTTTGCCTGTAGAATGTGATGGCAGGTGTATAGCTGATGGGCAGTGTTAGCCGCAAATTATATTTGCATTGTCCCCTAACAGGCATACCTCTCAATTATTGCTGTTCTTTCTTCAAGTAAGTCCTGGTTGATATGAGGAGCTCTGGTATCTTTGAGACTACACTGGTGGGGGAAATATATTCAATAGGCTGTTTTTTAAAAAAACTAATAACACAGGGTAGAGAGCTGTGGCTTTCTGTGTCAGACTACTACTGTTACCCTCCCTGCACTGGCTGAGGGTAATAGAAGTTGGAATCCAGGAACAGCTTAAAGGTCAAAGGTTTCTCCAACATCCTATTTCTGCCAGCAACCAATTGCTTTTTCTTGGTGTCATTTCTGCAGTGTGTGAGTACTTTAGTTAAGATAAGGCATACCTTGTTTAACAAAGCCTCTGAAAAAGAAGCTCGTTTTTCAGAGTCTTTTTACATCCCCAAAGCTCTTCTTTTCCCTTCTCGTCGTCTGTCTACTTGGAAGTCTTTTTTTAAAGCAATATCAGCATCGGGAGGATAATAAAGGAGGGCTGGAGAAGCAACGACTTTTCTGTGTCAGTTTGCAGTAGTGCATTCTGCAGTAAACAATGCAATAAAACGTGAGTTGGGAAAGAATGGGATTCTGCTATAGCCAATCCTACTGTTGTTGTTTGTACCTTACAGCAACAGGTAAGGTAAACAGCAGCTGCCTTCAGAATCCTTTATTGAACATGCATGAACAGCAAAACGGGAAAAAGAGAAAAGTAGATACACCTGTCTCACTAGCTACCCTCAGCAGTTTTTTTTAAATAGATCGATAAATTTTCTTTTTCTTTTATATATATATATATATTTATTAAGATTAACAACAAATTACAAACATCTCAACAAATTACAATATTTACATTATCAATAACCTTAAATTCTTCACACAAACAATAGAAAGAAATATTCCCCGTTTCTCATTATCTCTTTCACTTCCTACTTTCTTTGACTCAGTTCTTTACATTACGTTACAATCATTCTCTTCAAACATTTATCTTTCTTATCGATAAATTTTCAAGTGGTTTCTTGTACAAAATTTTAACAGGCCTGGTTGCTACATTTCACATGAGTGTATTGTTAGTTTTAGATAAAAAGTTTGCCAAAACATGTTGAACTGCTGTTTTGTTTTGTTTTGGAGAGCAGATAAGAACCTATCCCTGTTCTTTCTGTGTTATTTCTGCTTCTGGTATCCATTTTTCTCTTATAGAAGTAATGCAAAGGAATATATCTGCTTTGTTGACCGAGGTGTATCTACATTTAATTCCATGGAAGAAAAAGTGAAGCCTCATAGGAAAACCTTCTCAGTAGGAAAATAGGACTCCATTGACATCACCTTGTCCTTGATGAAAGTGAAAATTCAGATTGGTTTCAACTCCTAAGATAACCCAGTAAGGTACTAGGATCATTGACACTATAAACAAGCAGGAGCTCCATGGGAATCAGGGCAACACTATCCTGTCTCTCTTCCAGTGCCAAGGACTATCATGACTGTCATAAAATCAGACTGAAAGGGATGTAGGGACAGTTTCTTCCATCAGAGGTCATCAGTGGTACTCCAGCCATCTTGCTTTGTGAGTTTTGAACCAAATGGTAAATTTAAAGATGTCAGATCCTCTCTGATCTTGGAAGCTCAGGAGGGTCAGGTCTGGTTAGTACTTGGATGGGAGACTGCCAACAAACACCAGGTACTGTAGGCTATATTTCAAAGGAAGGAAGTGACAAAACTGCCTCTGAGTATTCCTTGCCTAAGAAAACCCTGTGAAATTCATGGAGTCACTGTAAATCAACAGGCAGCTAGAAGGTACATGCATGCACATATAATGTAATAGTAACAGAGTTTACAGAAGATATTGTTTGGTGCTGATCCACTGCTTAACTGACAGTAGTGAATACAAATCCTGTTAATTTTGGCCCTGCATCTCCAAGTTACATGTTTTTAATCAGCTGGGCAGTGTGTGAATGATAAAACAATGCTTCTCTGTAATACTTTTATTTTGGTATTATTTTGCCTTCAATATGACACATTGCCTACTAATTAGAAACACCATCTTTAAAGATAGGTCATGGATATGGACAAAACTGGGAGTGTGGTGAACTTCAAAATGGTGAAGTTCAAAGAGATACCGGTACCTGTTGTTCATGCTGAACCTGAGCCAGCTGTTTGTTCTCTTGTTGCCAGCAGATCTATGGCATGGCTTCTGTAAAATGAAGGACATTCTAATGAACTTGCATATGGGAAACTGCAAATTATGCATGTCCATAATAACTTTTTCCTCTCCTTGTTATATCCGTTGGATGATTCAGCACTTCTGTTTGGTAGGTTTAGTAACCTGCAGCAACCCACAATTGTTTATATATGTTGGGTATAAATCCAAATATTTGGAAGAAATTCTTATTTTGAGTTTATTTGTAATTACTGTTGGCATAGTTAAATGACCTTGTGAAAAGATAAACCACCTTTCAGATAGATGCATCTTTTTATATTTGTTTGGAACTGGGTGAGAGAGGCTGTGAGTTGCTATGTACACTCCCAGTGGAAGGTAAGACCTATTGAATTGAGTGGAAGTTGCTTCCGAGTAAATATACTCAAGAATTGTTGCCAGCAGGTCCCTATTCAGTGAGTATCTGGAATTGGGAGTCCAGTTTCTGTGCGTATTTACTTTGAAGTTAGCACCAATGAGGAATATTTAATGGATTTATATCTTCTCTTTTTTTTGGAGGGAAGAGACCCTTAATTTTCTATTTAACTTTCAATATCATTTCAGTTAAACTTATTATAATGTACAGAACATTATAATTGAAACTGTAGACACTTAATCACCATAAATTAAATGGAGGAAAACAGCAAAAATATTAAAATAGGATTCTGCCTAATGAAAGCAGAGATCACGAAATAAGACAGTATTGAAGAAACAGCCTTCCTTCATTAAAACTCTTCAAATTGTCACAAAGCAACAGTAAACAGACACTTCATTTTCAATGCCTTCTTGAAGTCCTGTTGTATTGTGAACTGGAGGATAATTTCATTAATGTGGGCTCAGCATCAAAAAAAGCTTTCTCCCTCATGCCTCCCAGCCTAATTGCTTTTACGGTCAGGGATGGACACCAGGGCTTGGAAGTCAGTCTCAAGGTATGATGATATGCCCAAAGGCGGTTCTTTAGGTGATCCATTCTCAAACTGTTTAGAGCTTTACTGTTCAGTGGCAGCACTCTGCCTTGGACGTGACAACCCAAGCAACCTGTATAATGGGTGCAGTATATGTGTTAAATATTGCAGCTGCCTGACACCCAGTATTTTAGCTATCTGACCTGATTTATCATTAGTTTAAGTTTGTAAAGATATCCTCATGTAAATACATTACAGTAATCATGGCTGGGTTACACTAGTACATGGATAACCCTCCAGACAGGATTAAAGTTGGTGTACCAGTCTAAGTAAGAGTGATTGTGGCTACCGTAGCCACCTGAACTTCTCTGACTACCATCAGTGTCAGACCTCCTTGAGCAGTTCCACCTAAGATTGGCTGCACTCTGTCAGGGAAGCCAGTTTCTCACCCATTTTACCCAAATATTGCCAGGATTAAGCTTCATTTTTTTCGTCTTCAACATGCTCCAAACTGCCAATAGGAATCAATTAGAATTTTACAGACCCCTGGGGTGAGTAGATGGAAATGATGTTAAAGACCTTTGTTATTCACACATTGATGACCATTCAGATCTCCAAATGACTTTCTCCAGTGGCCTCATATAGATGACAAAAACTATGGAGGAATGAATCTAGAGACATCCCATAAGCCAGTGGCTGTGGGATAAAACAGAAATCCTTAGCTGTACTTTTGAGACCTGTTTTCCATGAAGGACTACAGTACTCTGTCTCTTCAACCTAATTCTGAAATTCAGTCCACAAGGATACTAAGGGTGATAGTACTAAAAGGGCATATGTATCCATGCCCATTCCATTATCAGGATCACCAGTGGTGTCTCCTTCTTGAAACAATCCAGAAAATATACTAAAATAGAACTTAATATGAAGTGAACATGTATATGCTGTAGTGTAAAACTGGAGTCTTATGAATGCAAGGGAAAGCTTCACTTCAATAAAAGTATGTTCTGCTCAGTTAAGAGGAATAAGAGTATGCTCCTGAAGTTCAGCATAACTGTGGAGTCAAAGTTCTGGAGTCAGAGTTGGGAGAAATTTTGGGTAGAGTCAAAATCAGTAGAAATGTATTGAATCTGACTCTAGTTTCAAAATAAAAACTTGTAATGATATGTGCCAAATATATCATTTCATACTGATACTATATACTTAATAAAATATATTACATACTGTATTGATTTGTAACCTGAAGTATATACCTTGTGCTACCACTTTACTATAGTAAATTTGATATTGGTAATTAGTGTACACTGCCGTTTAAGAATGAGTTGGGTAAGAATGGAGAAATGGAGGAATCAAAGGTTTGGCATAATACTGACTCCACAGCCCCATTTTGAAGGACTACCATTGTTTAAATGGCTTTAAATGTCTGAACAGAGTCTCCTTTTTTATTTCCTTAATTTACATTCTGCCTTTTTCCTGAATGGAAGCTGGAACAACTCACTCATACTTTGCATCAAAAGTTGTCATTGGCATTGGAGAAAGTGTTATAATTTGAAGAGTTTGGTTTGGATATAATTGCTCATCTTCCTTCTTTGTGTTTGGCTTTGTGTTTGTGTCTGGTCATCCTCCTAATAGTGCTCTACCTATTTTTTCTTACTTGGTTGTATAGGCACAGACGGGCCTGGTGTCAGCCTCTCAGAGGAAAGGCAGACTCCTGATGAAAGTGCTAGTGTTTCAGTCATCTACAACCCCTATGTTTCCCTTTCTATTGAACAACAGAGGCAAAAGCTACCAGTTTTTAAGGTACACATTTATTTTGCTACTTGAAACTGAGCTAATGTAAATCACATTGTTCATCTGTGTGTTTGCCATTTCACAGTTTACATTTGTTTTGCGTCAAGCAAATTGATGCAGTGTGACAGCACACTTTTCTTATCTACTGGTAATATATATATTTTTTGGTGTGCCATTGACTGTTCTTAATCATTGTAAAAGGACACAAATTCATGTATCAGTATCCCTGTGTTAATCTCATTTACTATATGCTGTCTTAATTTCTGTGTTAAATCTTGTTTTCTTGTAAATCACATCTGAATATCAATTTTTCTTTTAGCTGAGAAATCATATTCTTTATCTGGTAGAGAACTATCAGACACTAGTGATTGTTGGAGAAACAGGATGTGGGAAAAGCACTCAGATTCCCCAGGTAAGTATGAATATAATACTTATTGTGGATTAAAATAGTTTGTACTCTACCCTTCGGTTAAATTCCCAGGGTTACAGAATGTATAAGAGCAATGTAAAAACAAAGCACTCTTCAGCCAGTGAATTTTAAAGTTTATGTATGTGAGTGTCTGTGTGTGCATAAATTCAGTGGGTGTTAGACTAGTCTTCTTCAGGAAAGCCTTCTGCAGTTAGGGATCTAACAGTATGAAGACCTCCTTCCCAGCCTTCATGATTAGCTCTCTTCCATCAAAATCAATTTTATGATTTTATGTTTGCAACTTTGACTGAATCTTTGGGTTGGTATTCTTTGACTTTGGTTGGATCCAGACTAAGCCATGCTTAGAGGAGATCTTAATGCAGTCATAACTAACTTGTCCCAATGATTTTAGTGAATTTAATGTATGTATGACTATATCTGGATCCAACCCACTGTGCTGGAATTGAAGCCAGATGTCTGCGACACAGATGCATTCTTCAAAATACATCCCATTAATCTGAATTTTGATTACTAATGTGTGCAACTTATATTGAGTCTGTGTTAATCTTCTTTCAAGGAATAGAATTTATGCTTCACCAGCATTTTCTACTAATGATTTTTTTTCTTTTACATATTATGGCTGGTTGTTTTATTTCTTTCATATATAGCAGTTTATATAATCCCCCTTTCTTTTCTTTTAACAACAAGAAAGGATTGAATCTTGATTTTGTTTCCAACAGCAGCAGTGCTTCTTGAGTAGTGTTCCCAACAAGATACTCTGGGCAGCAGGAATGAGATGCGGAGGGAATATTTGCTAATTTCTCTCATTCCCCTGCTTTTCTAAAGGAACCTAAAGCCCTTACAGCAGAGGCAGAGGGATGGCAGAAACTGGTGGGAACTGGCAAAAATCTGCTGCTAGTCTGTACTGCTAGCAGAAATTTCCCTCTGACTCAAAAGTTTGCCAGTTATGACACAGGTATATGCTAAAAATACATGCTGTTCCATTTGTGAAAGTCAAGTTTGAGGAAATTGAAAGGGGTCCACCAGGTACCCAAGAGGGCCAATTTGATTTCCAGGGCCTGAGAATCTCCATTCCCTAGTCTAGATTGAGGCCCTTGTGAGGAAGGTTAAACTGGAAGGTAGCAGTTGCCCCAGTGGTATCATAATTGTAAGGTGGTAGAAAATATATTTTTCTTCTTAAAATCATTTTTCCCCCAGGAGGTGTTTTAAAAATATATGGTCTTGCTAATAATATCTAAAGTAGTTTTACCAATTTTATTTGTTAGCAGAAGTAAATAGAAGGGCATTGACTTAATTTTGCTGCTTTATTAAGCTATTACTGTGAAGGTGAAAAAGGAGGAAATAAAAGAAACTTGAAACAGATATTTACTTAGACTGTGCATTTTCTCCCATCACAGTATCTAATGGAAGCTGGCTGGACTGCAGAAGGTCGAGTAGTGGGAGTAACACAGCCTCGCAGAGTTGCTTGTGTTTCAGTGAGTGCTTCCAGTTCAGAGTTTTTGGATTTGCTACACATTACTGTTTTGACAAATACGATAAGTATTTTAAACATTTTTATGACACTTGACTTTTGCAAAGTATTCTGTCAGCCATTAGCACAATGCAGTGTAGAGTTAAACATTGTTGAGTTTAATTAAATATTGTGAACTCATTAAATGTTGAGTTTGTTTCTGGCATAGAATCTGACAGATGAAGTTGCTCGAGGATGTATGTTTGAAATGTGACACTTGTGTGTCTGGATCTTAACTACATTCTCCCCCTACTATTGCTTATTCTTTGTGTGGTATGAATGAAATAACTTGTGAAGACCCATGCCCATCACAGCTGAACTCAGGGTTTGGTAAAGGATTTCTTGTTGTCTTGATAATCTTGTTTAGGAAGTGTATCTGTGCCTCCAAAACACTAGAAATCTTATTGTGTAGATAGGGAAGTGAAATTTATTACAATGAAAAGGTGCAGTTGTGTCTGTGACTGTGACCACCTTAATTTTACCTTCCAACTATATGAAATCATAATTTTTAAATATATATCTGTAGGGGAAAAAAGCCTGGTATCTACTTCTTGGATTGAGTGGGCAGTGGTGAATTCATTTATATTGTGTGCCATGAATACAACTTGATATTTGAAAGGGAATGATAAGTACAAATAAATGTCCTAGTAGGTTCCATGCAAATAGTGTTTACAGATATGAAAATTTGATCTCTGCTGCCATTGGAGTTTCTACAGCTCCTGAAAGGGCACTGTAAGATAAAGCAGCTTAGCCCAACATTCTTCTATTTCCCCAAGAGAATGGGCTTGTAGCTGTTCTGCAGGAATTGTAATCTAGCTGAAACCAGTGAAACCCGCATTGGTTTCAAATGAGGAGGGATTCCATGGGCTGAATACTCTGATCACTTCACCTACCTCCCGCCTCCTCCAGCCAAATTAAGATATTGCCCTCCTCCTTTCAGCTAGAAATCAAAGGCTGTGGTGTGATGTATCATCCAAATTTCTAAGCATTTATCAGTCTTCTGTTGTGATTGACATACTAACTGCACTGTAGAGACAGTTCCAGAGAGGAAATACGATTATTTGTGACTCTTTACAGTGTCCTAGGATGTGTGTAAGGCATTGAATGTTATTATAATAACCTGCAGATTACTGTAGCTGCTAATACTCTTGTAGATCATGGTGTCCTGGGGCTACATCTGGTACAATTGGTATTGAGCCAAAATAAAAATGCTGAGTGGTGGTATGCTAATTAGAGAATACATTTATTATAACTTTTCTGGCTGCTGTATAAATGGCTTTATGCTGCGGTGGAGTGCCAAGATATGCATTTGTTTTATTTATTTATTCAAAACATTTGTATGCTACATTCCAAGGTGGTAAAAAAACAAATATAAATAATGTTATATATGTATATATATTCAAATTCATATTTATTTTAAATACAAACTAATTATTTCACAACAATAGAAAGAAAGACAAGGAGGAGAAGAAAAGCAACACATAAACAATATCCATGCATAACTAAAACTAGCCAAACTAAATTAAACCAAATTAAAACTGAGACAAAGTACTAACACACATTACTAAAACACTATAATCTATTACCATAAGCACAATCTAAATCTAAAAGATCCGTGACTCCCCCGTCTAATAAAAAAAAAAAATCAGTAGAAAATGTCTTATTTTACCGTTATAGATCTGACTAAATTCAACTTAACTGGATTATTGAAAACCATAACCCTGGATTGTTACATGGTTCTGTTTCTTATTGCTCAAAAAGTCCATGAATAGCTTCCAGTCCTTCAGGAAATGTTCAATTCGTTTATCTTTTAAAATCCATGTCAAATTGGCAACTTGGTCAAAATCTGCAACTTTTACAACCCACTCTTTCTTTCGTTGGTGCTTCAGTTCATTTCCAAGTTTGGACAGGCAACTTTCTTGCAACTGTTAACAGATATTAAAGAAGTAGTCCATATTTACTATCCAGTTCTGTACTGGGAACTAAGTGACATTGGAAAGTCTACCTCTAACATTTTTAAAATTAGCATATAAATCATAGACCAATAATTTTTCACTGTCTTTCAGGTCTACCAGATATGAAAAAAGAGGATCCTTCCTTATCCAGACAGCTCCAGTGTTAATTTGAAACATTCTTAGACATTTTTGACAACTCACTTGGAGTTGAATATCATCTATATATAAGCACTAAAATATACAATAGAGCAACCTAAGTATTTTTATGTACAATAAAAGCAGTTAAGCTTTGCTTACCCAAAATGCCTGGGAATACAAGCCTCTTAATCTAGCACAAAAATTTTTCTGGTGTAGCCAACTATCATTATCAACATCATCATCTATTTATATAGCACCAGCACTGTACATGGTGCTTTACAAGTAAAAGAACAACGAAACAGCTCCCTGCCCTTAGGCTTTCAATATATTTAAGGCATGAAATAAAAGGAAAAAGGAAATGGCAGTCTGGGAAGGGAACAAGTAATAATGTCCAGCTCTTTAGGGAGGGAATTAAATAACTGAATCATCACCACTGATAAAAGTGTGTGTGTGTGTTCATTTATTGTTACAAAGCTCATGTCTGATAAGGAAAGGAAAGCAACTCATCCCCAGTTTTCTTACAGGCTGTTCTGACAACCCTTGCCACTTTGTATAGGAAACCTAATTGCAAATCCAGAAATCCAAAGAGACTAGTCTGCACCATATTAGGGATTGTTATTATGCAGAACTTATAGATGTTTAATTCAGAAAAGTTATTCAATATCTGTCTGTAAAGACATCTTCATTTTTCCATAATAGTTCAAAATATTCAAACAGTTAAAATTCAGGAATTAAAAATGTACTTGATATCTGCAGCATTTTAACACAACTTTTTCTTCAAGATTGCAGGCCGAGTAGCTGAGGAGAGGGGTGCCCTGCTGGGCCATGAAGTTGGATATTGCATCCGATTTGATGATTGTACTGACCCACAGGCTACACGGATCAAGGTAATAATATTTTAAACATAATGCCTGTGTCGGTTACTGTTTTTAATTAGTTTTCAAGGGGAAAAGCATAGTAGTGGAGAGATTTGCAGTATTTTGTTTGAATAGGGAGAAGACCCTCTCCAAACACTGGAAGTAGTATGTTTACCTGATGGTTGTGAAGTATTTGGATGGGACGCATCAGAGTCTTTTTTTCCAGATGATTATAGAGGCACTCGTATGCAGAAGCATCTGAGTAGGCCCAGGAATGGAGTCTGGTTACCCAGGGGTTGTGGTCTAGTAGAAAAGGAAGTGTGCATGTGGTGGTGGTGGTGGTGGTGGCGTAAACAGCAGTAGAACCTATTTTGCCTGTTTTGCCTGTTTTTATCTATTACTCTTGAAAAAGAACCAAATTATGGGTGGGCAGAAAGAAAGGAAAGGGCAAAAATATCCTGCAAATGGTAACAGGCTACATTTTTATTTCTGACTTTGTAAGCTCGTGGCAAGATTCATTGCTGCTCCCATCTGACCTGTCAAAGTGAGTGCTCTGTTGTCCAGAGATGAGACTGCAAAGTGAAAACCCTGAAAGCACAGAATGTCATTGGTAGTTCATAAGAGGGACACTCTCTGTCTAGTTGGAGTTGGAGGTTGGATTTTTATATTGCAGCTTTTACTATTTCAGTGCCAGTTAGATCTCAGTAAGACAGTGACCAGTCCAGTAGCCTAGTTTGGATGTAACGTTCTGGGCTTCATGACCAATGTTCGTGAACAATCTAAACATTCAGTGGTTCCCATCACATTTGTTGTGGCTTGTACCTTTAATAATCCTGTAAAAATATCATTTCCCCTACAACTATAGAAATTTGCATCCATTCCTGTGCATCCTAAAGCAGTAAGAAGATGCCAACCTTGTCTTCTATAAACAGTGCCAAAAAAGTTTAAGTGAAAATTACTATGCTTAATAGATGTGGGGGAAGCAAGTGAGACATAAAATAGTTGCAGTATCTTGTGCTCCTGTTCACTGCTCCTGTTCTCATGCCCTTCTCCATTCCATTTCTTGTCTAACCCAGTTTCTCCTAGTCAACAAACCATCAACATTGTCCTGTTCATGGGAGTCTACCCACCACCGCTTAGAATTTTTTTTAATCTGTTAAGATGTTTTATACTTCAGCACACCTTCCTCTTGTATATTAATAGTGCTAGTTTGGCTACAAAGGCATTCATATTCTCCTCCGGACATAACAAATAAAAGGAACTTAATTTGTCATCCAGAGGTTTTTATTTTTCTGGCCACAGATTGCATTTGTTTCTGTGTTTTAGTTCCTGACGGATGGGATGCTGGTGAGGGAAATGATGGCTGACCCATTATTAACAAGATACAGGTAAACTGTTGAGCAGTGATTTTAACACTGTGTATATTGATGATGTAAGCCTCTTTTGTTTATACTTATCCCTTGTTATCTTCTTTCCCTTTGTTGCATTTTAGACTGGATTCTTTTGTGGTGTTTGATACTCAGGAGTAGGTCATAGTGGTACCACATAAACAGTACATAGTACAGTAGGCCCTTCGCATTCACAAGGGATAGGGACAGAGAATGCTTACAAAAGTAAAAAAATCGCAATTAGCCCAGTGCCTTTCCTCCCGCTGCAGGGAATGCGGGGGTCGGGGCGTGCAGAGAAGCTGCGATCCCAGTCCTGCATGCTCCTGTGGGCACCCTCCAGAGGGCGCAGGCCCAAGGCCTGCAGGAGGCAGGAGTCACTGGCCCTGCAGCCCCTGCAGGCTTGCTCTGGAGTTCCTGAGGGAGCCCAGGTCCCAGAGCATGCAGGGACGCAGTGATTGCTGGCCCTGCGCGAACCTGTGGGTCTGCTTTTGGGCGCCCGCACAAGCGCAGGCCCCAGAGCGTGCAGGGACGTGGCCATCACTGGTCCTGCAGTCACCTGCGGGCCTGCTTGCCACTGTCTGTGTGAGCGCAGGCCCTGGGGCATGCAAGGATGCAAGGATTGTTGGCCCTGCATGATCCTGCGGGCCTGTTCAGGGCAGCCTGCGTGAGCCCAGGCCCTGAGCACCCTGCACACTCCTGCTGCATGAAGGGCCTGAAATATGAGAGGGAGAACGGGGTGGAGGGGCAGCAGGCACTTTCATGAATAATCAAATCTGTGGAAGTGAAACCTGCCAATGTGGAGGGAGAACTGTATGTGAAAGCCCTGGTGGCACAGTGGTTAAATGCTGGTACTGCAGCTACAATGTTGTGCGTTCAGTCCTGCCAGGTTCCAGATTGACTCAGGCTTCCATCCTTCTGTAGGTTGGTAAAATGAGTACCCAGCTTGTTGGGGGCAATTAGCTAAAAAAAAAATTGTAAACTGCTTAGGGAGTGCTTTGCACTGATAAGCGGTATAGAAATGTAACTGCTATTGCTATGTTATTAGAAAGTTATTCATGAAATTTTACTGTCTAGATTGTGTATCTTCTCTTCTCTTCCCCGCCCTTGACAGTAACCTGTCACTGTGTTCTGTTTAGCAGTCTCTACTACATATAGTTACTTATTTGTAGACTGATTTTCAGGCTAAGGATCTCGCAAAACTGCTTGCACAAAATAATAAAACTCCATATAAATCACAAAGAGAGATAAAATGGAAAGCCAGATGAAATACGCCATTGAACTGAACATGCTAAAAACATGCGTATGTAAGAAGGCACTCATATTGGAGTGAGGAGATACACACCAGGCCAATCAAGATTTCCTGGGACAGATATTGTAGAAGTGGGATGGCATAACTGAGATACCTCAGCTCACGTGGATTCACAGAAGGGTCTCTAATGAGGGTATAGATAATCACGTAAGAGGTGGCAGTTCTTCATCTGTGTTTGTGTCAAACCCTTTATCGTTTTAAAGGTTGAAAAAGACATCTTCAGTTGGAAGCGTCTAGGTGCTTATATGGTTCTAAAATAAACCAGTTAAGTTTCATACATTTTGGCTCCGGTTAATAGCCCATGTGTGTTACATTTCACTAAGTGTACTTTCTGAGCTACCTTCAAGGGCTGTCTTATCCATAATCTAACTGGTGTGTTGCCAATATATGAATAATTGCCCTCAGGCTGCCTCTGTATATAAGATGCTGCAGCTGACATATCCAGAGAGAGGGCTAAATCTCACAGTATCTCCAAATTGTAGACTGACCTTTCAGAAGAGTTCCACTCCAGTCAAAACGGATCATATGCAATCTCCATCTAGTAACAGCTCTTTTGTCTCTCTTGATTAAGTTTGTGAGACCACATTAGTTCTGTCACAAGGTCTAAGTACCATTTCACAGCATCATCTGCATTCAAAAGGTGAAAACAGAGTTGGAGATCCTCATTCTGGTCCAATTGTCCACAAGAACTCAAACGTTTTGTGGGAGACAAAATGGACTTCTGCTTGACACCACAGCATAACTACCTTGACATAGACTAACTTTTATTTCCTCTGGGCCACATATGACCTCCCCAGGACATTTTGAGGTTATAACCACCCATATTTTTTAGCTTTTAAAACTCAAAATGCCTTGCTGTGTATCCCCTAAGAGACCTGGTTTAAGGACATGCTTAGCCTCAGAACTCAGGTAGTTGTCCACGCCTAGTATAGGGTAGTTGGTTTAAAGATGTGAAGACCTGAAAGAAAATTGGGGATAAAACCTCTTCTGTCCCTACCCAAACGAGACTGAATAACATTATGTTCTAAATTGTTTTTGGTGGTGGAAATGTTGCCCTTGAGCCTTCATATCTCTAAATAGGAGCCAGATACAACCTTCTAGATTTAGTCTTGAAAGACAAGAATATGAAGTGTGCTATCCCAGTACAGAAAGTTCAGAATACTGTTTCTAGTTGGTGATACAAATGGACACATGCTCTTGCCAGGTCCTAGGTCTTCAATATTTACAATAAAAAACATTGGCAGAACTATTCTTGGCCTTCATTGTTTGTCCATTATTTGTCTTTCCTGGGTTTGTACACAGTGGTGCTTTTTTGGTGACTATTGCAGATTGGTTGAAGTTTTTAAATTCTGTGAGTCAAAAATGTGTGGTTTCCAAGAACAGTTTGCATGGCTCTTCTATAATAATCTGAACTATAACTATTGTATAATAGGTTACATTTGTTAATTGCTAACCTCATGAAGGGGACCTTTTTCTTCTTGCTTTCTTTTAGTGTAATCATGTTGGATGAAGCCCATGAAAGAACCTTGTATACAGACATTGCCATTGGTTTGCTAAAGAAGGTCAGATAAAATTTTGTTTTGTCTCTCTTCCCCAACAATTAAAGTCTTCATCAGGGGAAAAAACATGGAGTTGTAATGTTCTAGTAGCTGTGGTCTTTAAAGTCTGCTTTTAGAATGTATGTTGCCAACACTTGCACTTTCCACACGTGAAGTCAAAAACGTCCTGAGACGTCCTGAAATGGAGCTTACCTGAAACCCGGTAAGTTCGTCACCACGTGGAGCAGCGCATTTTCGCTATTCCACACTCCTTGGTGTCCCGCGGCATCCTGTGGCGCCCAAAATGGCGGCTTACAACTGGCGGAGGCTCTCCACCAACCGGAGAAGCTTGCCAGCCGGAAAGCCCGCCCCCGGCAGATCTGCAGGCACGGCCTTGCGCGTGCCTGCAAATCCACACCGGACGCTGCGACGGGCTGCACGGGGCTGCACGATCGTTCTTTTTAAAAACCACATGAAAAGTGGTTTTTAAAAAGCACGCGCTGCTGCCACTTCTGGTCGCCCTAGCACGGATTGGGGTGTGGAATTACACTAAAGTAATCCGCCCCAATCCATTTTACAGTGTAGACGACCTCCGTCAGAGGTCGTGCTACACCATTTTAATACCCCCGTGTAGAAAGGTCCACTGTTACATTGACCATTACAGTGTGCCTTTTTCTCATAATGTCCCTTTCTTCTGCAGTGGTTGAAATAAATCCAGAGTGTTTGCTGCTCAGAGATGGCAGATGGTGCTAATTCTGAATTCATTCCTTTTAAAATTGACACTCTGCTAGAATAAATAGTTTTTGCTCGAAATGGAAAAGTCTGTCCTTTGACTTTAGTTGGTAGTTCACAAGGATTCAATATACTTGTTGGATTGTTTCGTAAAACATGTTGCTGGATTATCCTAAGACTTGCTTAATACATCTAGGAAAGATAAATCAACAGTGAAGGCAGTTTCTCTGATCTGGTTTATACTGGATGAAAGCATGCTCCTTTTTTCAGGCAGGAATGGATGAATGAATCATTCTCTATACACATGCTCATATTTATATGAAGCTAGCATTTTTTCACAAATCATATAGTCAGTTCCAGGATGTTATGACGTTTGGCCACAACTGAACAAGTTTTACATTTTCCTTTACTGCATTTCACAGGTTCAAAAGAAACGAGGCGATCTTCGTTTGATTGTAGCATCGGCTACACTGGATGCAGAGGTAGAGTTAATAGATTTGGTTTAAGCAATGTTCACAGAATGGTTAATTTCTTGTAGAAAAATGAGACAACTGTTATTCTTTTCTTTTTGTTGGTGCTGTACCCTTCAGAGCACAGCAGCCTAATCACCACTTTAAGTTACATAGGTACAATTTGCTGGGAACATACCCTGGCCAGACTCAAGTCCTACCTGAATGAATTGCAGTTACCTAAAAACCCAAAATTTATTTCTCAAACCAAGCTTGGACCCTGTTCTGCCTTCCGTGATGTCACTGGAAGCACAACAGGACTTTCATTTATTGCTGTTCCAGTAGAAGAGAGGCGGGAAAGTTCCTCCCCCTTGACCTGGCAAACTGGGAAATGCAGTTTGGGAGTGTTACCAATAAATGTCACTAACAGTAGGAAAAACACATTTCTTGGTGCACTTTGTGCCCAGCATACAGCAATAGCAATGTTTTAGCTGAAGGATATGAAGGTAACTCCCTGCGTTTCTTTATATCTGGAGCAGATATTAAAGCTAGGGTAGATTACAGTAGAGTCCTGGTTATCCGACCTAAACCGGCGGGCGCAGGGTTGGATAACTGAAATGTCGAATGACACGGAGCCCCGTGGGGGCCACCATTTTGGGGGCGTGTCGAGGCGTGTCGGGGGGCGCGGAAATGCCTGCAGCCACACCCCCAGGCAGCTGTGATGTCGGTTAATCCGGAGCGTCGGATAACCGCAGGTCGGATAACTAGGACTCTACTGTAATGTCAATTTTCTAGCCCCTGGACATTTCAAAGGCCACAAGAGACTTCCAGATAAAACAGAAAGTGAGCAGAGTGTTCCTTCTCATTTTCAAACAAACAAAAACTCAAACAAAACCTCTAAACCCATTTCTGGTTTAAACAAAAGTGAAGTTTTCCCCGCTAAAACAAGTTGTGGCAGTAATGTGTTTCAGAAGAGAACTGTGCCCCTGTAGACATTATTATTTTGTATAATATGCAAAACAAAGATTGTGTATGTGCCTTCAAGTGGCCTGTTGACTTATGGCCAGCTCTATGAATTTCATAATGTTTTCTTAGGCAAGGGGTTCTCAGAGGTGCTTTTGCCAGTTCCTTCCTCTGAGAATACAGCCTAAGTACCTGGTATTCATTGGTGGTCTCTCATCCAAGTACTAACCAGGGCTGACACTGCTTAGCTCCCAAGATGAGATAGGATCTGGTGCCTTTTGGATATTTAGATTATGTATACTAATTGTTAATTTTTAAAATATGTGAGTGTTAAGTGTGGGGTGCATTTTGTACTTTCTAACATTACATATATTCTGAAATGTTTTGTAAACATTTTATGTTTTCAAAAACTGGTTAAAGTATTGCTGAACCACCGTACATTCTGGACCAGTAATTCTCAACCTTTGACCTCCACATGTCTTGGAATTAAACTCCCAGAATTCCTTAGCATTGGTTAGGCTTGCTGGTCCTTCTGGAAGTTGCAGTTTAAAGCATGTATCAAAGAGTGAGAATGATTACTCTAATACTAACTTTGCTGCAAGATTAATATGTGGTTAATTGGTTAATGTGTGTTCAGATTGAATCACTGTACTGATACATACATATGCACATAATTGACTTTATTGGTTTTTGTTTGTTAATTTTATGAGCATATTCCTACCTTAGGTTTACCAGAATATGGAGCTCGTTCTATAATGGATAATTCCCGTGTCTTCTACAAAGCAGAAATAATATTAATAATAATTAGTGGTAGAAGTAGTAATAGCAATAGTCAGATCATGCCAGGATCTGTATGTATAAACGTACTAAATAATACTGCTTTTAAAATGTGTTGCTAAGATTAAGACCTCACTTTTCAGAAAATAACTAATATCCATTGCCTGACTCCAGTTGTTAGTCCTAAATACCCAAATATTCATTAAATCAATGAAAGTCAGCTCTTCTATTGACTCGGTGAGTCTACTCTAATTGAGGACATTGGATTTAGATCCAGGTGTATATTTTAAAGTGACCTCCTTGGACTCTCAGTCTTCTGTAGGTCTGCTTGTTTTTTTTTTTTGTGATGGTGATGATGATTTGCTATCCTTATCCTAGAAATTTAGGGATTTCTTTAACCAAAATGAGACCAGTGACCCAAGCAAAGATACCAGCATGATCCTTACTGTGGAAGGCCGAACATTTCCAGTGGATGTCTTCTACATTCAGAGGTCTGTTCCTGTTTAATGCTTGTAAGTGGTGGCCAGAGGAACATGTATCTTTGATACCTACTTGTCAACCAAAGTTTGGGTGGGAAGGGAGCAAAAGTATTTTTTTTTAAAGAAATATTTTAGATGGGCTTCGATACCAACACGTTACGGATGTTAACCTAAATCTGTTTTCCAATTGAATGTGTCTTTCTCCTATTTTGTGAGCAACAGGCGCAGACTTCAGTGGAGGAGGGCTTCGGGAACCTTCCCCCGTCCCCTTCTGCACCGGCCAGCTGGAGCAGACTTCAGACGAGTGCTACGGGGACTCGGTGGAATCTTCATGCTTTTCCTCCCCTGGAATCTTAGTCCTCCCCTTCCCCCTACACAGAAGGGATATGTGCAAACCTGGCAGCACCTTCATGCCCTCTCTCCTCCTCCACAAAAGGAGATGGACAGGTCCGATGGCGGAAGTGGGCTCGTTTTTTTACCCCTGCACACACAGTGCTTACTTTTGCCCTTGTGCTGAGCAAGGAAATGTGGGTGTCATAGGTGGATTATCATATGCTTATAAATCATGTCCCTTTGTGTTCTTGCAACCTCAATACTTTTGCATTAGATGTAACTGAGGAACGTCCAGATAATTATGATAAAGTATTCTGAAAGAATAGCTACATTAGCTATTAGTGGGTAAATCTAGAAATGGTCCTGTGGCCTCTTCAGACCTAACATTTTATTATGGTATGAGCTTTTGTAGGTTAATGCCTCTTTGAATAAATGCAGGACATGGAGTCTGTGCTGTGTGTGTACATGTGTGTGTGTATGGGTACAATAAAGTAATGGTTTATTTGAAATTACTGACTATTATGGTGGTATTGGAAGTTTGAGTTTTCTACTCTCTGTTTTAAAAAGATTTATTTGTTTTACACCTGAGCAAGTCTACAATAGGAAACTATTACATCCGGTTTATTCTACCAGAGATCTGTCTTAAAAATGGGCTTGCAACTAGTGTGCATAGGCATGGTTCATACATGTATGTATACCACTTGTTTACTACATGCTTGATGTACACAGCAGATAGTATGAACCGTTACCACTGGAAAGCGTTGTGTTTGAGGGCTTATGAAAGTTTTGTATTTGTGATGGCCAGAAATGTAAGCTCATTTGATATTCACTCACTGAGTGCAAAACATCCATGTGTGATGCAGCCCATCATTTTACTTACATTTTTGAAACAGGAGTTATGTTTATGGCCTGTGTTTACACATCATTTTAATGTGTATAGTTTTTGTATAGTTGTATAGTTTTTATTCTTTTCTGTGGGAATTTTAAATTCTTTAAATCCTTGTCCTTTATGTTATATAGAAATTATATAGAAATCTGTATAATATAATATAAATAATATCAATCTATTGAAGTGTTCAGTTTTTGTAAAATGTGTATGCTTATGCAAAATAGATGTAAAATGGGTGCAAAAAGAATTTGTGAGAACATCCAAAAAAAAAGAAGGAAAAATAACTGAGAACGATTTTTGATGCATTCAGGAAGGACCAGCTTGGTCCTGTAACTTGTAGCTGATACAGTAGCATGTTAGAATGTTACAAGAGTGTGATTTATTTATGTTACGTATTAAAAGTCAACTTTCTATTCTGGATATTTTTTCTTCTGGTGATAAGAGGAAGACATATATAGGTACTTGTACTTAAGAGGCTTGTATATGTTTTCTCCAACAGTCCTGTTCCAGATTATGTGAAATCAACTGTGGAAACTGTCATGAAAATTCATCAGACAGAAGGTGATGGGGATATTCTGGCATTTTTAACTGGCCAGGTAGACACAAAAGAAATGTTTGTCCTGTTGAAATTGTTATTGTTAAATCCAGGGTAATGCCAGCACGGGGGTGGACAATGGAGTGGATTTGGGGACCAATTTTCTTTCCCTGGAAGCTGTCAAAATGTTTAATAATAATAATAATAATAATGGTGATGATGATGATGATGATGATGATGATAAAAAAAGCACACAAAAATGGAAGCGGTCAACGGTCTGCTTGTCATTTTGAAAAATGAGTATTTTGATATTAAGCAATGTATAGAGACATGAAACCTGTTTAAAAGGTGAGTTGCCACCACTGAAGGCTTCTAGGTGAAGAGTTCACTCTGTGTTCTGGTCAGAAAAAGGTCATTCTGAGGAGTCTGGATAGTTCATGAACACAAAAGCAGTCTGGAGGGTGATGCCTGTGGTCTCAGGGCTACTTCTGGCCCCTCCTTGTCTTAGATGAAAATCTTCACTGTTGCATTTGTACTGGATTACACCACTGTGGAAATTGTTGTGTTGCTGTAGTGTGTGACAAGTTTGGCATTCATTTGTGTTAATTTTGTCAAATAGAATCCTTTCCATTCACTGGGGTTCCAGTGTTTGGCGTGTCTGACTGAGTGCTTCTATATATGAAAAGCAGGAATCATAATACACAGAAGAGCAATAGTTTTATCTTTGTCATTCTGGTCTAGCACCATCTTTTTTTTTTAATCTGGAGTATAAAATGTGGACATTTTATCATAAGAATACTACATTTTAGCATAAGAATATCAGAGGTGGACCGGAGTGCACTTGATGAAACTCCTGATGCCAGTAGGATTTTTTTTTTAAAAAGTATAGCTATAATTATTATTATTAGAGGTCTGATTCACATACAGGCATGAAACCTATCATAAGACATACAGGCATCTTAATGATGCAGCCAAGCTGCTTCGTATATAGCAAATTATTAAGGTAGTAGGTTCACAAAAACAAAAAGGGTTTGTGTCAAGCACTGAAAATTAAAATAATGTGGTAAGCTCCATTACAGAAATGATTTGTCTTATGGTTTCTTTACAAATGGCTCCAGTCCTCACAGTATGTTTTGTTGGCATATATAATAAATAACTTTCTCATGTTGTAGTTCAGTGAATTACTTTTCTTTCCTGTGCTGTTTTATAATAGGTACTGCCTGCTGTCATTTCCTTTCACAAGGAAAGACAGAAAGGTGGAACATTAATTGTGATTTTATTTCTTAGCAGTAAACATTGTTTTTGATATTCCTGAAATTATCTACCCCTTTGGCAAGTTCATCTCAGATAAATATCTGAGGATTATGCTTGGCTTGCCACACAACAGCTGTTCTCATGTTATGTTAAGTGAACAAGTCTGGTGGACTTATTGCTAGTGTTTAAGCTTCATGAAATATATTTGACAATATAAATGGTATTTTCTAGGTCTTTGGAAACAAGAATACAGAATAGGGTGGACAGATTAAAACATGTAGATTCTGAAAACTACACTATTTTATTGAAAGCTGAGAGAGATGTAAAGATTATAGTCCCTCTTCATAAAAAATATTGGATTTTTAAAGTATGATTAAAAAGCAAAGATACAGAAAAAAGGAAATAGAAAAAACAGGGCAAGGAAAATGCATACAATGTGAACAAGGGCTATAAATATACTGTGATATAAGCAGACCATATGTCCAAAAATATATTTTCTTGAAATTGACATGTATAAAGTAAATATTCGTGCTTAAGTAAACAAGTAAGATTTTCTGCAGTAAAATCTTCTGGTTATTGAATGATGGATGTTGAATAATTATCTTTCCAACTTCGAAGTATAAGTCTTTTTGTAACAGTGAAAGTGTGTTGGATCCAACAACATTGACTCTAAAGTTAAATTCCACATCACAGGAATATAATTTAAAGGGGCATGTATATCTACAAATGCCAAGCATTTTCTTAGAAAAATTAATACATTGTGACATATCCAATCCAGAAGGAATAGCCACTAAACACACCCACATCTTAAACCATAAGGAATCATTGTCTGAATTAAATGGCTAGCATTTAGTTGAAACAGTTTCCTTCTAAAAAGGTGTAATGGTGTCCAGTACAGCTGAAGCATCAATTCTACTCCACCAAACATAGTTTTAGATCTACTTAGATACTGAAGTTAGGGCAGTTTTCTGTTGGTTAATTTGCACAGGAAAATCTAACTTTTTGTTCTACTCTGGCTTTGTTAACATCAAATGTAGTACTGCCCAACAAACATTTGTACACTAGACTAGTTGGTTTAGGTTTCCCTCCTTCTCCTTGATAATGCTTGATAAGCATTAATACTGTATCTTAACTTTTATCAGAAAACAACCCCCTCTACCATCTCAGTGCTCCTTTGAGAAATGCTAAAGAGCTGCTGCTGCCATTTCCCCACTCAGGCATTCAAAAAAACAAAACAAAACAAACAAACAAACAAAAACAGAAGTTGTGCTGCACTGGAGAAAGTAGAGAGGGCCAGTTCTTCTATTAGTTTCTCCTGGGATGGACTGAGCTCTTGCCTTTTGCCACTCTACTCCGTGAAGGGAATGGTTCCTTTTTTTGTTGGGGGGAGCAGGTGGAATAAGGCACAGTACCTATGTTGATCCATGGATAAGTCAACCCAGGTTTTGGGGGTCAATTTTTTGACTAAAATTTCTAGACTTATAGATGAGTATATACAGTAATGTATACAATATACAGTAATGAAAAAAGTTTGATATTCTGCCTAAAAAAAACATCATCAATGCTCAGCTTTGTTTTTTTTTTAAATAATGAAACAGGAAGAAAAGTTAGGAAGAATCCATTAGATGTTGCCTATGAGCATTTCTTAATCTTTGTGATATAGTTTTGAACTAAATATGTTTTGAGCTTTCATTTATCTTGGTACTTTTCTAGGAGGAGGTAGAAACTGTTGTTTCAATGCTGATAGAACAGGCACGAATCCTTGCTCGCACAGGGATGAAGAAACACCTACGTGTTCTTCCAATGTATGCTGGATTGCCTGCATCTGAACAGATGAAAGTGTTTGAGAGGGTATCTCATAATGTTAGAAAGGTAAAGCTACTTCCACTATTGTTGTCATGAATGTAGTGTTGGGCATCATGCTTGAGTTCTGACAAGTGTCTGCTATATGTTTAATGTTTAACAATGTAGCAACCTCCTTCCCACAGTTTATTTGATAGCCTATGCTATAGAGATTGGGAGGGGGTACCTCCCCTACCATTGTGGTGTGCTGGTTTGAGTGTTGGACTAGAACTCTAGAAGATCAGGGTTCAGCTGTGGAAAACCATTGGATGACCCTGGGCAAGTCACCCTCAGAGAAAGACATTGGCAAATTCCCTCTTTGCCAAAAACAAATCTTTGCCAAGAAAACCCTATGATAAATTTTCCTTATGGTCTCCATAAGTTGGAAATGATTTTATGGTACACAGCAACAACCTCTCTTTACATTTGATCCTGTTATCCTGCCTGACAACTAGAACAATTTTGCTTTGTTTTTATGTTGCTCAGAAGTACCCATCTACTACACCATTCTCCCAGAAATGAGAGATTTGTAAAAGATTGCTTGGCTGCTGTGGTAAATGCAGTGCTGGACTGGATAGACATTTGATTTGATCTAAGATGGATCTCCTCATGTTCTTAAAACTAGAGTTTGTCTCCCCCGCAAATTCATTTATAATGAGCCATTGTTTTTGTTTAACTTTGTCTCATTTTAATCTTTGAATGATATGCATTTTTGTTTTCATATTTAGAGCAAAAATCTGGCCTTTATAAAACTGAATGACAAGAACAGTTTTTCAAAGGAGAAAACAGCAATTTGGGTCTCTGAGGGCAAGGCTGCTCCATCTTCCAGTCCATTGCATGTTAAACTGAATTTTGCAGCATTTTTCCAAATTAGTGCATATTGACTTTCTCTTTATTTTATGAATATTTTGACTCATGTGTCTGATTGAATACCACATTAGCTAAGATATGGGGATGTAGTGAAGGCTTAGTGAAATTATTTTAATCTTGTTTTGTACCAGCAGGTGTTCATTTGTACACTTAGTTTTTCCCCCAATTTCGCTTGTGAATGTTTAGCAACTATATTCCTTGCAACAGCTCTAGTTTTGTTTTGTTTTGTTGCCATTCTTCTTGTCTTTGATGGAATTCATTGGAAAAGCATTATTGGTATTTTCTCAAGCTTATCAAGTGAGTAATCACTGAGCATAATGACTTCAAAACAAGATAGTGTGGTTTTTTTTTGGTTGTTTCAGGTAATAGTGGCCACCAATATTGCAGAAACATCTATTACAATCAATGGCATTTCATTTGTGATTGACTGTGGCTTTGTGAAGCTCCGTGCATATAATCCCAAAACAGCAATTGAATGCCTTGTGGTTGTTCCAGTATCAAAGGCGTCAGCTAATCAGAGGGCAGGCCGTGCAGGTCGAAACCGTTCAGGAAAATGCTACAGACTTTATACAGGTGGGGCATTACTTTGCTCTTTTGGTGGTGGTGATATGCTTAAAAATTCTGTAGGTATCTTCAGTTATGATTTATCATCCTGTCATAATAAGATTTTTATAATGGACATGCAGTTATATTTAAAATATTTTATAGTAGATTTTGTAATAGGTTTTAAATAAAGCAAACATATTTTGTAATACAAACATGTGCAGTTGTTATTGGACTATATTATAAACTGGACAATATTTTTTGTGTATATTTTTTAAATTTAAGGCTTGTAAGCCTGTGTATTGGACGAGTGAGTGGCAATGTGTTCTTTGTGATTGGTGTCTTAATAGACTTAATAAGTGTCTCAGGATGCTATTTCTGGTTATTCAGCCATCTAAGAATTAACAACCTAAGTGTAAATATAAGATAAAGGAGGAGTGAGTCTAGTTGAGTTAGGAAAAAAATGGAAAACTGAAGAAGTGTACTTAATTGATACAATTTTCCTTAATCATGCTGAGTTATACATGATGCATTCATCTGCTGCTGAGAAGCCAGAATAATGGTAGTCTGGTGTGGCTGAATGAGTAGTGATTTTGAACAAAAGGCTAGTAGAATCTCATTTCCAGTTGGATGATGGGTGACCTTGAACAAATGGATGATTACAAGTCCTGTCTAATCAGTTGAGGACAAAAGATGAGCAAACTTATCACAAATTGTCTGATAACAACCAGTTAACACTTAACAGATAGATGGAGAAGCTATATTACCCAGTGCAAGACCAGAAAAGGTAAGCAATTTGTTGAACAACTTACCTCTTATGCTCTTCCTGGCTTAATACCATACCTGATAAAGCTGGTTATAACTAGGCTGTTAGATATTGCAATGTCCAGCATTTACAATGCCTTGTATAGCAAATATAAGATGATTAATTTGTTATATACAAGAGTATAAGAATGTGCCTAGACTGTTTTTGAGGTGTGTATGAGTGTGTGTGTGTGTGAGAGAGAGAGAGGAGGGGGGACATTCTAAAAGATTACCAACCTGTCTGCTTGTTCTCCCATGTCAAATACCCTAAAATTCCAGTACTTAAGATTACTCAAGGAAGGTGTTAATGCTGATCTGCCTATCTGGATAACACCGTTCTTAATACTGTTGCCTTCTGTTTGTAGGTCTCAGTATTCAAGCCACGTTCGCTTGGCAGTACTGTTTTTCTGTGCAGGCTGCAGCCTCCTTTCCCTATTTTCATTCCTGTGTTCACTCAAATTTCATAAATCACTTTTGCAATCAAATTAACAAAGTGTCCCATCCCTGCCTTAAATATTGCAAAATCATCTTGGAAGTGTATTGTTTGTTGTTTCAGTCTGTGGAAGATCACTTCTCATGTGGACACCCTATTAAATATATTTGTGTCAGTGCTTCTTTGTGCGTGAACTTTTTTATTCTTGAATTCCAGAGTTTTTAACTAGAATGAAAGGACATAGGTTTAATGGATTGGTGGATTAATGGAGTTTCATTCTTTTCGCAGAGGAAGACTTTGAGAAATTGCCACAATCCACCATTCCTGAGATGCAGCGCAGTAACCTGGCACCAGTTGTCCTGCAGCTGAAAGCTTTAGGAATTGACAACGTGCTAAGGTTTCCTTTCCTCTCAGTAAGTATGAAACTCTTGTTTAGTTGTTTATCTTGGACAGTTTGGTTTGCCAGATTCTTCTACATTGTGAGCCACATTTTGAGAAGGATATCAAGGTCCATTCTTACTCAGCCGCCTCTATAGCACTCTGTTCTGTGCTAAAGAATACAGAAACAGACCTTTGTATTTAACTTCTTGCCATAGGTCAACAGGAATCCTGTGCAGGTGAGGGCATGGAATTTCATCCAGATCAGTAAATCAGTTGGAAAGAATGGATCTTTATTTCCCAGCTCCACTAGTTTGCTTGCTTTTTGTTCTAGCTTTGAAGAAAGAGAAGTCTGTTCCTTTTTGAATGGTTATTGGCTAAAACATAATACCCGTTTCCCCTCATTCCTTTCTAGGCGAGTCTAATCTCTCTTGCCATGCTATTTCTCTGTGTCCCAGCCTTTTGATACCAGTGCCTGGACAAAATATATACACAGTTGTGGTTTTTGTGGTATTCCATCTGTTGTGCCCTTTACGTTCTGTCATATGCAGTTTAGTAGAGCATAATTATAATCGTATGCAGATTTTGCCTGTTTTAATTATTTATTTAAAGGATGTACACTATGTTTAGCCTCAAGACCAGGAACGAGGGCATACTGGAGGATCTTCATATGTACTGTCCCATGAATGTACGTGCCATTCCTACCAACTGTGACCTTTTCCCACCCAGTATACTGCATATTACTGTGCTTTTAAAGCAGAAGTCTCTGTTTTCTTTACCTTCTCTTGTGTGGAGACCCAGTATATCCGGCTTTTCATTACCTTTGAAATCTGAATTATAGATCAGGGTATTTAAACTCTAATTTCCTTAGTTCATTCTTCTCTTCAATCAGTAATTGGAGATAAGAACAGAGTTTTCCTGTTTAGGGTGCTGAAGAAGATCTTGTCTTTCTCCTCTCTTATCCAGCAACCCCACACTAGATTGCTGTTCCAACATTGCTAATAGCAGCAGCAACCTTTTTGTCACAGATTGGATAATTAGCTGGGCTGGAAGGGAGAGAGAGTGTGAGTGTTGTGTGCTTACACACAAACCAGATTTATTCTTGCAGCAGAATTTGGAGTTCTCGTATTACACTTCTGGATTTTAGTTCAGAACACTAGATTCTTAGATTGCTTAGTACTAGTAATAAAGCAGTACTACTAGTACTAATACTACCCAAAATATGTATTGCTGTTAGTCACAGGCCATTCCATACAACTGAAAAGAACAACTAAAAATGTTATCTGTGGAGTATCTAAGGTTGCATGTGCTTTATGGAAGAAAGGTGGATAGAAATGGAGTAAATCTTTCTACAGTAGGCAGAGCAAACTGTTTATCTTTTTCCCCCTCTCCAGCCTCCACCTGCTCAGTCAATGGTGCAAGCTTTGGAGCTACTCTATGCGTTAGGAGGTATGATTTTTTTAAATTTTCATTATTGCATAAAAGATAAAGGACTACCTTCTGGAATATTTGCAGTTCTGTTTATCTTCTGCTTTTAGGTTCAGATTATAGTGATCCAGACAATAAACAAATATCATGTAAAGTTTAGTTAGAACTTTATTTCTGAAGAATAGTACATGTAGTATAATAAATCTTTCTGTGCTTTTAGCAATGTATAATTAATTCATTTCAAAGTATGTTACAACCCCTTATTGGACCATCAGTATTTATATGTTGTATTTGTTTCTTCTCCAGGGCTTGATAAATATTGTCGTCTTACTGAACCGCTTGGAATTAGGATAGCAGAGTTCCCTTTGAACCCCATGTTTGCTAAGATGCTCCTAGAATCAGGTAATTTCAAAGAAATACTGTTGTAATTTAGCCTGTGTATAGTTAATTCCTCATATTTGGGAAGTAAGAGTACTCTACTGTGCTTTGTTCACCAAAAGAAATTATTTACTGTTTAGTTTTCCCTAAAGTTCTAGACATTTGGATCACACTTGATGGGATGTAGGAAACAAGCAGAACTGAAAAGATTGCACATCCTTTAAGTACATACTACAACAAACCAAGCCCAAATATGACTGAAGTGTGATAGCTGCAATTTATTGAATAAATTCTGACTTAGGCTTCAGTGACTTCCTCTTCTATTTCTTATAGTTAATAAGCTCAACAAAGAAATAGTTGCACCATTTGTTGCCTGAGATCAGCTTCTAGGAGATTGTCCATGATGTATATGTGTGAATCGGGCCTCCAGTAGGCTGTCTCCCCTTTCAGCCCTTGCATCTGCCAAAAAGGTTAGGGGGATCTCTGGAAGAGTAATCAGTGTAGTGGAGGGAGCAACAAACATAATCATAATTCAGCTATTTTTTGATGTGGTTAAAAAAATTAGGGGCTGTATAAATTGCCCATGAATCTGATTTTAATGGGTATAGATCTGCCTAATCTTTAAATGTATGTTCCTACATCTTTGTGATAGGTTGTTATTGTTGTTGTTGTGTTCCCTGGAGGACAAGCTAGAAATCAGAATGTGAACAGACATGTTCTGGAGTGCAAGCTGTAATACAACAGAAATAATCAACTCCCAATATTTTATGTTACTATGCATTTCATATTTAGCTTGTTTTGTAAGGCAAGTTTTCTATTGCTGTTGTTTTAACGAGGTGAATATGTGAAGCACATTGTATTCTTTATAGTTTCAGTGTTTGGCAGTGTGACAGTGAAGTTCCTCCCACCTTTCTGATAATTTTGCAGGGAATTTTGGTTGTTCCCAGGAGATCCTGAGCATTGCAGCCATGATGCAGATCCAGAATATCTTTGTTGTTCCTCCAAACCAGAAGTCACAAGCTGTAAGTGCTGTTTTTGTAGTCAGTGAAATTATACTGAGCCTCTTCTGCTTCTTAGACATATAGACTTAAAAATCTGGGTATCCTCTTTCAATTCATATTATTGACTACATCTGCAAATTACATCTGAGAGGCCCAAGAAGTTTGATTGTACTTTAGTGATTCAGTCTGTAGCAGTAGATAAAATGATATTTGTTCATTTCTCAGAGTAAAAAGTAAATAATGAAGTTAAATTCGAACATTAAGCCTGAAGGGACTGATACATTCTTGGTTAATCTGCTAACCCACTGACAGGGACTCAGCCTGTATTATTGCATCTCACTTAAAAAAATCACATATGCAATTAAGGACTGATTCCTAGGACTGGCTATGATCTTGGCTGTTCAGATGTGATGCTGAATGCTTTTACCTAGCTTAGGCTTGCATGCCAGCTGTGCACATTTTTTGGAGGAGGTAAATTCCTGCGACGCATATTGTGTAGAAACACAATCTAATACAAAACCTGCAGTGAAGCCTTTGATGACCGGTCTCTTGGGGCATGCTTCTTTTCATTTATGGGGCCTTCTCTTTGCCCAGTTCAAAATATAATCCTCTCTCCACATTCATGGGTTTGGCCTTTGCAAACTTGATTATTTGTGTAGTGCTTGCTTGCCTTCCCTCTCCTCCTTCCATTCCCCTACCTTTTGCCCAGGCATGTGTGTCTTCCTTCCACGGATTGGGCAAAAGACAAATGAATGGCAGGGGCAGCTCTGTGCATGTCTGGTCATGTTACTGCCCCCTGCCATTCCTTTGCCTATTGCCTGTGAGTTTGGAAAGCAACACGCCCAGGCTAAACACAAATGAATTGGAGGGGGAAAGCACACACATGCAGCTGCTGTCCCCTCTCATTCAGTTGCCTATTGCCTGTGAGCCTGGAAGGCAGTGCAGCTGGATGAAATGCAAGTGAATGTGGGGGGGGGTGATGTGCATGGACACGCAGCTGCCATCCCCTCCAATTCACTTGTTTATTGTCTGGAAGGCAGTGTGCCTGGGTGAAACTCAAATGAATGTGGGAGGAGGGAGCCACTGGAAGAGAATGGAAGAGAGAATGCTCACTTGAGTGAGTTCAATCCTGCCGGGCTCCAAGGTTGACTCAGCCTTCCATCCTTCCGCAGGTCAGTAAAATGAGTACCCAGCTTGTTGGGGACAATTAGTTAAAACACATTGTAAATCGCTTAGATAACACTCAGTTGATAAGCGGTATAGAAATAAATGCTATTGCTATATTGCTATTGAGTGGAGGGGGGAGTGGCTCACTTGTTGTTGTTTTTTTACTTTCACAAGGGTTCTGTTTGCTGACCCCTCATGAAAGTTGAGGGGCCACTGTAATCTATTTTTAACCTTGAAAGCCCTAAACATGACCTTCTCTTCAAAAAAAAAGTCCTGCTAACTCACTGAGGTCAGCAGGAGAAAGCTTTTTGCATATTTCACTTCATCTATCGTGGATATGAAGATATGAAAAGCTTGCTTTTGTTGTGGAATTCAATCTATGAACCGCAGTGCCCATAAAATCTGTCTGGCCCCTTCTTGTTGCTGCAATGACAGCTGAAAATATTTTTGTTTTCTTAGGTCTTTGTCCTAGTAAGTTTTTGACTATTATTATTTCTACACCTTTCACTTCAGTTGTTTTATCTGCTCCTTTGCCCTGCGTTTTTGTAATTTGTGTTTAATTGTGATCACCTCAGTTTTTGCTACTCTTTGCCACATTGGAAATGGTGTAAAACAGGATAGATGGAATAGGAAATGGACAAACAGGACAGATTTTTTCCCCCTAAATAAATGCATTACTTACTTTGAGTGTGACGGAAGGGAAGTTACTAGTAGCCAAGGAAATCTAAATAATTTCAGATTATAGAAAATATACCATATTTGTCAAAATTGAAACTGTGTTGCAATGCTTTACGAAATGTTTTTGTACCAGGCTTTCCATAACAGAACAGTGGTATTCAAAGAGAGACTGTAACTGGAAGGGAAAAAAAGCTGATGATTTGTAACAGGAGAATTACAAAAGTCAAATGGATTTACACATTTCTTAAACTAATGTATTTCCATTGACTTGAGTGGGACGTCCAAGAAAATTATGTTGGTCTCTTTCTAAACAGTTTCTGTATTTATGTTTGTAATCATTTCACCTTTTCAGATCAGAGAACACAGAAAATTTGCTGTTGAAGAGGGTGACCATCTCACTATGCTTAATGTCTATGAAGCCTTTATCAAAGTAAGCACCAAGCTAAAGCAGAAAAAGGATATGTGAGGCCTGGTTATACATCTTCAGTTCAGCTAGATGTAGGTTTTACATCTTCAGTCCAGATGATGAGGATCTTAGACTGGGAATGATCCAACATAAGGACGTGCTGTGTGTTGAAGGCTAAGCAACACCAATACAGGTTTTGATGGAGGTGTTGTTTCATCTAAAACACTGAAAGTCCTAGTTGGCCCTTTTTTACTTCATATGCATATCCAAGCCATGTGATTATTGGTCATACAATTGTATCTCTTTCGTATTAGGGACTAGAAACTTTTTATGTGTTATAATATGAAAAGTGAATGCTAAAATTCTCAAGCTTAACACAGTCCTGCTGTCAGTAATCCCATGAGTTCTTAGGATGCTTGTTTGCAGATATGCTTGCTTATGTTTGAAGCACATGCACTTTTTGTGATGAATGTAATGCCTTGACTGCAGAACACCTTCATTTATAATGTCCTTGTCATTGAAATTTAGATTCAGAATGTAGAGAAATAGATATTTGATAGCAGTGATTGAAAACTTGAGACTTCTGTTACAGAGGGTTGGATGATTTTAGACAAATCTTTGTCATCTTGCAGACAGATTTTGGGCTTTTATGCCACCTCCCCCATTCCATAATGTTAGGGAAATAAAAATCTGAAAATGAAATTAGAGCTAACACTTAATTGAAACCAACTTGACCACTGCTACTCAGCTATTCCTTTCCCCCTCCACCAATGCAGCACAACAAGAGTTCTCAGTGGTGCCAAGATCACTTTTTGAACTACAAAGGCCTTGTGAGAGCTACAACTGTGAGAGAACAGCTGAAAAAACTTCTTGTCAAGTTCAAAGTACCAAAAAAATCCTGTGAAGGTATGAGGTAGAGAAAGAGGTTGGCTACTTCTTATCTGTTAATGATTCCCTGCATGTCCTTTCACAGCATTTTGTATAACTGATTTTTTGGGGGCTTACTATTTAACAGGAGCTTGTAACACCCATTCATTTTAAATTGTTCTGGTGACATGTTGTATATTTTACTAATGGAAGCTTTGATGGAAGCTTTGAAACATATTCAGTGTACCTGTTACTCTTGTCCCTCTCAGATTTACTGCTACAAGCTAAAAATATTTATAGCTAAGAGTGCAGGAAACTTGGAATAAATTTTGGTAACTTTGTAGACACACCTTTATCTGGCTTCCTTCTTCAGGTTTCATTTGCTTACATTTTACATGGAGAAAAACCAAATGATGTGATGTCTCTTGAAAAGAGAAATGAATGCACCCAGTTTGACAACCATTTGTCTGTCTTAATCTAAAAGGTCCTTATTAATGGAAGCACAAGCTTCCATTATTAATTCCTAATATGAATCAAACTTCTGCATATTTTGGTTCTAGGTGTCATAACTCATGGTCAAAACTGTAAAGGAAATAATTTACGTGTGACTATGTCTCTTATTTATTAAGGTTTATATCCTGTTTTCTGTTGAGTTATCTGGTAGTATATGGTTAAAGAATCTTAAAAACACTATGGCATGTCACTCACTAGATTCAAAGCAGCAAGTTGATAAAAGCAGTACAAAACATCCTCCAGTATTTCTCCCAGTTCTTTTTCAGAGTTCACAATGGAATGTTCAGTTCAGAACTACATGTAGGAAATTCTTTTCTTCTTTCTTCGTATTGGGTGTGCATAACTCCAGAAATTCTGGATAACTACATTTTAAAAATTGGTCTGTGATCATCAGAATCCTTTGCTTTTTGATGTTTTTTTCTTTCATCAGATGTGAGCCAGAGAGGGAAGCTCTTAGGATAGATGCAACAGTGTGCATTGAGCATGCCATGTGACCAGTGTTTTTAAAATTGTTTTAATGAAAAGCACTTCCCAATTTCAGTAGATGAATGGGAGGCTGAATACTCAATCATTTTCCAATGAGATATTTGCCCACTTAAAATCCTTCCTCTCTCAGCTGTTTTTTTTATCTAGAAGAAGAAGAAAAACAACTTATACAGTCTACCTTATTTTTGCACATAGAAGAGCAGCTGAGAGAACACAGTGATTCTGAGCAGAAAACAAACAGAAAGCAAATGGTTCAAATCCTACTCTCCCCCTTCCCTGGCAACCCCACACAGCTGTTTGTTTGTTTGTTTGTTTGTTTTTAAGATTTGTCTGCTGTTTAATATCTAGTTCGGGCATTTCTGATGCCTGAGTTTTGTCAGATCTTAGAAATGGAGTTGTATGGATGAAAATATAAGTGATATTTTGTATGGTGATGAGTCTGCTCAGTCATCTGCTGAGCATGAGAGAAAACAGAAAAGTTTTTCCAATGTTTTTAAGATGCTCTTCCACTGGACTCTTAAATATGGGTCCAGTTGAAGAGTATCTTAAAAATATGTTTGCATATGAAGAGTGAGCTCATAGATGTAATTTCTGACTCTTCTCCTTCAGATAATTGCTTCAGTTGCTTTTGTGGGGCAGCAGCCTTAAAAATGATGGGTATGGTTATTTATTTTAGGTGATCCGGATCCTGTTCTAAGGTGCATAGTTTCTGGATTCTTTGCTAATGCAGCCAGATTTCACTCTACAGGAGCCTACAGGTATATATATATATTTTTTTTTACAACAATCCCACTTCCAGTCCTTGAAAATACCAATGTCCTAGTGGTGATTATTATAGCTCAGCCCTGAGTGGTGTGGTGAAAGCAGGGGGAGGATAATTGTGATCATGTGATAGACAGTGGTGGAACAGAAAGTTAAAGAGGAGAATAACATAGGCCAAAGTTATGATAAATGAAAGGGTCATAGTAAAGACAACAGCTGTTAAAAATGGTATTGATTTGCTTTCCTTGTCAATATCAGATAGAGTCATAGGCTAATAGATTGTCCTTCTTGGACACAAATTGGCATTCTCCTTGCTAGTTCAACTGAGCTACATCAGATGGAAACCAAGTAGACCATAGAGAATGTGCTGCTATCTACCACCTTCTTAGAGGAACCCTTTCTTCCCTCTGAAGTGTAAAGTCAGTATAAATAAAAGAAAAATAAGGACATTCCAACCACCTAAGTGAAAGCTGGGAAGGCTTCCAGCTCAATTTTCTGTATCTATTAAATGTTTTTGAAAGTTTTGCCAATCTATAATCAGGCTGATGATTGAGGAATGACTGTCTTATTTGGGATAGATAATATTGCCCCCCATCCTGGTTTGGCACATCAGGAAATAGTTAAAATATTTTTTTTGAGTATGAAATAATCTTCTTTGCTCAAGGACTATCCGTGATGACCATGAACTTCACATCCATCCCACCTCAGTGCTATATGCAGAGAAGCCCCCTCGCTGGTAAGTTCACAAAATTTTCCCAAGTGTGCTGGTTGAATTTAATATAGTATGTTGGCGTGGGGGTGTGAACTATACTCCCCGGCTCTTTCTGTGGCCTTCTGTCCCTCCAGACTCCCTGGGCCACTCTCCAAGGAAGAAAGGAAGGCAGATTAATTGTCTGTCCAGGAAGCCACAAGGAATGGCAGTTCACCTTCTAAACAGGTTGCAGGGGTCCCCTATGCTCTTCAATATTTAAAAATATCCATTGTTAACGAGAAGTGAACTTCTGGCCTGTTTGGGTGTTGTTTTTTTAGTATTCCAAGTGCATTCTTGGAGCTGTTTTAGTTGATTAAAGTGCTTTTATGTCATTCAGTATCATGTTCTTCGTATCAGTTAACATAATCCAGAAGATGATGGCCTCAGAATGCATCATATACTGTTGATTCCACAAAACGGCCTAAAAGTAGATCAGTCAGTGCTAGAAAGAACATAGCTTTTGTTACATGGATATCTTAAATAGTTGTTATCTGCCCCAAATACTGTAATCCAGAAGCTTGAATTTAAGGGCAGTTGTCTCCAGGGGAGTACTTTTGAACTGTTTCTCTGGAAGTGTGCTTATAACATTCAGAACTTGGTTCCACACTCTTTATTTTTGAAGAAGAGTCTTGGGAGCATTGAGCAGTACTACTGTATTTCTGGTGGTGAACTTGGTAGTCCTCAGTGGCTGCTTTTCAAATTCTGAAGACCTTAGTGTTGCTCTGTAGGAGCATAGTGAGAGCGGGCATAGATAGATAATCTATATCATGCCTGTGTATCAACATTATATATATATATATATATATATATATATATATATATATATATCTATCTCCAGACTGTGTTTTGGGAATTAAACCTCAAACATACTGACAACAAGTCCCAGTAATCAAAGTCCTGTCGTAACAAGATAATGGGATATATGAGATGGATTGTCTGTACAAGACATACCGGTTTTTTTCCTGATCACCTTCATTAGTCCATAGAAATGAAAAATGCCCTACCAGAGAATAAGAATATTCCAGTCGTCTTCTCATCAAATGGGACCTGCATATGCTCCATCCAGCTGATAGACTGTTACTATGGCTTATTGTCAATATTGCTTTGTTATGTGTGTGTGTGTGTGAGTGAGGCTTTGGGAGAGGGTTTGTAGTGCTGAGAAACCAGGCTTCAAACTCTCCTTAACTGGAAGAGGATCAGAGGCAGGTTTTTAAAGGGCTGTGTGGCCAGATCACAGCCTCCAAGAGGGAGGATTCCCCTGGAAAAGAAGTGCCTGAGGTGGGGGCGGAGGGCAGGGGTTGGAAAAATGTGCAAATAATCAAATCCAGGAAAGTGAAGCCTACAGATGTGGAGGGCTGACTGTATAATATAAAGAGTGTGTCCTCCAAAAACAAATTATATGGTTAGTAATTGGCCTAAGGCCAGTGTTTTAAAATTGGCCAATCCCATCTCATCTAGTAAGAGGCCTAATTTCTGTTTTAGATCTTTTTTATGAAAAACAAGAGGACAGGTATTCAATGTTTTATTAGTGGCTGCCCTTTATAATGGCTTTGTTTGATATGTTTTAGGGTAGTCTATAATGAAGTCATACAAACCTCAAAATATTACATGCGAGATGTAACAGCTATTGAATCTGCTTGGTTGTTGGAACTGGCCCCTCACTTCTACCAGCAAGGAACGGTACGGGCTCGGCATAGACTCCAAACGGTACCATTGCCGTATTGGCAGCTCTTGTTATTCTATGCTTTCCTTTGTTTATTGCATGTGTGTGTGTTAAAGTAATTTTAATTAATTGTTGGTATATTTAATTGAACATAGATTTATGGGAACCATGATATATTTAAAGATTGAGATCTATTTGTTTTATCATGGTATAGGAATCTTCTCCATTAAACTTCAGTTTACAGCACACACAGACACTTTGAGCTTCAATCTGGAAATTAACCTATTCATAGGGAAGCCATATTTAAGATACATGCACCGATCCATGTGGAAATGCAGTAAATCCTTTATAATAATTCTGTTTGGCGTACTTACAAGTAATGTAGTACTTGGAACCTCTGCTTTACAGAGTAACTGCCTTTGTGGGAAGATGGAAATCATGTGGCTCCCCAGTTGGACTGCACCTCCCAGCATTCCTCACCTGGGTTAGCTAGGACTGCTGTGAGTTGCAGTCCAGTGTCATTGGTGCAGGGTATGATTTCTAGTGCTTCTTTTTGGTAAGATTGGTGCAGACATAATAGTAAAGTTTAAAGAAAAAATAATAGCCATAAGATCCTGTGCTCTCTACCCAGATTTTCTGTTTCTCCATGTCAATCATGATCTCTTTTATTTGTTTTACATTTGTGTCTTGCTCTTCCTCCAGCAGATCCCAGTGTGGCTTATATTGGTCTTTCTCTTCCCATTTTATCTTCACAATAACCCTGTGATGTAGGTCAGATGAGAACGATAACTGCCCCAAAGTCACCCATTGCTCTTCATGGCAGAGCGAGACGTATTCATACCTAGCCCAGGCATTATAACTCTTTGATTCTTGAGGACATTAGCTGAAAGTTGTAAAGGTTCTTTTAACCATGTGTCCAGCTGGCTTGAACTATAGTTAATATGGGAGGTAATCTTTCTGTGGAAAGGAAATGCAATAGAAAAAGTGTATGTGATCCTATATTTCAATCCCGTTCTTAATACTATGGTTAAGAATTTGGGTCTATTATGTTTGCAGCAGGTCTGGGCAGCCTTTGACAGTCAGATTACTCCCTCAAGTTTAGGCCAGTCCTCTTTTCTCTCTTCTACCTCCCTCACCAGTTTACAGGAATGGTGTGATAATCACAATGACCTGCCTTAAAAGATGAGCTGTCTGCAGTTTTAAAAATTTAATATGAATTCTTTTGAAATTGTGAGGTGCTTTATAAATAAACTAAACATTATCATATAGCAAAACACACGTGTGTTTTTATAGAAGATGATGTTACAATGCAAATAATCAAAGAGAGCTATCTCAATAATAAATTGCGAGTTCCAAAGTATAGTTGTTGCTGTTAAGTGCCTTCAGGTCTTTTCTGACTTATGGTGACCTTAAGGCAAGCCTATCATGGGGTTTTCTTGGCAAGATTTGTTCAGAAGGGGTTTCCCTTTGCCTCCCTTTGAGGCTGAGAGAATATGACTTGCTTAAGATCATTCAGTGAGTTTCCACAGCCAAGCAGTGATTTGAACCCTGATCTCCAAAATTGTAGTCCAATGCTCAAACCACACCATACTGGCTAAAATGGTATCTGCATATGATGACTAATGTTTAGAGTATGTAAACCAGAAGCTGCTAGGAGGCCCATAATACCACATGTCTTGTGAAGAGGAAGTGCTATTAGCTGATTATAAGCTTTGTGAAATTTGACATTGAAAACAGCTTTTAATACACATGCCTGCCTGTCATCACATCCTGTTTGAGTTCCATAAATTTGTCATAATTGGCAGGATTCCAGAAAAGCATTTGACAGTGTTAAATAGCATTGACTATGTGCCAGTTTTGGCATTCGTGTAGTACTCTCCTTGCTTTAAAATAAGTGTGTAAATGTGGTTTGGTAATGTTACAGGCTAAGATTATTGTTGCATACCTTTTGAGGAAATCCAGGTGCTGAATAGAACACACCAGCAATTGTAGTAGAGTGCAGTTCTTCATTAAGAATGTGAATGCTCTAGTTTCTGATGATGACAAGTCCAGAAATATCATAAGCAAATTGCTGTCTTGCAAATAATTTTTAATCCGTTAATTGAAATAGCATAACTAAGGGTTGTTTTGCCAGCTAATCTTTTACAGTTAAGGTTAAGTTTAAGTTTACATATGTCCTTGTATGAGAAGGTGTGAAGCAGGATATAGTATAATATATCAATGTTTGATTATATAAATGATTGGGTATGTATCATAAATTATCCAAAACCTTACATGTGTTTTTCAGTGAGGAGGAATGAGGTGGGAAGCCCAAGCATTTTGTTAGCATACCTGTTTGCAGCCGTGATGACTGGAGTTATTAATTAGCCAGTGGCACCTAAGCCCTAATCCCATACTTATTCAGCAAGAGTGTGGTTTAATAGTCAATGGTTTTGTTAGCAGCTCTGCTATCAGACCAAAGGCCTATTTAGTCCAGCATTTCACGTGATGACTAACCGCATACCTCAGGGAAGCCCATAAGGACAACATGAGAACAATAGTCCTCTATCCTTGTTGTTCTGAATAGAAGATCATTCATAGGTATGCTGCCTCTGAACTTACGTATAGCACTATTACATCTGGTGGCAATAAGTTCTACAGCACTGTGTGAAGATTTTTTTTTTCAAAAATAATGTGACACACAGGGGGATCTCTTAATAGAACCCGCTGTATTGTAGCATATGATCAGACCCCTTTATTAAGATTTAGACAATATCTCATTTGTAGAGGTAGGCTTACAGTAGACTCTATCATAAACAGGCTTCTTAGAGCTAGTTCACTTGTACAGGTGTATAGATTGTACACGTGACAGAATATGAGAGAGAGCATAAGAGGGAGCTTAAACTTTGTATATTCACATCAGCTGAACATATGTTGAGGTGTGGAAGCTCTACTTATACAGTCTGGCCATTTGCAATAGGAAGGGAATATATGGATTCATGAATAGGGACTATACCTGGAGGCATTTAAACAAATTTATTAAAAGTATTTGTGAGTTTATCTTTCCATTCAGATACCATGGCTCAGGACAGTAGACAACAAAATAGGAAAAATGCTTTAAAATGATGTGGTATAGGTCAGTATAAAAACAAACAGCGTGGTTTGGAAAACAGATATTTTCAATTGATGATGGAAACTGGAAGGGGAAAGCATTTCATAACAGGTACCACCATAGTGTAATCCCTGCTCTATACTTCTCAGACCTTACAACAGTGAAACAACAGGATCACTTCAGATGAGATCAGATTAATAGAAGTAGCTGTAGTATAACATCCAGCTGTTAAGAACTAAGTTTGTATTGACCCTGAAAGCAATATGGCAGCCAGTGGTATCACACTGCAACCAGAGCAAGCTAATCTACTCCAACTGGAAGATGAGCTGGTAGGTTCAGCACTTGCTAAAGTTTCCTAAGCATTTTCAAAGGCAGTACAACAAGTGTATTATACTACTCTTAATGAAGGATTAATTCTGTATGAATAAGTGAATAAAAGAAGAAATGTCTCTAGCAACACAGACCTCTTTCAGGACAGCAGGAAGTTAAGCTTGGTTAGCAGGCAAACACCACAACTCATAACTACTACAGATGTTCAAAGGACATGCTTCCAGCCTTTGCTTTCAGTTCTGCCTTGACAGTCACTGCAGTACAATTGGAATATGCTTCTACTCTCAGTTCCTTGAGGGAAAGAATACTCAACTGAGTGAAGTTCAGGATTTCTAAACTGTTTACCTCTCCTTTGAATGCTTTTTCTTGTTTCATTGTCATTGACTTCATCCTCTTGTTGCTCTTAGCTCTTGGTTTGTTGTGCTTTGGTGACCCTGCAGGCTTGTGGTGGTCAAGGGCCCCTTTTTGCAGGTGTGAAAATTGTAGATGCATGCTTCTGTCACTAACACAGAGAAGGCAAAACTTCCTTGCTTCCCTCAGTTATTTGCTTGATGCTTAGATTTGCTTTGTTCAGAATCTTAGTGCAAACATTATTCCTACCACTTTGCTATTACTAATGAATTCAGACCCAGTGACTGAGTCATGGGAAGCCATCTTTGCCAGCCCTGGTGCTGTGGTAGGTTTTGGAGAAACCAATGAATGGTCACTGACTGTGGGACAGTCTCTCAGATTGGAGAGATCATAGCTCTTTTTCAATTTTTCTGGAGCCAAAAAGAAATAGAAGAAGAAAGTAAAGGCTGTTTCCCCAACTTGGTTTCCATCTGCCGTGCTGTCCACTGTCCAGTCCAGCACTTCTGTTAGGCTCTGATTGACTGCTAGACAGAAAGCAGCAGATTCTTAACCTTCCCTTGGTGAAGTCCATGTTATTAGAGAAACATCTGACCCGGAGATTTAGGGACAAATCTCTGGATCCATCCTGCCTCAGAAGTGTTTCTGACCCTCTGCTATCTGAAAAATCCACTGGTGGTCTCTGTACCTGCTTACCAGACCATGGAAAGGGGCAGGTTGATTACCTGCAGCTGTAATTCTCCTTGTAGTCACCTGTGGATTCACACAACTCATTCTCTGTACACGCTTATAGGTAATTGTATCAATTTGCTTCTTTCATCGGTGCTAGGCTGCCCCACCTGTCTTGTTAACTGACTGGAAGGGCTACCTGAAGTATTAATGAGAGATACACTTTCTTGTTCAAATCTCAGTTCTAAAATGTTACAAAAGAGGCTGATAAAACAGAGGCGTTGTTACCAGTGAGTGACATTCCATTTCAGAGCTCCAAAGGATTATGCCTGGCAGCTCTGCTCTGCATAGATGCTGAAAGGGAAGCAGTACCCCACAGTTGACTGGAAACATCCTCTGGTGTCCTCAGACATTGGTCACTTAAGAACAGAACTACTGAAATACAGTGCCTCCTGCTGTCCATAAGTATTTGATGATCAGCTATTATCAACAATTTTTGAGACACCAGAAGATTTGCCCTATTCCCATTGCCACAAGCAAATCATCCTCAGAACCACCAGTGCAGTTTCTGTTCAGAATTTGAACCTCAAATGATAAGGGCCTACAAATTGGGTTTCACATGCAAGATTGTTTAGATTTTAAATGTCATGCGCTCAGTAAGTGAAGTGAGGTTAGACACCCCCCACAGTATTATTTATATAATGTTTATCCTTGGGCTGTGTGTGTACCTGGCCCAGGATCATTGAACTTTCATGTAGATGGTGCTGCAGGATATAAAAAAAAATTGGAAGAGGATTTTTGACCAAATATTTCAGTTATGGTATGGTAAGGAAATGAGCCAACATTACAATTATATTAATTTTTCTTGGAGTCCAGTGTCTTGATGACTAAATGAGTGGATAGCCCTAAAATCTGCTGACATTGTATCTTCCTTTGTGCCCAAAGGCTAGGTTTGTCATATAACAAGTGTCTGTAACTGCACAGCAGTTACGCAGTTGTTATTCTATGAAGTTATTATTTTGTGAATTATCCGAAGCAGTTGCCAATTGCTGTAGTAATTACTTATAATTATCTTACATAATATTATATGACATTGGAGAATGTTGTCCTGAGGAACTTCCCTCCTTGTGTGACTGGAAATTCTAGCAGTCTTCTCAGTCATGTAATAAATGGAGAATAATGTTTCTGGGAAAGAAAGGTGGAGTTTTCCCACTCATTGTGGTCTCTTCCAACTCTGAATTTCTATGATTCTATGATTTCCTTTAAATTAATTTATTGGCTTGTTATGATGACATTAATGACTGTTTATTTGGTTGTTTATTTGTTTGTATTTACCTTTTGCCTTTCCATGATCTCATTACAACTTATAAAAAAATCAAATATGTAGATTTAGCAGCTAACACAAGGAGAGTTAAAATTATGCTAAAAAAAAGTAGTGATAAAAAAAATGATAAAAGTGAGGACAGGTTGCAAATAGCTGTATTGTACAAGAGTGCTCTTAAAAATGAGCATTCACCACCCAGCAAAACACAGAAGGCAGTAGGAGTGAGTAGGACCACATTGGGACATTCTTCCACAACAATGTAGACGACTGCTGCTGCTGCTGCTGCTGCTGCTCTTATTCTTATTATTAGATTAAGAAAGCCCTCCTCCGTGAAAAGCATGCTAGCATCTCCATATATGAGAAGCAGGAGTGAAGGGATGGATGGGTACCCTAAGTTATGCTGGGTCCATAGTTTGTTAAGATGCAGTTTGCTGCTATCTAGGAGCACAAAAAAAGTGGGAGTGTGGGTCATTCACACTTCATTCCATTACTCTTTAGATGGAAGAAAATAGGGATGGGAATCATGAAGCCTTCCAGATTGGACTACAACTTTCAAAATTCTCACTGATATCTAGGCTGGTCAGAGCTGCTTGGACTTGCAGTCCAACAACTCTGGAGAGCTTCATGATTCCCACCCCTGATGTAATGTGTCTAAAAGTTATTTTATCTGTTTTCTGGAATGATACAGTTATGATCATCTCATGGTTGTCGTACCACAAGTACAACTCAAAGTATAGCAACACACCTCGTAGAGCATAATTGCACATCTGCAATAGCTGCAACAGCAGTATTCTCAGGAAGGCTTTCAGAGCAGTCCACTACAGAATGGGTTAATCCCTCTCACTAGCTGAATGAGGCAGGAGACAAAACGTCCCAATCCATTGCTACCATTGACTCGTTTCTCTCCTCAGTTTTTATTCTTCTGCCTTGCTGACTGGATATAGGTTTATCCTCTCTGAGTTTTTAGTTGTTAAAAAGTTGGATCGATATAGATTATTAGGAGAAATAAAATAGAGATGTCAGTGGAAGAGCAAAGGAAAAGAAAGATAGATCAAGATATGTCAGGTCAAGAGGACACACATTTTCATTCGGAGAAACGCAGAAAAGAAACTCATGAGACCAGCACCTCTGAAATCTCAGCAGGTCGGCCAGAGAAAGAGTGTGAGAAACTGGAGCAGGATTCAGTGTCTGATCAAGTCGGTCTGGACAGGCAGACAGCTGATCAGTCTTCCAGTGCAAGGTCAGTCCTGCGGAAAATATTTCTAGCCTCTAGTGAGAGTAAATCAGAGGGAAGATCCCCTTCCAATCATTCCAGTTCTGTAAGTGGTAGCGTTAATGTAAAAAATGTGGAATCTGCTAAGTCTACTAGAGAAAAAGGTAAAAAGAAAGTGAAGTTACCCGAGTTTGAGGCGAAGTCAGTTCACAGCGGCAAGAATGGAGATGAGGCTCTGGTCGTGTGAGTTACTGCTGGTCACCTTCTTGAAAAGAGGCTTTCTGAAGTTCAAAGAGGCTCTGGGAAAGGAAGTCTTTCTAGCCAATGCAAGCTCTCTCAGGAGTCAGCCAATAAAGGGAGAGGGGAGGGGTTGGAGCAAGCAAATGAAGCAAACAGTTCACGGACAAGCAGTTTTTCCCCTCCTGTACTTGGCAACTCCGCAGCACAGGAAGATTTATCAGCGATGCTGGCTACTTGTTTATCTAAAGCACAAATTGTGTCGGCAATAGGACCCAGAGAGATGAGATTAATACTGGGGTACATCTGTCGTCATTGTCGAACCAGAGTGGAACTTCTCCGTATGCTAGAAAGTTAATAAGGCAATTAGTGGCAGAAGAAATCAATATACGTGCCAGAAGGCATAGCAGTTCAAATATATTAAATCTTCAGACTTTATTGCACTTATTAAATTTATTATTAAAGGCAGATGCCTCAAGAGTTTCAAGTGTGAGTTCATCTGCTCGTGGTAATCAAAGTACAACAATGAATGCTACATCATCTTCCTCATCAGTAGTTTATGTCAATACGAGTGATGTACAGAGAAGTTCAACAGTGGTTGCTCATAATGGTGGATCTACTGAGGAATGCAGCATATCAAAGTGACATTCTTATAAACCCAGTGTTTAGGAGAGTAGAAGATGCTTCAATATTTCAGGCTCATGAGATATATTCTGATTCTGATGATAGTATAGAGACTGATGTGGGGAGGCCTTATGTAGATAAGGATTCTGATTCAGAGGATTTTACTTCAGAAAATGAAGATATGGTAGATGAGAACAGTAAAGGGAGACTATTTTTATCCGAGTCATTTAAGTCAATGTTAAAGAATGTGTTGATAACCTTAGGCTTTGGTGAGGTAGAGGATGTGGTTAAAGCAAATAAGAGTAACAAATCTGTGGCGTCTATTGTTAGAAGTAAAGCAGTAAAATCTAGTGTTATCCCTATGCTGGAATTGTGCGCAGATCTTATTCAAATAGAATGGAGAGAGACCACTTCTTCTAAAAAGTATAAGGGATATAGTAAAAGTATTTGTACCTTTGATGATAAAGCCACGGAGCTGTTAGCAACCCCTGTTGTTGATGCTCCAATTTCTGTGCTTGTGTCGAATGCTGTGGACCCAAAAGAGGGTAATATGTTGCTAAAGGATCCAGATGATAAAAGAATTGATTCAGCCTTAAGAAGGACCCATAATTCCTCAGTGTTTTCTATTAGGGCCTCAGTAGCAGGTTCAATGTTTCGTAGAGCAGGATTGTTATGGATTCAGGAAATTCTTGGTGCAGATGATGTATCAACATTAACAGTTCAGAATTTTTTATCTAAATTAGAGCAAATTTTGAAGTATGTAGCAAATGCAAGCTACAATGTGGCTGCTTTTGTGGTGCGTTCTGTAGCAACTTCAACAGTAGCATGCAAGACCTTATGGTTCAAAAATTGGCAGGTGGATGTAAAGTCTAAGGCGAATTTAGCATCCATTCCTTTCCAGGTGTAAATTACTTTTTGGAAAGGATTCTCTTCAAAAGGTTCTGGTAGAAGGAAAGGACAAGAGGCAGGTTCTTCCCTCGTTGAATAGGAAAAAATCAGATAGGCGCTGGTTCAGACCTTATAGTTATTCATTTCGTGGAGGTAGACAATTTCAAAAGCAAGGAGATTATGGAGGTTTCAAGCAGCAATGGAACAGAAATAAAAACCAGTACAGACAACAGGGCCAGCATCAGTCAAAATGTTCCTCTGCTCAAGCAGGTAGAGGAACAAAACAGCAGTTCTGACTCAAACAGTATACCAGTAGGGAGAAAGTTACTTCACTTTGGTAGTTTTGGAACAAAGTAACTACAGACAAGTAGTTAGAGATGGTTTAAAAAGGATAACAGATTATTTTTGCAAGTCGCCCGAAGAGAAGGTACCTTCCTTCACCAGTTCCAAGAGACAAAGAGAAAAGGTAAATAGTTCAGAATGAGATAAAGTATCTTTTAATGATAGGAACAATAGAGTCAGTGTCCATCAGTCAAAGATTTCAGGGAATATACTCCATTTTCTTCACTGTGGAGAAACACAAGTCATTGACCTGTGTTGGACCTGAAGTATCTGAATGGATTCATTCAATACAAAAAGTTCAAAATGGAGACTCTCCAGTCGATACTTCAGTGTCTAGAGATAAATGATTATTTACTATCCTTGGACTTGCAGGAGGCTTACTTGAGTGTGGCACTGAATGTCAGTTGTAGAAGGTTCCTGGGATTTCAATGACTGAGAAGTCATTTCCAGTTCAAAGCTCTCCCGTTGGGTCTTGGCTCTGCTCCAAGGATTTTTACCAAGGTGCTAGCACTGGTAGGTGCTTTTCTCAGACAACAGGGAATATATTTGTTTCCTTCTTTGGACGATATCCTGTTGAAGGCAGGGAGTGGAGACAAGGCAGAGTGGAACCTCCAAAAGACAATTTAGATTTTTCAAGACTTAGGATTTCTAGTGAACTTCAAAAAGAGTTGGATTCTTCTAGTGAGAGAAAATATTCATTTGGGTGTGAGGATAAATACCGAGAAGGGCTGTGTGTATCCTTCAGTAGAAAGAATTCAGAAGTTAGAGAAGGAGGTAGCATTAGTGAAGAAACAAAAGTTTGTGGAGGTGATATCTTTAGCCAGAGTGTTAGGTCTGTGGGTGTTAACAATAAATTTGGTGCCTTGGGCAAAATTTCACGAGACCTCTTCAATTGTTCCTACAACCATATAATGTGATTAAAAGTTATTTTATCTGTTTTCTGGGGTGGTACAATTATGATCATCCATGGTTGTTGTCGTAACAACTATGGGTCAAAGTATAGCAACACACCCCCTGGAGCATAATGGCACATCTGCAACAGCTACAACAGCAGTATTATGGGAAATGTGCCTGAGTGGTATATAGTACACTTTTTTATACCTTCTTGGAGTGATATGGAAGCAAATACAATTTAGAAGAAGCAGATAACAGGTAAATTGTTGTAAGGCAAATGTACCAATGGTAAATGAAGGTAGGAATAGTGGTGTAACAACAACTGAGGCTGTGGTGATCTGTTAAGCAGCACAGCATGTGCTTATATGTACGTCAATATTTTGAATTAGTTATTTTAGAAGAAATTTTTATAGAAAGAGAAGGAAATTAGTCTGAGGAATACATATCCCCTCCTCCGAAAGATAAAGCATTTATTTGCATGTATATCTCATATGTGAGCTAGTATGTTTTAACAGTTTGAGTGTGGGGCGAGGACTCTGGGATACCACGGCTTGAGTCCCCGCTTAGCCATGGAAATGCCCTGCATGATGTTGGACAAATGAAACACTTAGAGAAAGGCAATGGAAAACCTCCTTTGAGTAAATCTTGCCAAGAAAACGTCTGATGAGGTTGTTATAAGTCAGAATTAATTTGAAGGTATGAGCGAATATTCTGTGTCCTATTCCTTCCACATCTAGGTTTTAATTATAAGTGCCTTAAGGCCAGGGACCTGCCTTCACTTATATTACACTTAAAAGTGTCATGTTACATTTTTGTAAAAGACATGGCCACTAAGGGAATATCTGATGACATATGGTGGAACAGAGAGAGTTTGAAGGGAAAATGACAGTTGGAGGACACCTTAAACATGTGAATGTTGAAATAGGTGGGGGCTAGAAAGTTGAGCTGATGCAGAAATTATTGTGGAAGCAAATGAAATGCTTAAAGTAAATGTAGAGGTTTTTTAAATTAGCTCAATCAGAATTTTATTGAATAGTGTGCTCTGTGCTGTTTCAAAATCTCCCTCAAAGCTACTGACATAAAAATTGGCCAGAAAAAAAAGAGAAGTTGAATAATCCAAGAATATTATTCAAACATGGACTCTGGACAGAAAAGTGATCTGTTTTCAAACACACTATACTAGAATTATAACATCAATTTTGGAAGAGACTGCCAAGGCCATCTAGTTCAAACCCCCTGCTGCGCAGGAATACACTGCTAAAGCACTCCCAACAGATGACCGTCCAACCTCTGTTTAAAGACTTCCAAACCAAAGAAGGATTGACCACCACAATCTGAGAAAGACCATTCCACTACCAAATGAATCTTGCTGCCAGAAGTTCTTCCTAATGTTTAGATGCAGTCTCTTTTTTTGCTATTTGAATCCATAACGTAGTTTCTAGAGCAGCAGAAAACAATCTTGTGCCCTTCAGGTACCGGTATTTAAAGATGGCTGTCCTATTGCCTCTCCATCTTCTCTTCTTCCAATTAAGCAGACCTAGCTCACAGGGCTTGGTTTCCAGGCCTTTGACCATTTTGCTTACCCCCCTCTGAACACATTCAAACCTGCCAATATCCTCCTTGAATTGGGGCCCAGAACTGCACACAGTATTCTAAATGATGTCAAACATAGTTGTGGCTAGAGAAGGCACGCAAAAGATGCTGGTAACTCATTTCTCTGATGTCTTCTTTATTTCTAAGATGTGGAAGACCTGGAATAATTTTTCCCCCTGACCTCATATCCTTTTCTCTGTAGTTGGTTTCCTGTTGTTTTCAATTCCCAAACTATAATTATCAGCTGTTATCAGACCTTCATAATTAATACTTTAATTTTCTTTCTGCTATGCAGGCAGGCAGTTTTGTTTTGTTTTTGTTTTTTTGAATGGGGGGCAATGTTTCATTTCTTTATATAATTCTGTTATATTCACTTGTCAGTAGCACTTAACAAGGAAGGGCATTGAAATGCTTAGCTAGGAACAGAAGCCTAAATCTAATTGTTAATCCCAGCTAGAGAAGACTCATTAAAGCAAGGGAATTTACATACTATATATCTTTGTGTATAAATCAACTTCCGGTATAAATTAAAGGCAGGTTTGGGGGCCAAAACTATGGCTTTTGTTGTGACCTGTGGATAAGTCAAGGGTAAAACCCAGAGGCATGTAACAAGCAAAACATTTCCTCTCCTTTTAAAAAATGCACAGAGGAAACATCCTTAGGAAGAGCTAAAGAGAAGGAAAGGATCTGTTTATTTGAGCAGTTACAGTAGTGTGTATGTGTGTAAATTGCATTGCTGATCTTAAAATGTCTGCATCTATAGAAATGAAGATAGGGAGGAAGAACAAAGAAAGCAGCCTGCCTCTGTTGAGGACCCAGCATGAAGGCAGTAACAATAGGCCAAGGTGAGAAGGCTCTCTTGGCATTGTGGGGCATGGGAGCAGTGCTCCCATTCCATTACCCCTCCCTTGCCCAAACTGGAGAAGGAAAAGCAGTACTCCCTCCTTCGTCACCTTCTTTTTCAGCCCAAGTGGTGTTCAGCAGCAACATGGGGAAACCCAAAGAATCTGGTGTGCCCACCCTTTTGTGCACTTGATGTAGATTGGAGCAGTGGTGGCCATTTTTAATAAGAGTTTACTGTGTAAGTTTCGCATTCACAGCAGCCATTTATAATAAGTGCTTACCATATAAGCCTCACCTTGCAAGGCTTGCGATGAAACTGAAGCCTCACAAAGCTTATACAGTAAGCCCCTATTAAAAATGTTTAGTGTCACTCCACTCCACCTCAAGTGTCCAAAATGGTGGGAAGCACACAGTTCATCCAGCTGGTGTCATCTTTTTCATTGTTGTCTGTTTCCAGCATTAACCTGTGGATAAGTTGCCCCGGGTTTTGGAGGGTGAATTTTTTTGTCCGAAAATAAACTCTAATTCATTACCTTGGTTGAACAAGTTCCTTAGCTGGATGATAGGTTTGATTTAATCCAAAGATTCAAGCGCAAAATTTAAAATAGGTTTATTAGAGACAGGGAATAAACTCACTGGGAGTCCCCTAATTTCAGGAAATTAAGGAAGAAGACTTAGTTTTAGTATCAAGTGACAAAGCAGTGATAAGAAATGGGAAGGACTTCATGGCAAAGTCTCCACGGGTGGGATTTTTGTGCAAGGGCAAGCATCTTGAGTTTAGAAGGGAGAACCTTTGTCCCTCAAAAACTATAAGGCTAGGCTAGTAATATATGTGGTAGCAAGTTCTTGCCATCAATTAAGGCATTTTAATAATGTGAGTCACCAGTGTAGCACTAGTCCCACTGTCATCACGGAACTCTGCAATAGTGCAAGATTTGAGGATGTGTTTTTGGTTTTGCTCGTTTTAAACATCATGTAACAAAGTTGCTTACATATTTTTAAATAGTGCTAATTTCTGTAATGGCAAATGTTTATGGGTTCATTGTACTTCTCTGGAAAACTGCAAAATGAAATTTTAAGTGGCGTAGTAGAATTTTAAAAGCAGAATTGAATTAGTTGCTGACATTGAGACTGATTTAGATGGGAATAGAGGAAGTTATTTATCCAACCATTTATGAAATACTAAAGTTGAAAACAGTACTTTCTTTCATTACAGCACCTTTCCCTGAAAGCCAAAAGAACTAAAGTTGATGACCATTGACTCACCGTTGCTGATGAAGTTTGGAGTGTTTGATGCTGAACTTGCCGCCAATTTGAAACTGTGCTACTGTCCATCCAACAGTTAGTTGACTAGCAACCTGACCCCATATCAACTATAAAATTTGAAATGCCTGCCTGCCAGGTTCCTGTAGGAATTTCAATTTATGCATGATCAAATACATTGTAACTGAAGTAGAGCTTGCATTGTGGACATTTTATCCAGCAGTCTTAACTGTGCTGACCGCTCCTGCTCAACAGGGTGTTTTGCTCCTTTTAAACTAAGTAGAAAAATGATCAGTCCAAAAGGAGACTAACAAAACTGTGTGAGATTTTGCAGTGTGGACAGCTGTGTCCTGCATCCTTGGGGCAGAGAGGGGTAGGGGTAAGATATATTGTCCTCAGAGTGACAAAGTAGAGCTCAGGATCCTGTAGACCACTGTGAAAGCTGTTGGCCATCCTGGACCTACCTGCAAATTTCAGGCAGATTTGGGACCACAAGCCTTGCAATACTTTAATGATTGTAATGAAAACCTTGAAACTGTGATTGTGCCTAACTGCTGTGATTTTTCTGCTTTTGCTTTGAAGCAATAGATTTCTAATCTTTCACCAACTTTCCGTTCATTTTCTCTCCCTTGTATCCCTCTCTTACCCTTTGTAATGGTTCAGTTTTTCAACTGAATCTCTTTACAGAAATGCAAAATTGCATTAATCCCCACCAAAAATTTCATTCAGTGAACAATTTTAAAATTGAGCTGCTGGGGCAGGATATATATTCTTTTCACAAACAGGATAGATAAAAATTTTAAGTGCTTTGTTTTTTATACCATAATTCTAAGAATAGAGGTCCAAACTCACACAGAAATATCCGTAAATATTAATTTAACTTATTTTAATATTGTAAATCTTGGGGAAACCTAAGCTGTGTGGATAGTCTTGCCAAATCTTTCTTGGCCTAAGTTTGGTGATTGTCACCAGTCCATTAACAGACAAACAGTGGTAACTGCACAGCAGTGAGAAGAGCGAGTGCCACCTTTAGAGAGGATGACTGTCTAGAGTTTTTCTCTTTTCTCCAGATAGAGGGGGCAGATACTGTAGAGTGTCCTTGACTAGGCAGAGGGGCAGTGGAAGAGCCCTTGGTGTTAGTTTATTTGGCCTTCCAGTCATAACATTTGTTCCTATTGTATGAGACAGGAGCAATCCTTATCTTGCTGGTGATGCTAGTGCAATACGAGAAAAGTTGCTGGTCTGTGAAGCCTCTTATTTAGAATAAAGTCAAAGGGATTCAGTTCCCTTCCTGTAATGTACAGAACTGGCCAGTCTCAAAAAAATTCCCATGAGATTTAAGCTAGTGACGTCCAGTTGACGGTGCTGCTTTTAAGCAAGTTTAACAAAAGCCAAAGTGTGCTTCTGTGAATCTGGAAAAATTATACCCTATCTCCTCAACTTTTATTAAAACAATGTAGTCTTTGCAGAAGTTCACTGACTGCCTTCCCTCAAAGGTGAAATAATCTGTCAGTAGGCACTGATTAAACTGTGCATTGGCTGCCTTCGTGTGAAAATTCTCTTCATTGTATCAGAAGCCTAGTTTTGGATAAGTACATACTGTTTTCAAATACTGTTCATCTTAGGATGATTATTTTGAATGTTTGGATTTATGCTTGTTTATAGAATGTTTGTTTTGTTGAATGATTTGTTCTGTTCTTCCTGTTTTAAATGTATGTAAATGATCAAGTTTTTTTTTACATAGAATAAGGGTTTTCCTTGCCCTGGATGTGCATTATAAGTCAACTTTCAAATCTTCCTTCTCATTCTGCTCTCCATAAATCTTCAGAGAAATTTGTTTTGTCAGTCTGTGGTCCATGCGGTATTTCTATGCTGTGCATGTCACCAAGTTCACAAAATGTCATTCCATCATTTGGATTTCTGATGCAGTTGTTCCTCTTTTTCTCTCTCCTCTTCCTTCCCCTTCCTCTCCTATGATATGTGAGCTCTGTTGAGCTGGGGTTGTCGTTTGTTCTTGGGAACTGTGTGATGTCCAGAATATTGTTTGTGCTCCATAATGGGTGTTTCACTTAATTCTAAATGTATTTTCCCTTTAAAGGAGCTTACAAAGTCCTGGATATAGAAGTGTGTAAACATCCTTGTTGTTTTGTCCTCTGTTAACACACTCTAGGGCGGAAATAAAGTTGTGGAATCAAGTAATCTAGGAAATGTGTGTCTGTAAATCAAAGTTAATTGTCTTCATCCTCATATGAATGAACATTCTGCCTTTCCCAAGCAAGCACAAAATGCCCTAGAGACTCAGCCTCTATCTCCACCAGTTCCCTCTCATGTCTCACAGATTTCACCACCAAAATGAATTTGCCTTTATTCTGGCAGATTGAAGCAAAATTGAATACCTTAATTTGAGAAATTTTCTGATCCCCTCCAGTGAAAATTCCAGTGTCTTTTCAGGTATAAAAATGCCCCGTGTCTACAGGAGTGTTTGCAGGTTTAGATATTATCTAATATCAATGGCAGCAGACAATATGTGGCTAATGCCAACATGAACTTGCCTTTGGAGTCATGCTGTTCAACTGGTTTTGATGAAATTGTGAAAGCAAGCTAACACTTTTCCTAACTTTTTTTTTCTGAAAATGTTCTTAGAACTTCACTTGGAAAACAGCAAATGATGGCCAACTCAAATTTGTTTGTGTCAGCAGTACCAAAGCTATGCAAAATGTTATGAAATTACAGGTGATTGTTATAGAGAAGTAATTAAGTCATAGCTCAATATGCAAATCAAATGTCTCTTGCAATGCTGAGAAAGTGGAAATTAGAGAATTCAAAATGGCTGTCAGATCACTGCATCTGAACTAAAACTGGGATATATGCAACCTTTTGCAATAAGAACAATGAAAACTATAAAGCTACAAAAACAACAGTTCTTATTACCTCAGAATGACTGCTCTTTATGATTTTCATAAATCTGCTTTTTATTTCTGCTTATATACTGGTATTTTTGTTAAAGGTGCAGTAGAGATAAACTAGTATGTCTGTTTTACAGGAGGCAAACTGAGCTGTTTTGTCTCCTAGAAATTTTGATGGAATCTAAACTGGCAAGTGGAGGTATATAATGGCTGTGCAAAATATAGACTTAAACAAGTGAAAAAAGTACTTTGAGGAATGTGTAAACTTTTGTATTGCTGAAATTTATTTGCAGAACTTTTTTAAAATAGCCATTTTTTTGGTTCTCACCATGAACATTCTCTCTTCAGAATTTAATAAAGTTAGGACACTTAAGCCTTCTTCATGCATTCTTCATGCAATCCTCCTCTGAGAATGAGAATGAACTGTATAATTTGTCCTACTCCCAAATCCCTTCATTTTCCATCTTCCCTGCATTGAACAAGGAACTCTCAAAGGATTCCCTATCTGAATAAATGTGAAAATCTTTTGTGATAAAACAGAGTCCTCAATCAGGTAAAGCCTTCTGCTTGTGTTCAGTTGAATGTGGGTGGAATCTCTATTCATATTGTATCATTCCATGTGGTAAGAAGGGCACAAGAACATGGAGATGGAGTACAACATTTTCCCCATTTTCAGTTACTGTGTCTTCTTTGGAGTGCGCAAAAAGGCCTACAGTCTGATCAATATTGATGAGAATATTCAGGCATTATAGTGTGGAACACAAAATCCCACGTTAGCACCAACTGGATCTTAAATTAGAGTACACTTTTCTCTACGGTGTGCAGCCAGTGTTTTTGGACATTGTGTAACCTCTACTAGATACCTTTCTCTTTAGTGAATTCAGATCTCAGAACGAAATCATGCTGTTTAGATCATTTCTGACTTACTGACTGGGTAACATGCAGCCTAATGTCACCCTGGTGCAGAAGACAGCACATGTTGGGCTACGAGCATCTTGAGAAGCAGGTAGCTGTAATAAGGTCTGTGTGTCATCTTGTAGCCAAAGTGCATAATTTATTTTCCTACTTCAGTAAGAAGTTTTTAAAATCACCCTTGAAAGTATTGAGAATTGCCAATTCTTTTCTGTTTTGATTGTATCTGTTTATTCATGAGTTGGATCCAGTCTTTTCCTTGAAATATGCCTGGTTTCCTTCCCTCTCCCTTCCTTTTGTCTTTCTTCTTCCCGCTAATCATGTGCCACATTTAGATTAATGCAGCATTTCAGAAACATTTTATAATTTCCACTAGTCCTTTTAGTTATTATTCAGGAATTATAGTCAAAGTGCTAAAGTGCTTTAGCAATCTTTCATTAGTTAAGCATTAGGATCATTTTTTTTTTCAGTGCTAGAACTCCTCTTTGCCTCCTTTGATCTCTGTTGAATCTGTGTCCTGGAAGCAATAGCTGTGTTTACTGGCAGCAGCCATCTTGGCTGGTTTCAAGAACGTAGAAAACACACAAAGCAAATGCAGATGGGTTTCATTCATTTCAGAAAATACTGGGTTAATTTAAACTGACATGTAGGAATAAAATGTCCTTGGTAATGCCAGAACCTCCCAGGAAATAGTTTGGGATGAAGTAGGCATCATGTAAATATCCAAAATAAAATCAGAAAGCACAGGTACAAATCCTGGAGTTTCCAGTGTTTATCTATCTGGAGGAGGCCATAGTCTTTGGAAAGTCACACATTAATGATAACTTGTTACCATGTTTGGTAACAACTCATATTACAGGCTATGCTGCATGTTACTTTTTTGCCTTTTTTTAAAAAATCTTGGCACTGATAGGCATAAAACTTGGGAAGTTCTTGTCAATATGCCTCTAAAATTGCCCATATGAAATAGAGTATATTATTTATTACATTGACAGAAAAAATTGTTCTTACCTGCGCTACTTTTGTAAAAAAAAGTAACAAAACCAAATAAATAATTTCAAGTAAGAGCTCATTATTTCCAAGCCCTGGACTGACTCATGTGAATACCTGGTGTGGATGGATACCATGTTGATAACAAATTAAAGGAAGCAAGAGATTTCAGAATACACTTTGGAAATGTGTCCAAAGGAACTCCAAAATTTATAATAATCACATTTGCTGACATCTTCATATTGTGAACCAGGAAAACACTACTTGTTTTATAGGAGAGCTCTTAGCCAGATAGCAACACACAAACCAAGATGCATAGGCTTCTTGTCTGATGCCATGAAATTACTGTCAGATCAATAATTTAATAATAATAATAATAATAATAATAATAATAATAATAATAATAATATAATATTTATTTCTATCCTGCCTCTCCCCATGGATCGAGGTGACGAACAATAATACATTAATTACATTAAAAAACATACCCAATCCTGCCCACCCACTAACCCACCTAAAACCAACCCCCTAAAACACACAACAATTAACAATTAACAACAATCAACTGACTATTAAAAGAACAGCAAGACTGTTGGTGGGATATAGCATAAAGCAAGGCTTACCTGCAGAGCACTTGATGGTTACGGATGATCTGAATAGCTAGACGAACTCTTCACAGCTCCCTCTGAAGAGAACTGTTGGAAAGAGGGGAGGTGCATTTGGGAGTTAAATAGCACTGGACATATGAGTATAAGGGAGGAATTAATTAAAAAAAAATAGAATGTTGCCCATTCCTTGGAAATTACACCTATTGATTATTTTAACACTTTGAGGCCTAGGGGGAAGAGGAGAAAGAATTGTAGAGAGGAAAAGAACTAAGTGCAAGTTGCTGTGCAAGAAGGAGGTTGATCAAAGATCTTTTATGTGCTGTTCTGGTAAGACTGTGATTTAAAATCAGCTTTAACTTCTGAATATCACCGGTTAATCATGGTTAATGCCAATAGTAGTAGTAGTAGTAGTAATAATAATAAATAATAATAAATAATAATGATAATAATAATAATAATAGTAACAACAACAACAATAATAATAATAAGTAGCAGCAGCAGTAGTAGTAGTAGTCCTGAGGATCTGTTAAAGTTAAAAATGGGAGAACAGAAGAGGGGGAATGAATGATAGGAAGTATGTTGAAGGAGGATACATAGGTTAAACGTAATGTGAACTTATTTTTGTTTGAAGAGTTTAGAAACGAGTGGTGGAATCCTCGTAAGTTCAAAGCCCTGGTGGCGCAGTGGTTAAATGCCAATACTGCAAGCCACAAGGTTGTGAGTTCGATCCTGTCAGGCTCCAAGGTTGACTCAGCCTTCCATCCTTCTGCAAGTCGGTAAAATGAGTACCCAGCTTGTTGGGGGCGTGTATAGAAATACATGCTATTTGTAAGTTGTTCGCCGCTTCGATCCATATGGAGAGGCAGGATACAAATAAATAAAAAAATCAAGTGAGAACATAAGAGCCTTGCTAGAGCTGACCAAGTATGTCCAACATTCAATTCACATAATAGATAACCAGTTGCCAATGGAAAGCCCACTAGTAGGACATGAGTCAAGAATACATCCTCCATTTAACATTTCCAAAGAAACGTACAGGTGCGTACTGCCTCTGATGCTGAATGTGATTCATAGTGATCTTGACTAGTAGGCAATAACTGGTCTCACTTCTATATGAATTTCATCCAAGCTGAAAGACTTAATTTCACAGTATGCACTGCATATGGTGGTGTTCCCTTCCATCTGAAATCTCCCACCATTTAGCTTCAGTAAACAACCATGAGAGAGGAAAAAGATTATCTCCCTACCTATTCTTTTTATTCCATGCATATTTTTTTACATACCTTCTCTTACTTGTCTCTTTTTCCTAAACTAAATATGCCTAAGGAAACCCAGTGAAATTCATGGGATGGCCATAAGTTGACAGGTGACTTGAGGGCACATACATGCACAAATAACCCCAGCTATTGTAAAATGTCCTCATAGGAAAGTTGTTCCAATCCCTGGATCACTTTTGTTGGAATTTTTCATTAGGGATAGACCAATATGTAGTTTTGTTTGTTTGTTGTTAATGTGAATTTTTGTATACAGTTTTTGTATGCAGTTTTCCTAACTAACTGCATGTTATTTTCTCAGTACACAAATTTTATCCATTTTTTAAAACATCTATTGCAAAATTTAGATAAATGCAAATTTTGAATGATAACTACATTTTGATTCATGTATTGATGCAAAAGTGTGGAAATTATGGAAGTTCATATTAAAATGTGAAACAAAGGAATTTGTCATTCATCTTTAATCTTCCATTAGGAGATTGTTTGCCTGAAGGTGCACTTTGAGAATGAAATAAAGAAATTCTCATGGGATTTGGTCTCCAACTTTTAAAACAACTTACAGTCAAATTCTGTTGAAGCTAAGACACAGCTTAGTAGGAGTCAGGCAAAAGAGGCCTGCTCCCAAACTCTTTTGCCTCATGGTTGGCCAAATAGGTGGCTGAGTGGCACTGATGGAATAGTAATGTTGGCCTGATTTCACCAGTTTGTGACTTCTCACTTATAGTAGACATTACGAGGAACTCAAAATCATTACCTTCAACTTGAACACCCCGCTCCAGCACACAGACAAGCAAGCACATTTTTGGGGGCTACAAAGAGGTTGATCTACAAAATTCCTTCTATTACTCCAAGTGGACGAAGTGCCTTCTTTTTCCCTTCACAAGCACCTTTAGAATGATGCACTCTCATTCTAGGACTACTCCAAGGCACAATAAAAAGGCAGCCAGTCACCAGGAAGTGCTCTTCTGCTCCTGCAGGTGTCAAAAGCAAGCTTTCAGAAAGAAATACGATGAGTCAATGTTGATCTTTGCTCCTGCGTAAGGTAAAAGAAGAGATGGGGAGGATCTCTAATTCTTCTCTAGAGACACCCACCCCATTCCAGAGCTGATGTTCTTTTGGTTCAGAACTAATGTTAAAAGGCTAGATTCTTCACAGATCTGTTGAAATGTGTGTGTTGCCTGGAGTTCCAGGCTCTCTGGTCTTTACATCGTACTCTTTTGGTAAAGATAGCAGCAGTCCCCTCAGTCTTTGCCAAGGTAGAGCCCAAGCAAACTGGCCAAAAGAAAATTGGAAGTTGGGTTGCTGACAGAGACGGCTGAGCTCAGAGGCGCTCAAGTAACAAATTGAATAGTGAATATCTGAAGATGGCTCTGGTTTATTGTCCAGATCAGGTCAGTGAAAAAAAATATTGGGAGACTGAACAAAGAGATGGGCTCCTTTTGCAGATAAATGGGCTGATCATTTTATATTGAGGAACAATCTCTAAAACATAGTTTACTGCGCAGCTGAGGACTGAAGCATTTGCTGATGCCAAGAGCTCCTGCTCTGACCCTAGGCATGAGGGGAATTAAATGGTGTGCTGTTTTTTGATGGTTAAACTCCCTGAAGAAGACACACCATTTGTTACCAGGGCTCTGATGAAGTAAAGTGCGGTTTATATGTACAAGGCCGGCCTTCAACTCATCTCAGAATGAATGGAGAGGTAAAATTGAATTTTACACTCCTGCTGCTATGATTAATGTTCAGGCTGTCAGGTGCTGCTTTTGACCACAAGGCGGCACTGTGGCCTCACGGTCTTCCCTCCCTTTGCCCGTTTCTGCATAGAGTTGCCAAATGGAAGGGAGTCTGCATAAATGAATAAAGGTTGTGAGAATAAACCTGTTACAGCAATAAATTCCCTGTGCGCCCACCTCGGTAAAATCCTTTGATATGAGGCAGTACCTGACAAAGGAATAAACTTGTTAGATGAATAAAAGAGACCATGTATGTTAAATCATTGCTTTTAACAGCACAGTTCAGCTATGGAGCTGTGGTCTAAAGTAGAGACTTTGTAATAATTGCATTTCACAAGGGGGTGGGGGCGGGTTGGCAGGCAGTGGAGGGGTGGGATGGGGATAAAAACCAAGTAAAACTGGATTGCAAAATGCAAATCTGTGCTCAGAATATGTTGCACTATTGGAAAATGTAATGTTATTGTGTGCTATTGTTATTTTTGAAATCTATACTTCTTTTTTAAAAAGTTTAAAAGTAAATGCATACTTTTTAAATAAAAATATGCTTTTGTATAAAAAATTCATCCCAAAATATATACATCTAATTACAGGCAATGCATAGTGCATTTCCAAGAAGAATGCTCCTCAAAATAGTTTAGACTGAATAAATAGCAAAATCTTACATAAGACACGTTCAGTTTAATTAATTTATTATCTCTCTCCCTCCTCCAAAGAGCTCAGAGTGGTTTGCAGCCTTCTGCCTGATCCTATCAATCTGCACAACATCCCATGAGGTGGGTTAGATGGGGAAGTAATAATTGGCCCCATGGTGACTAAGTGAGCTTTATTTCTGAAGCTGGGGATCTGAACCCAGATCTTTCAGTTTCTGTATCCTTTCACTCTACCACACTGGTACTCTTCTGCATTTTTTCCCCTTTGACTAACTTCAATTTCTGCCTGTCTGAGACCTTGATTGCCTCCTATGCTTACACTTAGACTAGACTAAGGCATTTTGCTGCCAGGGATGACAAAAGTGCCCTCACCTTCTGGTCCATGTACAAAAGCCGGTGGCTCTTGCCAATGCAGCACCCTCTATTATACACTAGGGCAACATATATGAAGAGGCAGTGTTGCATAGTGGTTTGAGCATTGGACTATGACTCTGGAGACCAAGGTCTGAGTCCTGCTCAGCCAGGGAAACCCACTGGATGACCTTGGGTAAGTTACACTCTCTCAGCCTCAGTAAGGCTCTGGCAAAGGTACTGATCTGGTATCTATTTCTCTGCAAGATAAGAGATGAAAATTCCAGCTCATACTCTTTGTGCTTCTGGATAATATAACACAAAATAACATAACAAAAAGAGGTTTGTATATCTCCCTTCTGGGAAGATGTGAGTGTCTTACCTTCACATGTTATTGAGAGGCAGTGATGGATATTTCCTCTAACATTTTTTTCCCCATTTTTTAGCACAAAACAGGTGACACAGTATATATGCTGAACTCTATAAGTACAAACCATGCATGAATTCTACATGCGCATGTCTTGTCTGTTGGCATCTGGTTGGCAACTGGTGAAACAGAAAGTTGGATAAGATAAGCCTATCTTCTTTTCTAACATGGCTCTTGCATTCTCATTATGCAAATATATTATTTATCATTTATTGAATTTATATCCTGCCTTTCTCCTACCAAGGGAACCAAGGTGAGTTTACAAAATTTAGAGGTAAGATTTTGGTTAAAATGTATTTAACAAAAGTTTAAAAACAATTGAATGCCAGTTCTGTTTAAAACACAAGAGTTAAAAATATTTTTAAAATACAAAAATATTGTCTTCTTGGCAATGAAAATAGGCTCACTATGCTTTTTAAAGCTCAACATTTTTATTTTAAGGAATTTAATTGCTCTTTCCCTTACATTTTTAAATTTACTAAGTTTATATTTCTTGATTCTGATCAACAATGCTTCTTACTGGTTGATGAAGTAGAGCAAGGAGGAGAGATAGTGATAAAATAAGTACCAATTCTCCTCCCACAACATATTTAAAAAAAAAAACACTGAAAAGTTTTATATTCCTTTTATATTTTATATTGGAGAACAGGGTTCAAATCCTCACTCAACCATGGAAACTCACTGGATGACCTTGGGCAAATCACACTCTCTCAGTCTCAGAGAAAAGCAAAAGCAAGCTCTCTCTGAACGAATGTTGCCAAGAAAACCCCATGTTTATATTAACTTGGGGTCACCATAAGCTTGAAATGACTCGAAGGCACATAACAACACTGATTTCACAATGCCATCAGTTTGCATTGAGGCTGCACCTGAATGGATGTAAAAGCCCATCCCTTTCAGCCATACTCCTGGAGCACTTTCACATTGTACAACTGTAGCACTCCGATTCCACTTGGAATTAAAGCCTCAATGCAAACTGATGGCATTGTGAAATCAGTGTTGTTATGTGCCATGGCTGCATCCTATGAAATCTTGAGGTTTGTAGTTTGCAGAGGTACTGCAACTTGAAAATACTAAATATCCCTCCCTAAACTACAATTTCCTGGATCCCATAGGATCCAGGCATGGAGGTTAAAATGGAATTATAGTGCTATTACTGTGTATAGGGGTAAAAGGCTCCAGGAACAATATTTCTACTGATTGCAGTGTTAAGAATTAAAGAGGCTCTAGTGCCTAAGGAGAACAACTCAGAGTTGCAGAAACTTTTGTCGCAGAAGTCTTCAGTTCTGTGTTTAAGATCAGACTGGGAGATATCTGGCTTTCCAGATGTTTAGGGCTACACCTCCCCAAATCTTGTACTTTTCATTATGCTGCCTAAAGGTTCAGGTTCTGGGTCTGGGTCTGGGTCTGAAGTCTAAAACATGCAAACATTTCCTATCCCAAATTTAGGAGCTCAGTTGGCATCACTGAAATTTCTGAGATCATTTCTGGACTGAAACTTGGCTAACTTCAGTAGCATCTTTACTCACAGCGGCTACGAGAGTAAATATTGTAAATATATACATGTTGTGTAAAAGCCTCCCCACTGTCATGACCTAATTAAATTAGATTAGGCAAGCCACCCTCTTTCAGCCTCAGTCTCATGTCTGTGACATAGGAATACTTCTGCTACAAAAGACTGACATTTTAGGCCTGCTGTAAGGAGTGTGAAAGCAATAAATTTGGATTGTATCACGTGGCTTACAGCATTATTATTTTGCAGCTCACTTGTATTCTGCTAGACAACTGCTGTTTTGGAATGATTTATATATATTGGTTTGGACCCAGACTGTGCTAGATGTGGCTTAGGGCCTTTCTGCACCACACTGTTATAGTGCTATTATTCCACTTTCAACATCCTATGGAATCCTGGGGTTTGCAGTTTAGGGAGGGGCCTTTAGCATTCTCAGCCAGAGAGCTCTTTGGCCTCAGTAAACTACAAACCTCAGAATTCCACAGGATGTTGAAAGTGGAATAATAGCACTATACCAGTGTAGTGCAGAAAGGCCCTAAGTCTCATAGAGATCAGTGAAATTTCAATTACTCATTACTAACTTGTCTCACTGACTTCGTTGGGACTAAAGCACAATTAACTTACTCTGGATTCAGCTGTTTATTTGTATGAGTGAGTGAGGTTGTCTGGCTGGCCTCCAGGCTGTCTTGGTAACTGAAATGTTCATTTAACACGGGATGGCAAAATCTGAGGATCATTTTTGCTCTCCTCTAGACCTTACTGGCCAATCCTCCTTGCCAATCCTGAAGCCTGAAAAAAGGACGCAAAAAATAATGAATTGTAGCTACAGAAATCTAGGAATAGGGCATAATTTTGGATATAATTTTTTTAAAAAATCTCCCTTTGGTCCTACTTTAGGCCAGAAAATTGTACATCTTTAAAGATCCATGGCATTTTAATATGAGATATCTTGTTTAGTAGTGTTTTAACTTTTGCATCATCAGGTTTTTAGCTTTATCTTGCTTTAGCCTTGCTATAAGCTGCCATGAGTCCCGTGTGAGGAGAAAGGCAGGAAATAAATAAAGAACAATTAAACAACAACAACACATAAATCTGAAAAGTCCCCCCCCCTCTTTTTTTGGAAACAGGAATAATTTGATAGTTACTTCAAGGTTTTGTTTTTTTTTGTAAATTTATTTGGAGCTTGAAACAAACCCAATGCCAAAATAATCTTTAGAGGGAATATTGTGCATCCCGAGGATACTAAGGCAGAGTTTGCCCCTTTTTTTCCTGAGTCTGAGAAGATGAGGGGGCCAAAGGGGATGGTGGGGTGTACTGGGATCTTGCATGAGGCTTGCAAACTGCACTCCTACTGCAAGAAAGTCTTTCAAAACTGGTGTGAGAAAGTCAAGCAGTTTTCAAAGCCCATTTTCTTACTTTGGGACCTTTTCTACACAAAATTTGCATATGGTTGATATACATTGAAAACAGCCGTTTCTGTGCAAGAAACAGTATTTTCTGTGCAGAAAATAAAAAGTTGTTTCCTGCACAGAAAATTCTGTTTTCTGTGTATATCAATCATGTGTGAAACTTTCACTTACATTATTACCTGCATAAGAAACAGCTTTTTTTAACAAAAATTAGAATTTCTTCATAAAAATAGTTTCTCCAAGAGAAATGTCTCCTCCTGTAAAGAAAATGCTGTCTCATGTGCAAAACAGCCACATGTGAATTTTGCATAGAATTAAGTCCCAAACTGTGAAGATTCTCATCAGCCCTGGATAATTCTTCTTGAGATTTCTCATACTCAAAAATACAGTTTTGACCATTTTTTGAATATTTTTGAATACTCTTTCCATCTCAGTCTGGTCATCCAGTTACAGGAGATGCGGGCCAACAGTTGGGTTTCTTGGGCAGTTAACAAGACCCATGTGCCATAGGAAAGTTTACCTTTAAGGCTTATCTGTCAGTCTCTTCTAATTCTTTTCCTTGGTTTGGCATCATGGTACCCGAATCTAGACCCACTCAAAATTATGGCAATACACTAGAGCAATACTGTGTAGGGAACGTTGTGAATAATTAAAAGGACAGCTAGACCCTGCCATATATTGCTTCATTTTCTGTGACCAAGTTCAGCTAGCTGGGTAGGGTGAGTAGAGCAGTTTGCCCAGGAGAACACCCTAAGTCTTGGAACTGGACATGCTGAAGAATAAAGTTTTGTCACGGGCATCTGCACCTAGAAGCAGATCCTTTCCAAACGTGGCTCTGAGGCTATTCATTTACTTCCCTAGAGAACAGGAGTCAGCAACTTCAAGTGGCCTAGGGGCCTATTTTCTGACCTGGCCTCCAACCACCCAAGGTTCCACATGGGGTGTCCCAAAATGAAAAACCAAACCAAATCCAGTTTTGGAAAATTGTTTTTTTTAAATGTTCAATGGTACATTGGAGAGGGGTTATAACGGTTATAACCTATTTTCAAGTAAATAGCCAGTCCAGTCCATGGGCACTTTGGAAGCAAGAAGAACCTGTGGTTGCCAACCCCTGGCATAGACTTTGTCTGCTCCATCACACCAGCTCTTAGATCCCCACAGAGCCCAGCTGTGGTTTCCCTAAAGGTGGATTGACAAAGGTCCAGAAAAGAAGCCTCAATTTACAGCATTCTTTCTCTTCTGAAATTGCAGTGATCATGATGGGGACAAGGAGAAAAGCACAAGTCCTTCTGACAGACAATAAATGGTTGAAGGATATCAATGAGTCAGTGCCTTCCCCCTCCCTAACTCCCCTTCAAAAGGAGGAAATTGTTTTTTGACAATCTGCTGTTGTGGTGCTATTGGTGGTGGGGAGGGAAATCCCTCTAAGAGCAAGGAGTTTGTGTAGAAGGGGATAAGTTAACATTAAATGGGCATCCGGTGACAGGAAAGGAAATGGCGGGACAGCTGGAAATGCAGAAGGAGAGCTGAGAAAATCGATACAAGATAAGCGTTCCAGGGGTAGTGCTGTTCATCAGGTGACAAAGTTAAAGGCAGCAAGACACTAAAAGGGAAAAAATATCACTGACCCCCTGCAATATTGATCAAACAGCTGAGACACCCAAGGCCAAACTCACCAATAAAGTGAGACGTATCAGCAAGAAGCCTATGAGAGCAGATTGAGCTGGTTTGCGAAGGTCTTAAAATAGGGAGGAGGTGATGGTGGGGGAAGCTTAGCTGCAAGAGTTCTTGTTAACCAACTCCTTTGTCTTGTTAAGTGTGAGGCTGTGAATGTCAGCCCTGTGGAGACTTTTAAACTCCCATTACATGAAAACCCAAAATGAACCAGTAGCTGCGTATGTAAGGAACATACCTGTCCAGACCAGCTTAGCTGCTCCTCTGCAATGGGGAGAAATTCAGCTGTGCTCATCATAGGTAACCGAGGTCCCTATCACACTATATTGTTATAGTGCTGTCATTCCACTTTAACTGCCTCGGCTGCACCCTGTGGAATTCGGAAGTTTGTATTTTGGTGAGGCACTGGAGCTGTCTGGCTGGGAATTCTAAATTTGTCTTCCCAAACAGCAAATCCCATGATTCCATGCGATATTACCATGGCAGTTAAAGTGGAATAATATCACTATAATAATGCAGTGTGATAAGGCCCTGAGTTAGCCTGGGCTTTCCCCCCACCTCTTTTTAAGGTGGCTCCTTGTTGTTTGGAGGGGCCATGACCAGGTTCCTCACTTCAGAGTCCCCCAGATGTGTTAAACTGAAATTTCCGTCATCCATAGCTGACATGGCCATTTACCATGAGAATTAGAGACCAAAACATCTGCAGGGTGCCGAATGGAAGAAGGCTTCTCTAGATAGTTTCAATAACTCAGGTTATTTCTTTTTTTGAAAAAAAAGAAAAAGATTGTTGGTGCTGTTAGATACTTAGACTTTTGATGTAATTGTCTTATGGGGCCCTTTCTTTATATTTATCTGGAAATAGGATTATTTCTAGTTGTTAATTTAGTCCTGGGTGTGAGAGCTCTCCTGCTTACTCTCCCAAGTAGAATCCTGTGGCCCTTTCACACTGTATAGTTAAAGTGCTATGATTTCACTTTAACTGCCTTGTCTGCAACCTCTGGAATCCTGGGCTATGTAGGTTGGTGAGGCACTATCACTCTCCGGCCGGGAATTCTAAATACTGCTCCTTGAAGTGCAAATTCTGGGATTCCATAGAAAGTTGCCAGGTCAGTTCAGGTGGAACCAGAGACTGATAATCATGCAACAAGGCTCCTGGACTTCCTGTCACAAAGTCCTATTTTGATGGTACTACTGACACTGAAAACCATACCTAAATGAGTGGTTTCAAATGAGGGTTGGTTGGTTTGTTTTAATTGCCATTACCTTGCCTCATTCACTAACTGGGGAGGGGGGCTTAGATTCACTGTTCTCTGTTTATAGCCCTCTCTTATTTTTCCACCAATTCCTTTTCCTCAAAACAGACAACCCATCAAGAAAAAGACACAATAATTCCTCAGTGCCTTCCTGTTTGTAGTATCAAGAACTTTCCCTTTGGAAACATCTTATGTTTTATGCATTATTTGTATCAGTTTAGCGCACTGTAAATTCTTGGAAAAGTTTCTCTTCTGGAAAAGTGCTTTATAACTTACATTCCTTTTGAGTTGAATCCATTCTCAGCTATCGTGCATGCATGAGTTAGGACATTGCACCCACCCTCTGATGCTGGCAAATGGAGCAGGCAGATGGATGTCTGTGAGCATGAGCAGAGACTCTTTCCTTCCCTGAAGAGCAGCTGTTGCTACGCTCCCATAGAGTTTTAAGTCTACACTTTCATGCTACTCTGGTGGTGTGGGAACTGTCCCAGTGTGGGTCCATTAGGCCATCCATCATGATGCTACTTTTTAGGAAAAGTAGTTTTTGGACTATGACTCCCAGCAAGGGCATTCTGGTTGGGTGATTTTGGGAGCTGTATCCAAACAATGCTTTCTCTAGGATCTGTGGATGATCTAAAATGAGAATCCTTTAGGCATGTAAGAGAGAAGCCTCTTTTGCAAATCCTTACTGGTATGAGTGGGATCTGTTGTGTTTGCCCCCCTCTTCTTTTAAAATATTTTGGAAAAAAAATTTTTATAAAAAAATTATGAAAAAAAGAAAATAAAAGGAAAATAAACAAAATTTATAAATATTGTTTAATATAAAACAAATACAAGCCAGTACAAACAAATATCTCTGCAAACCATACCTATTTGCAAAGAGGGTGAAGTAAAATTGAGATGGATAGCTTGATCCATGTGTAACTATTCACCCATCTTTTTAGCCCAAACAAATATTGACATACATACATACAAAATATATATATATATATATATATATATAAGTGCATATATATATGTATATATATTTCCTGTAAAATTATAATAATAACTTCACTCTGTTTCTTCCTAAAACCCCTTCTCCTAACTTCTTACCCTCTCTATATTTCATTTACCTTCTGAATGACATTTCTTACTTTGTTAACTCTCAGTCTTCCTTTAGTGTAATATAATCCTCAATAACACTTCTGTTAAAACTATTTACTTTAAAATTGTAATGTATTGTCAGTGTATTTATTAATCATTTTCCTTACTAAAGTCTTATTCAATCATCAATTAACCAAACTGTTAAGATCTATTTCTCTTATCTATCTATCTATCTATCTATCTATCTATCTATCTATCTATCTGTCTACTTATTTTTAGTATATATATTATTTAGTATATATTATCTTATTTGTATATATTACATATATATATTATATATATATTATATACATTCTCAGAAGACAAGTGTGGGTCCACAGTTCTTGGCAGGTAGAATGATAATTTTAAATAGATACAGCCTATTTAAGTATATATGAGCTTTGTGGATCCCTTTAATAGAAAATGAATCTGGGAAAGAATTCAATAGAGCCATGAGGACATCAGAATAGGAAGGAAAAGCCAAGCGGTGATCAGAAGAGCTCTCTTGGCATGTTGCATTCTCTCCTGATGACAGCGTCTTCCTTTCAGACACATTAAGTGAAAGGAACGCTGTCTTATCGCTCACATTTTGCTGGACTGCCTTACAATTGGCCTTTTACATAGTCATTATTTATTAAGGCAACAATTTGTGTGAGAGTGATTCCCCTCCCCCTTTTTATCACAGCTAAGATTCCCTGACTCAACAGAGAGGAAAAGTGGAAATACAATCTGCTAGCTCAGACTTAATCTATTATTAGTGCAACCCTATCTTCTGCCAAAGCTTGAGTGAGAGGATACAATTGCATAAAAATGCCTATGCACCATTTTACTCCTGCACAACTACACTGGAGCATTCTGTATTCTTATAACACAAGGCAGTTATGTTTCACAGCAATGGCTTTAGGGCTAGGTGGGTGCAGCTAGGGGTTGGATGGGTGAGAATTTCATTTTAGTTTTTTTTTTAGTTACTATTTACCAAAGTCAACAAAATTCTTTATATCCAGGATGGACAGACCATTTTAAAAAACAGAATGTTGAAGAAACTGGTATTGAGGGATTTATCATCCAAGCCCAGAACTTTGAGTATTCAATTCTTAAATATCTTGGTTTGGGTTTCTATGTATTGTGTTGTGTGCTTTCAAGTTCTTTCTGACTTATGGCAACCCTAACCTAACACCACAGGGTTTTCTGGAGCTGGGTGTGTGTGACATACCCAAGGTCACCCAAAGGGCTGAGTAGGGAACTGAACCCTGGTTTCCAGGGTCATAGTCCAGTGCTCAAACCACACTAGTTCTTCATGTATTATACTATGAATACTTTATTGTAATTGTTGTAATTACTGTTTTTGCATTTCTGTCCTGCCTTTCCACTAAAAAAGCACTCGAGGTGGCTAATAACTATTAAACACAGACAGTGTTTTAGAATAATCTCTGTGGCAGAATTTAAGCAATAAATCCACTAAAATCAGTAATCAATACGTATTAACAGAGTTCAAGGGCCAGTTGTAAGAATATAATCACTTTGTATACCTTTCTGAAAAGCAGTAAGAGTAGGGATTGATTGCATTTGTGAGAGGAGTATATTCTGCAATCTGAGAGTGACCCAGGAAAAGTCCTTTGCTGCAGGTCTGGTCAGTAGGCTTCCACAAGTGATGATATTCTCAAGAGGACTTTTCCTGAAGAACGTAATGTATGGCCAAACTGGTGTTCAACCTTGTTAATACTGTATTAGGGTGGCCATCTCTCTCTCTCTCTCTGATCCTGCATTTTTAATGCAAATACAATACGATCTCTTTTCACTGTTCTGGAAACAGCTTACCCTAGTGAATTTAGTCAATGCAGATTGGGGTAAATTTCATTTTTGCTCATTTTGTAGAATGTGCCAAAATTCTCAAATAGCAAATTCCAGGCAGAAAGAACGTGGTTTTTATTTTTTTATTTTTTATTTTAAAAAGCAAATGCAGTTAAAACTGAGGTTGAGTTTGTCCCATCTCTAGCTATGACATGTCAGATGGAGACAGAACTGGTGGAGAGATGCAGAAGGAAGTCAGATGGATAACTGAATTTTATCCATGATGCAAAGAACAGTGCCATTTGTATGTTCTTCCTTTCTCTAAGACATGGATGTCTCTTGACACCATATTACTCACCTATACCATCCATGCATTCCCAACATGACAAGTATTTAATGCATGCTCTAAATTTACTGTCTATACTGCCAGAGTCCTGACTTGCTCGGGAATTTGAAGAAGTTCTGCCCACTGATCTGCTAACCTATTTTTAAGTGATATATTCATTTTTAAAAGGTATTTATTCATTTTTTTTCTAAAACATTTCTATCTCACTTTCTGCCCAATGATTTCACAGTGGCATACAGTCAACAAAACAAATTTTTAAATCATTTAAACAATTTTACAATAGTGTCAACATAATTTTCAGAAATTATGTTCCAGAAACTAGGACACAGAGCAATGGATTCAAACTACAGCAAAAGAGATTTTATCTAAATATCAAGAAGTCAGCTGGGGTTTGATGCTGAAGGTGATTTTACTATTATCACTATGTATATATGCTGGCAATAGCACTGGCAATAGCTTTAAAAGAGTACCAAGCACTATGTTTTCGTGTTACAGAGTTAAACAAACCACAGTACTCAGTGCTATTTAAAGTCAGAATTGTGCAACTTCATTGTAGTATTATGTTCCCCTAAACCATTCATATGCATATGAGGGCATTATATAAGAATTAAGTGAACTTGTGTTCCACATTAGCAGGTTTTTAGCAGCATAATCACTTACAAATCTTTATTTTTAATGGTCAACATTTTATATTCACTTGAACTGTCTGTCTGTCTATTTTCATTTTAGTTCTGATAATTATATTTTGTAAGCTATGCAAAGAACCTTGGGTGACCTAATTAAAAAAAACTATAAAATTTAGAAACATGGAAGAGACTACAGTGGCCATCCAGTCCAACTCCCTACCATGCAGGAACAAACACTCAAAATAATAATAATAACAACAACAACAACAACAACAACAATAATAATAATAATAATAATAAAATTTATTTTTATCCCACCTCTCCCAATGGATCGAGGCGGCACCCCAGCAAGTGGCCATCCAGATTCTGCTTAAAAATCTCAAAAGAAGGTGCCTCCACCACACTCCGAGGCAGCATATTCCACTGTCGAATGGCTCTGACTATCAGGACCTTCATCTTGATATTTAGATGTAATCTCTTTTCTTGTAGTTTGAATCCATTGCTCCGTGTCCTAGTTTCTGGAACATAATTTCTGAAAATTATATTGAAGCTATTGTAAAATTGTTTAAATGATTTAAAAATTTGTTTTGTTGACTGTATGCCACTGTGAAATCATTGGGCAGAAAGTGAGATAGAAATGTTTTAGAAAAAAATAATAAATATCTTTTAAAAATGAATACATCACTTAATAGTTTACATTTTAGATTTTTCTTGTTTCACAGTGACATTGGGGAAGGTGGCACTTTTAACAAATTACCTTTCTTTTTCTGGTTTGGGCCTTATTATACTACATAGATTGGTATTTATCCAGGAAGCCAGTTCTTCTGTTCATGTCGCTGCCACTGTTACTATCGAGGGTATATATTTATTTATCTTGCAGCTTTCTCCCCTAATGAAAAGCAGTAGTTTCCCTTGACTCACATGGAAGGGGCATGTGGATCTGGGCAACCTTTTTTGTCTTTGAGAGGCCAGCCCCAAGTTGTCAGATAACGGATGATGTGCCACTGCCTCAGCGCCTCCGAGCACTGTTAGATCAGCACTCTGCCCGCCTGTTGGTATGGTAACGGCCCTTTATTTAGTGGGACACGCCATCCATATCGCTGTCTGGCTATTTGTACTTGTCTAATTATTATTACTCTTTGCATTTTCTTCCAGTGGATGAGTAATGGAGGAGGGTTAGAAGGAAGGGTAGGTGCAGAGGGAAGAGAGCAGTGATTTGTGGAATAGGTATCTTGTCTCTGAGAGGAGAACATTTATCTTCTTGAGCCTCAGCTACAAGCAGAAAGCTGTAGAGAGGAATCTTATGTATACACATGTGTGTACAGGCTGTGTGTGTGTGTCCTTACATGCTTACATATTGTAACTCTGTGGTTGATATTCTCTTTGAGTTAAGCAAGTAAATCCATGTTTTCACACAGCTTTTACTCATTCCCAAGGATCTTGCACAAGTGAATATCAGAGTGGATGGCTTCTGCATTTCTCTGAGTATCCGAAAGAATCATCTTCATTCTGATGAAGCTGTAATTGATTGAAAGAATTCTGTAGTTTGAGCATGTGTTTTTCAATGTTCTTCTATATCACAAGGCAACCCATTTTAAAAACTAGCATGAGCTTCAAGAGCAGGCTGTGATATGTAAGGTTTTGATTTAATGTATTGCAGATACTAAGAAAGTCCCCTCCTTTGTTCCCACCAAATGAGCCTGGAAGGTTGGTGAGACAGTGAAGGGCATCTCCTAAAGATCTTAGAACTCAAATGGATTAATACAAGAAGACACAACCTTTCAAATACCTTGGACCCAGGCTGTTCCCAGGTCTCAGGGCCTGTCTGTCTTCTCTGTTTTTCGGGGGGAGGGTGGGAGGAATCTCAGGGCAAGAATATTGTCTTAAAATTATGTGTTTTTCCCCTTTGTTGCTTTAAAAAAAAATATTTGAAACATATCATTTGGCCAACTGTGGTTGATACTTAAAGACATCTCCTGGCCTTGAAATCTCAGTGCCCAGGATGATGCTAACTTGGCAGGTCTAATAGGGATTCACTTTGACTTGTGATTTCCTAGTTCATCTGGAGCTTTGAGGGGACTGAGGGTGTTTCAACATGATCAGCCACTCCTTGAGGCTTCTAGAAGGGGGGATTGACTGACTGTGGATAGACAAACAACACCCACAGAAATAACTGTTGGGGGAAGAGCTTTTGGAGGATATGGATGGAATCTAGGTTTCACAAAATACTCCTAGAGCAGAGGTGAGCAATGACATCAAGGATTTTGTTTTACTTTATTTTGTTTTGCTTTTTCCCCAGAAAATATTTTACTTTAAAATACCCCAACTTTGCTCCAAAATGCCCTCTAGGGAATTTGGTGGAATTTTCTATCATACTCTGGCCCCCTCTTGGGCCAATTTATGCCCAGGAGAGGCTTTTTTGTTTTAAACAAGAAGTGAACAAAAAGCCAATTCTGTTTACTTTCTATCATTAAAAGGCAATTTTTTCCCAGGCCTTAGCTAGAGGGCATTTTGGGGCTTTGGGGAGCAATTTTTCAATTTATTTATGTATTTATTTGGTTTTGGTTTTTTTTTTTTTTGGAGGAGTGGGTTTCATGTTGGGGTATGACCCTTTAAGATCTCCAGGGGGGACAAATGCATTCCTCTAGCCTTCCATAGTTGTGGGACCCCCAAAGAGTGGGGTGGTCATGTTTCCTGGGGAGCATGATTTGTATCCCAGTTCTAGAAGAAACTTCTTCTCTAGCAATAAAGACATGAAGAGGCGATTGCAATCCTCTGATATCTGGCCTCAATGAAGTAGGTCATAGTTAAAAAGGAGTAGAAGTAGCCACAGCCTTCTTGCACCCCCTGGACACACATTCAAAGCATTATGAAGGAACCTGGGTGTCATACAGATGGACTGGTGGATTCAGAACATGCTTTCCCAGACATGCACCTCCAAATGTGTTGGACTGCAGCATTCATCATTTCTATGACCCCAGTATAAGATATTTAGATGATGCAGCATTGCAGAAGTCTGATGGGGAAGTTCTATGAATAAACAGGACTCCAAGGTTTAATCAAGTTGTTTATTGGTTTTCACTGGTTGTTCTTTTTAATTGGTTCACCTAGTTAACTACTATAGTAGGATTGGGCAAATTTGGCTTGTGGGCCACATGTGGGCTTGTGGACCACATCTCTCCAGAATGCCCAAATGCACTCTAGGGGTTGTGGAGGGCATTTCCAACACATTGGATTTTTTTCTATGAAATGCTCACAGTGTCCATTAGGGAGTATGAGGTACATTTCCACCACATTATGCTCCCCCCCAGCCAATTTAGTTTCAAGATAAGCCTTTTTTTGAAACCCAGAAACATGGTGAAAATGCCTCCCTACCCTCAGAGGAGTTTGGGGGTAATTTTGGGGGACCATGTGCTTCTTTTGGGGGAGCATGTGCAGGTCTTCTGGGAGCGAATGTAGCCGCCTAGCCTCCCACATTTGCCCACTCCTGGACATCACAATCAACAGTCATTCATAGAATGACAGAACTGAAAGGAACCCAAGGTATATCTTGTCCAACCCATTCTAAAATGGCTTGCTTACTTCAAGTGGTAAGGATGCAGTTGTGGAGGATGCTATCTCAGCCTGAAAACTAAAGTAAGATTCAACTGGTAGCATCTTGTCTGCCTCAGATAGCAATATGTCTTAAATAGGCCATGTGCCTGTATCTGTACACACATTTTAAATATAATTAGACTGTGTATGTGTGTAAGTGAATGAAAGAGAGAGAGACTAAAAAGAATATAGATTTCATCTTGGAAGCTAAGCAGAATCAGGCCTGGTTAGCAGTTGAATGGGAAATTGCCAAGGAATATTAGGTGTTGTAGGCTATATTTCAGAGGAAAGCAACAGCAAATCACCTCTGAGAATTCCTTACCTACAAAAGCCCTATGAGATTCATGCTGTTGCCGTAAGTCAACAGGAGATTTGAAGGCATGACACATACAGCTTACATGGAGCTAAATGTTATCTCACTGGAAAACCCTGTCCCGGGATCTACAATTTTGATATTAAAATATGATTCAATGTGCCTGAGAGGTCACCCGGATGGGCACGTAGGCAGCAATGGTCAAAGGATTGAAAACCAGGTCAGGCCAGTAAAATTCACAGTCATGTAGCCCCAGGAGACCTCAAGATGTGTAAACCCACAATAAACAAAGGGTTCATCCCTGAGATGCCGACTTGAGGAGATTAGCTTGTTTGCCCCAAGTTGAGCAAATATCCCATCAGGCGATGACCATTTATATGAAGTCACACCACAAACTAACACAGCCGAAGATCCTGAGACTTTGGCAACACCTTGCAATCCCATCACACAAAGGAAATTACCATGGTGGAGCTTCATTATCGCTCCAACACCCATTGTTCTCCCCGGGAAAGAATTAGCCCTCCAGATACTTTCCCCCCTACAAATAGTCCCAGTTTTTGAGTGGTTCTTTGGATCACTCTCAGTCATCTCAGCTGATCATTTCTCTGTCCATTGAGTGATCCCCTCAGCCCTCTCCGTGCTGAGCCCGACTTCTCCTCTGCCTTCCTGGACCCAGGACTTCAGGAAAAGGTGCAGTATTACCCCACTGTACCCCTCCAATACTCCCCTATCCAATTTCCTCTCTTTTGTTTCTTAATACCTCTTGGGTGCATGTGTGCATGATTGTGTTGGTGCATGAGACTTGCATTCAATAAAATCATTTATTGTACATTCTTGTTTGGTTTTTGGCTTGGCCTGACCCCATAAAAACTGGGTAAAAAGACCCCGCTAGGTTACCCTGCCTCTTGCATTGCTATTGCTTGTTCTCTGGCTAGTTTCCATTCCCAATCACGTGGAGCACATTAAGGTGTCCCCCAAGGGACCCCAGAAATCAAGGTAACATAAGGGAATTCTGTGGGATGCACATTTTGGCCCAAGGCAGAGGGTGTTTCCCAAGTAAATGAGAATAGCTTGAGCTACAGCAAGTTGTCTTGGGTCAAGCTTGTTAAGTTCCTCTGTTTGGGATGCAAAAGGAGTAGTTGTGTAGAATTGTTTCTTTATGTACAAGTAAAATGATGGATGGTCTATGATCACTCTGCTCTTAGCCTGCTTTTATGTGTCTTGAAAAACAGAATGCAGGACGTTTTGCTTCTTATTGATTCTGGAGGGTCATTATTTCCTGTTATGTAAGTGTGACAGTTATTGAATGAGAGAGAACTGGATGGGTGGAAGAATGAAAGTTATGCTAATGTGTGTGTCTTCTGTGATGTTCCAATCACAGCAAGTAGACACAGAAATAAGAGCCTGCCAAATATCAGAAACAGCTATCAGGAGAAGATTCTTCGAACCAATTCATAAAATATGAGTATTGCTGCTACAGCATAAAGTGAAGAGACTTTGCTATGAACCAAGATCTTTCTGTTTTGCATTTGAATTAATGTGAGGAAAACTGATCTCAGAGTTTCACTCTCACATCAATAATACCAGGACATTAGCCCTGACCTGCTACTTGTTGTCACACAAGGTACCAGTGACATGCAAATGTAACAAAATTATGGTTTATCACTGAAAGAATGAACTTAAGCAAGCAATACTGTATACATGCTACCTTCTGCTCCCCTCTCTGGTGTGGTCAAGAGGAAGTATTCGGAAGCTTGTCCTTCTAATATTTGAAGAATTCGAAAGCTTGTCCTTCAAGTACAGCTTGTCCTGAACAAAGACAACATGTCGTGAGCCTTAATTATAGTTAGTCAGAGATTGTTGTGATTTGTAAGGCTGGCTTCTTTCAGCAAATAGAATGATAGAACCATAGAGTTGGAAGGGACTAAAGGAACATCTAGTTCAGCCTCTTGAACACAACAAAGGGATGCCCAAGAGATGATCATCCAACTTCTGTTTGAAGAGCTTCTAAGAAGGAGAGGCAACCATCCTCCAAGGCAGTATACTAAAAATAGTTAAGACTACCCAGACTGAGACTAAGGTAGTAAAGTAAATTCTTGCCTATTTCTTTCTCTCAAAGAGGGAAAGAACATTTTTTACTCTTCATTAAGTGAGAAAGTGAAAAACTTTGTGCATTTTTGGAATGTAGTCACACTTGTGAACTGGATGTTTTAGCAAATTGTGCAAGTGACTTTTGTACTACATGTGGTTCTTGCTGCCTGGTTACATAGAGGTTTTTTTTTAAGGATAGGCATTCAATGGAGTGTGTGCGTTTTCAAAAAATCAATAATCCTATGCTTCTGTGCTTGCTGTGTGTGCTTTGCTTAATAAAGAGGAAAGGGGCTAGTTTTTCACAGGGGTTTCTTGTGCAAAATGTAAGAAACTGGGAAAAGGGTAAAAAAAGCTTTTCTCTTTACTCTCACACAGGAGGTGACAAACCAAGCTGCAGCTGGTGACTTCTGATGGGATCTCCAAATACATCCAGGTATCCTGTCTCATCAATGGCAGAAAATGCAAGGACTGCTCTCTTTTTTTGTTTATGATTCAGACATGACTATTAAGGATTAAACATTGAGGGGAAAACTGTTGGCCACACTAGAGGAGGAGAGGACAAGCATGCAGGTCCAAGATATCACCAGGCTTATCCTTGTAATGTTAAACCAGAGCTTGAAAACATTGCTGTTTTGGAGTGCAAATGCCAGGAAACTCTAGCCAGGGATTCTAGGCGTATATTCCAAAATAGTATATTCCTCATGTTCTGTGCTAAACTCTGCGCAAATGTAGCCAGCGTATTAAAGCACTTTGAATACTCAAAATCCTAAGTATACTGTTAATATTTTCATAAAGTGAGATATTTACAATGGGTGTTGTTACTGTCTGCTTTTAGCGCAATAGGATTTAGGCTATGTATTTTTCAGTTCTCCTTTCTTGTCCAGAATGTTGAATGGGATGGAGTTGGATTTCCTCTTAATTCTATGAAAGCTGAGCTATAATGAAAGAGAAATATGAGCTGTGAAAGGAAAAAGATGGAGCTGATATGCAAAGGCCACTTCATGTTCACAGCAGCCATATGAAGGTCATAATGGGCTCAACTACACATTGCACACACTTGTGTATAATGGTAGTTGATGCAACCAGGGATATAGAACCTTGACTAGTTCATCCTTACATGAAAGGATGAAAAATTAGGGCCATTTTCTCCCTACTTCAGGAGAACATGAATATTCTTCTCTACTGTTTTCCCCATATTCAAATATCCCAAAATATTGAGAAGAGATTATTCTGCAGAGAAATACCTGTGGTTACTTTGCACAAAACCCTGTTTTCCATGCAGGGGTTTTCTCCATAGAATAATTCCTCTGCAATAATTTGGGCCATCAAGTACCAGAAGAAAACTGCACAAAGTTCTCAGTGGTTTATGATTCTTCCTGGCAGGGTTTCCTGAATGTTGGGAAAACTGTTTTTTGGCCTAGGAAAAAATAATTACAAATATTCTTCCCAATATTAAGTTGGGCCTGTGTGGGGGAGAAAAAGAGGACAATGATCAGGAGAGAAGTGGCAGCCTTGTGGTTGTGGGAGATAGTGTCCAACAACATGAAGAGAGCAACAGGTTATCCATTCATGCCACACTGTATGATGGCAGCAGTAAAACAAACTATACCCTCTAGTAATGTCCCAGTGATGACAGTCCTAAAATGAGATTGGCGTGTTTCTCCTCTTTTAATGTCCTCATTACTTAATTCATGATGAAAATGAATATGATGCAATAATCACAGGTGTTTAGTTTAATTCCTAAGTATTCTAAATGCAAATGTAGATACATACTTAATGGTATAGATAAGATTGTACGGGGGATGCTTGTTAATCCTCAAGTTTCAGCCACAAAGGGATGCAAAACAGAGTTCTGTTTTAGGCCCTTTCTGCACGTGGGGTGTTTATCGGGTAGAAATGGGCAGAAATGGGACTCACTGGATTTTTCCTGCGTCCGAGTGAGTCCGTCGCGAAGAGCACCAGCGCGAGTTCGGCGCTCCGCAGTTCTCTGGCGTCCAAAATGGCGGCTTCCAGTTGATGGAGGCTCTCCACCAACCGGAGAAGCTTGTCAGCTGAAAGCCCGCCCCCAGAAGATCTGCAGGCATGCACTTGCGCACACCTGCAGATCTGCTCCAGAGCGCAGTGACAGAGCGGGATGGGGTTGCCCGCTCTGTGCTTTTTAAAAACCTCAAAAAAGAAATTTTTAAAAAGCACGCTGCATGACCAGTTCTGGTCACACAGAACTGGACTGAGGTGTGGAACTATAAAAAGTAGTCCACCCCAGTCCACTCTATGGTGCAGAAGACCTCCATCAGAGGTCGCTCAGCACCATTTTAAATGCCCAGTGCGGAAATGGCCTTAGTCTTGTTGCTCCAGTTCTGCAGGTCATGTGTTAATTAGCTCACATTTTGTGCTAACATCTTTGCTTACACTTCACGTCTTACAAAGTTTCTGTTGACAATTATCTTGTTTAAGTGAAAATAACAGCGAAGATTAAAATGGTCAAAACATACAACTGCAGAAGTGGGAGCTGGGAGATTAGCCTTAAACATCTTAGACTCCAAGTGGACACCAGAATTATTTTGTATTCCTCCATTCCAAAATGTTAGGTGTCAAGAGGAAAATATCTACTATTCTAGCTAGCCCGTTCATTAACTTTCTGGGTAGAAGAAGCCTTGACATGCAGTCAGAAATAGTATAGTTCAGATGAAAACCCCCTCAAACAAGAGAGAGTCCGGAGAGCCAGCGTGGTATAGTGATTTGGATGCTGGACTCTAGAGACTATTGATTCAAATCCCTTTTCAGTCACAGAAACCCACTGGGTGACCTTGGGCAAATCACACTCTCTCAGGGCCATTCCGCACTACACGGTTATAGTGCTATTATTCCACTTTCACCCTCTTTTGGAATTCTGGGGTTTGCAGTTTAGGGAGGGTGATTTAGAATTCTCAGGCAGAGAGCTCTTTGGTCTTAGTAAACTACAAACCCCAGAATTCCACAGGATGTTGAAAGTGGAATAATAGCACTGTAACAGTGTAATGCAGAAAGGCCCTCAGTCTTAGAGAAAGGCAAAGGCAAATCCTCTCTTAACAAATCTTGCCAAGAAAATCCCATCGTAGACTCTCATTAGGTTTTCCATAAGCTGGAAACAACCAGAAGGCATTCAACAGCAAGAGAGAGACCAGTAGGAGATGGACTGCAAAATATTCATGCTTTTTAATTCTTGGTCATGATACACATTGACAATTCAAGTTCTTCTTATAAAGCAATTTAACACCATTCAGTTCCTTTGCAAAGAAGGAATTTAACACCATTCAGTTCCTTTGCAACGAAGGAACTGATATTGAGGCCTCTGTACTGTAAATTTATATTGTCTTTAAGGGGAGAAAAATCAATGCAACTGGAGGATAATATATGCTTCATAAGTTGTATGGTAAATGAATTAGAGTGTGCTTGTTGGCTGAATTAGCCAGCAATTACAACACAGCGTAGCTGGTGACAGAGAGGACAGCGTGCTTAGAATTTCATAGGCTGCATTGAATTTTGCCTCTCTTCCCTCTCAAACAGCATTAGGCAGGGTAGGATGGGTGATGATGAGAACAAAAGACCTCAGACTAAAAGGCCTCCGTATAAGCTCATTGCAGGGCAAAGTGTGCTAACAGCCAATTATGATGTTATTATAAAAGATGGCATTACAGCACTGAAAATATTGATTGGACCTATGGCTATGGAGAAGCACTGGAAGAAATAAAGAATGAGGGCAAGATCAATATATGCATCTTTAGACCTATTTATTGCTGGGTGATTTCTCCATTCCCCCTTCCTGTTCAGGGTGGCATAATTTACCTTCATAAAGTGTTCAGCGTCAGGGGTCCATTATCAGAGTAATCAGTTTTGATTAGTAGAGAAAAGGGTACAAAATTGTTTAGCCTCTAGATAGAACTGTGAAAAGTGAGTAAACTATGCTTGACAGCACCTAATGCAGTTAGAATGTAGACTTAATTTGATTCCAATTCTTTATGGCTTTCCATGATCTCAAGCATCTATTGGTTTGTTAGGGGGAAAAATATAATAGGAAATGGGCCATAGCAGGTGGGAGGGGAGAGGGGAGGAGAGAGATAATGTAGATTGCAGGATGCAATTTTCCTCGATATAAACATTCTAATGCAATTTGATACCTACTGTGTTTTGGTGTGCTTGGACAGGAGCATTTAACCTTCAGATTTATTTTTGGAAAGCTGAAATGTATACATTGGATGACCAAGGAAGATATATTTTGCATGGTATTCTCACATTCCTTCTCAAACCTTAGAATTTCTCTTTTGTACAATATTTATGGGCAGAGAGAATCAAAGGATCAGAAAGAGAAAGCAATGTGAAAAGAGAACTGGCAATTGGACTTGGGAATCTCAGGTTCCCATCTCCACTTTGTTGTATCTCAAAAGCTTTGTCATGAGCAAAATGATGAGATAAAGACATATCCCCCAACATTTCACAGATGAAGACAGGAACATCTGTGGCTGAGCAACATCAGAGTGTGGTCAAAATGGCAAAAGTTATTAATGAGGAAGAACAAGCAAGCTAGGAAGAGGCAGCAGCATTTTGCTTTTGCCAGAGCTTACTGGGAAGGGCAAGATTTTGCCTTCCTCTCTCCTCTGCTGAGTTAATTAAGTGCAAACTACTACCAATGGAAGTAAGCCAAGGATCAAGGGGGAAAGTGGGAGGAGGAGAAAGAAACTAGGATATTTTAAAAGCATCTGAATAAGTGGGATGACAGGGGATTAGTTGGGACTGGCCCTGCCAAATCAAGACATTCAGAGGATACATAAAAATGTGACTGTGTGTCAGTGTCCTGGTGCTGATCCTTGTAGGCAAGCTGCTGGCAACATCAAAGAACAGCAAAAGATGTTTGGTGAAGTGTTGCAGCAGATTAGACAACTGACACAGCAGTAGATAACCTGTTGATAAAGAACCTTTGCTACTTGTAATGTATTCTTTGCTTCAAGGAGATCTTCTAGCTCACAAGGCTGATTCTAGGAAGCTCTCAGGGCTGGCTTTCCATTGGGTAGAGAAGGCTACTGCCTCAGACAGAAGATTCAGCTCATCATTGAAAGGGCAGCAAATTCTAAGTTATTTTGTGTGTTATTGTTGTGTGTTAGTTGATTGTGGTATTTTCTACCTCATGTACCAAAAATGACTTGGCTGTCCTTGGGTATCATTTACCTTGGCTTGAGTGGGTGGCTGCTTCAGACAGTAAGATATCTTGAGCTGGCCCTGGCTGAGACAGTGTGACTTACCCAGGTCAGAGTGGGGATCTGAATCCTCCAGAGGTCTCCAGAGTCATAGACCATTTCCGCACGGGCTTAAAAAACCGGTGCAGAGCGTCCTCCAGAGAGGACGTCTGCACCTGGGAGCGGACTGGGTCAGACTACTTTACGCAGTTCCACACCTCAGTCCGCTCCGGAACGACCCAAAGTGGTCATGCAGCATGCTTTTTAAACACCTGTTTCTTCAGGTTTTTAAAAAGCACGGAGTGCGTCACTCCATGCCATTCTGTTCCTGTGCTCCAGTGCAGATTTGCAGGCTCGCACCAGTGTGAGCTTGCAGATCTGCCGAGGGCAGGCTTTAGACTGGCGAGCTTCAGCGGTTGGTGGAGAGCCTCCACCAACCGGAAGCTGCCATTTTCTTCCCTGGAGCAGTGCGGAGCAGTGCGGAGCGGCGGCCACGCAATGCTCCAGAGCAGCCTGGACCCGAGCGTCGAGCCAAGAAGTGAGGTAAGTCCCGGACCGGGGTGATTCCATCGCCACGTGTGGAAATGGCCATAGTCTAACACTCAAACCACTGTACCACACTGGCTCAAATTAATCAGTGCATTCATTAATTTGGATATTTATATCCTATATCTTGGTGTGCTCAGAAATAGTAGTTCTAAAGGTGCCTGTTGAACCATCAGATTGAACTGTCAGTTGCATTGCCTAATTTTTAGAAAATAACTGAGTTGTAAATGTGTGTCTGGAATTTTTCTTGTAATATGCTCATTGTTTGACAATCAGCAGAGCCAGTGTAGTGTGGTGATTTGCGTTTTGGACTAGGACTCTGGAGACCAGAGTTCAAATCCTTGCTGCACCACAGAAACTCACAGGGTGACATTGGGCAAGTCACACTCTCTCAGTCTCAGAGGAAGGCAAACCCCCTCTGAACAAATCTTCCCAGGAAAACCCTGCAATAGGTTCATCTTAGGATCCACATAAGTCAGAAATGACTTGAAACACACGACCACAAATGACAAACAGCAAAATGTAATCAGTGTAATGGAATTAATAGCCTATAATTGTCACAGGAAGTTATAAGATCAGTAGATGGTGACTATTAAAATAGCTTTCATATCAATTTTATTGTATATATTAGGGATGGTGGATCGGAGGTGAAATCTCAGGTTTTTTTGCCTTTGCTGCTTCCACCTTGTCCTCTAGCAGTGTGAATTTCCGCTTTAGGTAATTGAAAGATGACCATTCTAGTGGTTCTGTTTGATCCTCCTTTTGTCCTGAATCTTTCCTGCTGTAGCTTGGGATTCTTGCTAGAGTGTGATGCTAAGGAGGGCCAGTCAGTAGTATTTTCTGATAAGAATGTAATAGCCTCGGTGATCCTCTTGGGCCAGCCATTCAACCCACGCTAATGCTGAGCTGTAGATCTGAGCCTTCTTTCTGAAAATTGATAAGATGAGTAGCAGGAACTGTTAGCTATCATTTCAGGACGCAGAGATTAGGTCTATAAAGCTGTACAGTAGCTCAGGAAATCCATACCTTATTAGATGAGTTCCAGCCCTATCCATCTACCCATTCCCCTCCTTTTTACTGTAATCTTACGTGAGGATTTAATTTCACCCTTGCTTTAGATAAATAATCAATTATGGACAAAGGGAGTGATGAAAGCCAGAGCAGCTGGTAGGTCAGTGTGAATGTGTCTGTTGTATGAGCAGCAGATATACTGGGTCATCCGCAGCTATAAAAATTTATGTCCGTATAAAATTGAGAGTAACATGTGAGCACATCGCACTTTCCCTATACTTAATCAGAGCTTTCGAATTCAGATTTGAAATACTCCCATCTTCCCATTTTAAAGGAATTTCAGAGCCAGATATTACAGATTAAGGATACCTATCAAGGTACAAGGGGGATTTATGATCACCACTAAGGTGCCTCATTTTCCAGCTGAGAAGTGAGTGAAGTGGTAGGTTGTATACTGTAGGGCTCTGAAGACTTCAACTTGAGAACTGTTCCAGCTCCCAAACCACCTTAAGCAGGCCTTGTGAACATTTATTTATTTATTCTCCCAATATGGGACCCAAGGTGGAGACCAGTTAAGCTAATTTATTTATTCAGCTCATACCCAACTTTTCTCCCACTAAGAGACTGAAGGCATCTTGCACTAAATTAAAATAGAAGTGGTTAAACTGTTATATTACAAAGGTTAAAAACAGTTAAACAGCAGTATTAGCTAAAGCAGATAGTTCAAAATAGTTCAAAATATATTTAAAACAGCATCTGCAGTTTGTCTGATGAGCTTGTCTGAGGGCAACATTAGCTACTGTTGCCTTCTTATTCTATGTGCAGAGTCTTAGTTAGACTTGCTGTCCTTGCTTCCTTTATTTCCTTATTTCAGCATGAAAGCTGTGTAGGTGAGGAGAATCATTTTACTTAGGGGGCAAAGGCCAGGCCATATGGCACACAAAATTCTGTCTTCAGTGGTTTGGTTCCATGCCCTGTCCCCACTAATCTGCCAGATGAAGTAGCCACCTCACTTTGCCTAATGATAGAACATGCCTTGTTGATGGAGCTAAGATCTCCAGCTCTGTAGTAACTGCCGTTAAATAGTAGTGGTAGATGTTGCAGCCTTGACCTACATCACAGAAATACACAGATACTGAATGGAGGTTCCTTCCCTCCTGCCCCCCCCGCACACTCTTGCCTTGGAAAATCATCTTTTAACATCTCATAAGGCAACCACAGTTTAGAAATTATGGTGTAGAGATTATTTATAAAGTGTCTTCCACTTGAGTTATATATAACAACTGATTGTATTTATACTGCTCTTTCTACTGTGAGGTGGTTTAAATTGTTTTATTGTGAGACAGTAATACTACTGGGCCACAGATATTCAATAGGAAAATAATTAGAAAGAGAACAGAGCCCTATTCTCTTTTGGGTTAAAAAAAACATGTGAGAAGGGGAGCCTGTAAATCCCCTCTTTCATTGTTTTGTTCACATAAAAACAATGAGTCTGAAGCAGAGAGCCTCTTCTAGGTGTGGAGGTTCTCCATGTGATTCTGAACATCAGTTTTCCAGGATTCTGGCTTCCAAAATAGGCTTCCCTCTCTTCCCCATATTTTTCCTTAAACCCAAAGAGAATGACTGAATAGAGTTGTATTCTCTGTGTAATTATATTTCTCTTGAGAGGCCCGATTCCTGTCTTCAATCATCCAAATTTCCAGTGGACTCATTCTCATTGCTTTTGTGCCCATCCATTGCCAAAACCCCAGTTGTGAGTGTAACTTTATGAAAGAGCCACTATATATGGTTGCATTTTCTGGAGGAAACTAGGCACCGGATAAGAGAAACTCTCAGTGCATTTGCCCTACACAGGCTGGGGCAAAGTGTGGGCAACATGCCAGCCCTACTCTCTTTTTTGTAGCTTCACAGTGCTCCCCAGAATTTTTATTTTTATATTTTAAAATCAAAATTCAGCAGCAAACTGCTGAAGACACTATAGTAAATGGGAGGAGGAGGGAAGTACTATCATGAGCTATGTTGTTAGTTTTGTATTTAATTTCCGTTTAGTTCAGTATCAGTAGTCAATATTGTACTAATTAATTTTATATATTTTAAAGGTTCATTTATATATAAAGAATGATAAGGAATAAAAAGAGCTTTTTATTTGTTAATAATAAGTGGGGAATTTTAATGACTTCCTAACATTTTATGAAGAACTAGCTTTTAATTAACTATGGCCAAATTTTAATCTATTTTAAATATATAGTATGTAGCTAATTTGTATGCATTTAAAATAAAAAGAATAACATAGAAATCCAACAAAACATATAAATATAAAGTACAGACTTTGACCAATCTAGAAAGTGACAGGTGTCCATTTTTTTTTTCATGTCCATTCATTCTTGCTAAAGAAAAGAGAGGCCATAGATTCAGAGAACTGTATAAAAACCTTTATTGAAAAAAGACTTTAAAAGTTTGTTTGGAGAGAAATTCCATAAGGTGCAATCTCAGTATCGTAAAAGAACATTGTTGTGAATATAGATAGTAGACTCTACTCAAAGACCAGAAGAAAGAATTTAAAAAATGCCAGAGGACCACATACATCTTTCATTGCCTTGGCAAAGTTCAACAGTGATAATAAGACTTGTGGCATTTGGATAATAAATCCATGATCTTAAGGACCTTGCAATCAAGTTCAAGAATTCAAAGGAAAGCACTAACAATGCAAATATAGCTACAGTTAGGACGAAAAACATTTTTCATATATAAATGAGCATCCATCTGTAAGGGCAACATAGCTTAAAATTAATTACTGTGAGTTCCTCTGGACAGATAACTTGTAAACAGAAATGCATCTTCCATTACTTAGAGCTCAAAGAGATGCAGGAAGCGGACAATCTTCAAATGCCCTGCTGCTTGGTTTGCATATGGAATGGCCATACAGGCATACTTCAGATAACAAAGCCTCTGACGCAGAAGCAATTTTTTGTAATGTCTTTTTATGGGAGCCCACCCCAGCCCCAGTTTTCTTGTCTTCTGTTTAATGGGAAGCTTCCCTGCCCTCCCCACACACATTGGCAGTGCCAGGACTGGAGAAAAACAGACTTTCAGTGTTTGGTGACAGCAGTATGTTGGCACTAAACAATGAAATAAAGTTTGATTTGGGAAGGAAGCATCCTACAATAGGATCATCTAGGGTAGAATCTGATTTGATGTGTTACATTTGAAGTGACCAGATTCATTGTATTGGAATTGAAAAAAACATTCCAAACTTTGTGAAATTTAAATATTGGCATAGTTTCAGTTTAATACAGTCTCCTTTGTGATTGGGGAAAAGGTCTGTGTTTGCTTCCCGCAAAGACTTTAACAACAACTGCCTTCTTGCAAGAGCTCCACTGGCTGCTGGTCCATTTCCAGGCACAATTAAAAATGCTGATTTTTATCCATAAAGCCCATACAATTGAGGCCCTGGTTATTTGAAGGATTATATTCTCCCACACGGACCTCCATCTGCTTTGAGATCTGCTGAGAAGACCCTTCTCTCTGTCCCATCACCTTCAGAGGTACATCTGGCGAGAACACAAGAGAGGGCTTTCTCAGTGGCGGAGAACTCCCTCCGCAGAGAAGCTAGACTGGCACCCTCCCTACTTTTGTTTTACAGACAAGTAAAGGCTTTTCTGTTTCAACAGGCATTTGATAAGTGATTATATGAGACCCAATAATGCACTGGCTTTTGCTAATTGATGTGCTGCTTTGTGTATGTCTGTGTGTAGTGGTTATGTTCTAATTTCTTTTTAAAATGTTTTAGTGTTTAATCTCTTTTAATTTTTTTTAATATGCGTTTTTAACTTTGTTTCAAGTCTCAAGCTGGGATAAATGTGGGATAGAAATAAATATAACAACCACAACAACACAAGGGAATGATTCAGCAATGACATTCCCTGTCCTGGTAATGTTATCAGTTCTGTTGCTTCAGCTCCTCAGCTCCTCCAGCATTCAGGGTTGGCCCATGACATTTTGCAGCTTGAGACAGAACAGGAAGTGGTAGCAGACTACCTTCTTGACTGAAGGTATTATTTGACTCAAAGAGCCAGCTTGGTATAGTAGCTTGAGTGCTGTATTATGATCCTGGAAACCAAGGTTTGATTTCTTGCTTGTTCATGGAAACTCACTGGGTGACCTTTGGTGCACGGCACACTCTCAATTCTGGAAAACCTCGTGATAGGTTTGCCTTAGGGTCACAACAGGCCAGAAATGATTTGAAGGCACATCACCACCACCAACACCACCACAAATTATTTTGGCAAATGATGCAGAAACTCCAATGAGTACCTCAAAACCTCTATAGCATGAAAAATACAACAGCAACAAAGAAACATAACAGCAACAGTAATGTGAATCCATTGTGCTACCTTATCATGGCAGCCATAATTTGCTCCTTGAGGCAGCTACCTCTTCTGACTAATGAAAGAGCAGATCCTGTCTACAAGTGGGGCATGCCATTTCAAAAATGTCGTTCTGTGTCAAAAAAAACAAACAAAAAAACTCCCAAAACTTCTTGCTAGTAAGCAAACACATAGTACCAAATCAAAGTACTGCTTCAGGCTAGTTATTGCAGTACTCATTTGCTAAGTTGCAGGGTTTCTTTTTATACAGGGAAGAATTTACAGTATTGAGTCTTCTTCCCCTCTCCTAGCTCTATTGAATCCCACTGGGCAAATCCAACTGATTTAATGGATCTGTTCTAGTTGGGAATAATAAAAGGATTCTGGCCTAGGGTTGACAGGACAGAACTACGCCAGGTTCAAGATTTCTGGCCTCCAAACCTGAAACATAGGGACACCCCCTTGTGATGTAACAAGGAGTGAAGCCTAGTGATGTTACAAGATGATGTTACAAGGGACAGCCCCTGGTGATGATGTTATTAAACATGGTACCTTAAGCATCAGCCAAAGTTGCACAGAGTGTATACCATTCATTAAACAACAACAACAACAACAACAACCCAAGTCTATCAAATTAGAAACACACACACACTTTTCAAGGTGACCGTTTGCCCTAAAATTCTTCCACCATGCTCTGAAGACTGGAGAAGAGGAGCCAGGTCCTGAGATTTGGCAACCCTCTGAGGCCATAGTCAGTTCTACCACTTCTGAACTCTGCTGCCTCATTTTCCCACATGTAACAGGCCAAAGTCTCTTTGGTGTATGTGGGTGCAGCAATTTCACCTGAGCTTGGCTGGGAATTGAAAAGCTGTGACCTGCCAGATTGTGTGCAGTGACCTTGAAAGAAATAGTGAAGTGACAGAACACAGCCTATTCTCCCTGTCAGCACAGTACTCAGCACAGGGTACTGTTTCATATATCCTTTGGTCATGGCAGCGAGACTGTCCTTCCAAGGTTCTTTCCTTCTCTCCTTTCCTGCCACACAACTAGGATGACTGCTTGTATGTTGCAAAAACAATAGCAAATATTCTGTATTGTGTGTGTTTGTTGCATTTTAACAGACATGCTTTTTGATGGCCTTTGTCTCTATAGTTTAATTGTATTTTAATTTTTGCAATTTTTTTAGTGATAAGAACTTGTATCTGCATCTGAGGGCTGGGAAAAAGCTATGATGATGATAATGATGACAACGACAGCTATGATGAAGAAGAAAATGATGGAAAACACACTGATTACATTGGCTACCTTGATTTACCAAGTTTCTGTTAGTTCACTGAGTCCATTCTAGCTGAGATTAGCCATTAGATGTAGGCCTTAATGATTATTCTAACATTTTGTGTCTTTTGTAACTCACCTTGAGTGACCATCTGAAAGTGTGTGATGTGGCCAACCAAATCCTTGAATCCTCAAATCCTGGAATCCTGGGTAAGGATTCAAGATTCCCAAATCTGAATCTCTGTGCAAAACTAGGCAAACCGAATCTTTTGAATCCACCAACCAAATAGATTGTTGGAGACCAGGATGCCTGAAAACGTGGGAGACCGGGACTCCCAAAAACCGGGGAGCCCAGACATACAAGAGAAGATAGTAAATAGGTGAATTTTTCCCTTGGAGTGATAATGGCCTTTGCTAACAATTTCAGAAATTACAGCTGGGGTTGTATTCTAAGATATTTAAATTGAACATTTAATATTTAAGTTCAGCCCTTGACTGGAAGGTACAGTCTTCTTGAGATTCCAAGAACAGCTGAAAGATTCCTTTGCATAGCTCCCTTGCAAACCTCTTTCAGACAGGATTCTGGGGTTTGGAGTTTTATGAGGTGTCACAGCCTTCTCTGCCAAAGTGTAGTGGGGCATCATCAAACTACAAACCCCAGGGTGCCAGAAGGAGCTACACAAAGAAAAGCCAGTTTTGACCTAGATTATCTCTGTACTGGAGTATGCTGCCCCATTTACACAGGCAGGAAAATGTGGGCTTAATCCACATTTTCCTGCCTGTGTAGAAAAAGCCTTCATGTCATTTTCAGTCTGGGGAGATCCTGAGGCAAAACTATGACAATTGTCCTGGCCAGATTTCTTCAGAGGAAGGTTTGCCTTTGCCTAGGCTTTTGCTAAGGCTGAGAGAGTGTGCCTTGCCCAAGATTATCCTTCTTTCCATTGCTTTTTAAACCCTTTTTTTTAAAAAAAGGCTTTGAAAGATTTGAGATTTATGAGATTTGTGGATTCCCAGAACCTTCTGGGATTCGGATCCGGAGTCATTTTTGGAAAATTCTGGATTTGTCCCATCCCTAGTTGTGAATTATGTACATATAATGGGGTGTTTAGAAAAAAAATGTATGCACACAGCATACATACAAATGGGAATTGTGTGTGCCTTTAGATGTTCTTGAACTGCAACTCCTAGCAGCCCTGGCCAGCATATCCAGTGGTCAGAAATGCTGGGAGCTGCAGCTTAATAATATATGGAAACTCCATTCCTGGATTCCAAATCAGTGAACACTTATCTGAATTTAATCTTTAACTACTGTAGTAATTCAGAGTAATAAAAGGGGATAGATCAAGTGCACGTTCATAGGAAAAAGAAGAATTCTAAATGACACTAGTGGAGTAATTTAGTCCAGTTGAGTTAAAAAGGAATACTTAACTGTGACCTCTGATTATTCACAAAGACTTATTCATATCACTGTGTTTTTCACTATGAGGTGATTTCTTTCTATTGTTTCTTGTGGAGATCATGGCAATATTTGCTTACTCCCCTCTTTCTCCAATTCATACCAATATACTACAAGCAATCATATAAGAGGGGAGTCTTTTTCTTGTAACTCACACAGGAGTACAGGGGTGTAGCTATCATGGGGGGACCTTTGGTCCTCAAATCTCAAGCATTGCATTAACTTTAAATTTCAGTCAAGCATTTAGAAATACAGTTTAGGCATCCAAAGAAAAGGGATAAATGCAAAGTTGTTGTTGTTGTGTGCCTTCAAGTCATTTCTGAGGCCATTTCCGCACTAGACAGTTATAGTGCTATGATTCCACTTTCAACATCCTATGGAATCCTGGGGTTTGCAGGTCAGGGAGGGGCCAGCCGGCTGGCCTCTCCTGAAACTACAAACCCCTGGATTCCATAAGAAGTTGAAAGTGGAATCATAGCGCTATAACTGTCTAGTTTGGAAATGGCCTGACTTATGGTAACCCTAAGGTGTACCTATCATGAGGTTTTCTGGGGCTAAGAGTGTATGATGTGCCCAAAGTCACCCACTGGATTTCCATAGCCAAACAGGGAACTGAACCCTAGTCTCTGGGGTTGTAGTCCAACACTCAAACTGCTGCAAATATGAGTTCTAGATATTAAAATATTTCACTGTCTCACTGTCTGCAATACTACAGATTTGGGGACTGAACAGTAATTTCCTTTGGAAGGCAGCATTTTTATGAAGGGCATTGCCCTCACCCTCCTCTTCATAGCTGTACCTTTGCAGGAACGTTTTATAGGGCTGCCACCTGACCTGCTTTTTACCAGTCTGCTTCCAGCTGATGATGCCAGCAGTGAGCATGGGGTAATGCTGAGCCAGTTCATCCCTCTCCTTTCTGCATGACAGATCAGACTTTGCAGGGACACTAGCTGCTACAGTGCTGTGTGTGTGTGTGTGTTTCTTTTTTTGCCTGAAGGGTGTGAGATGTGGCACCTAAGCACCTCTTCTCAAAGACTTCTTTAGAGTTGCCACTGGGAGGCAGTAGATTCCTGCATACCATCCAACATTTCACAGATGGAAACGGGGGCACACGGGGCCAAGCAACACCAGAATGTGGTCAAGATGACAAAAGTTATTAATGAGGAAGAACACACAAGCTAGGAGAGGTGGCAGCAGTTTGCTTTTCCCTGAGCCTCCTGTAAAGGACAAGATTCCACTCCTTCCTCTCCTTTCTCCATTGCTGAGTTAGTTGAGTAAAACTACATTTGTACATTGAACTCAGTTTGCTGCAATGGAAATATGCTGAAGACAAAGGGGAAAGTGGTAGAAGAAGAGAGAAGCTGTATCATTTTAAAAGCAGCTGAAAAACTGGGAGGACAGAGTCCTTGCCAAATTGGAACTGTTGGAGGGTATGAGCCTGATTCTCTCCCTTCCTTTCCTCTTGGAAGTTGTTTGTTACTGAGGTGTAATGGTTCCATAGGAAGAGCACTATCAGATCTCTGATGATGTCTTCTCTCCTGGAGGATGGAAAATTTATTGTTGGAGATGCAATTCCTGGAATGTCTCAGGAAGCATGGCCATTACTATGGTACTCTGACAAGTGTGGTCCAACTTTCCCCTCTACAAATTATGTCTGTAACAGAATTGTGGCCTTCTCCTAGCACTGAAATTTCAAAGATTTAGGTAATCTAGGAAGGTGCCTTGCTAATGCTGGAACATAAGGGAATGGCTACTTTCTCATATCTTGCTTACTGTTTGCACAGCAGCTGAAAGGCCATTAGCTCCACTTGGCTAAATTTCCTGATGGTAATATGCAGTTTCCTGACTCCTTATGGGCGATAGGAGTCGATGAACTGATAAAATCAAGGGCTTTCCTCCCAAGATTTCAAGACAGGTTTTAATTAGCAATGGGAAGTTAAACCTTATGTGGTAATAATAAACACAATCTGCTTATCATCTCTGCCATGAAGGGTATTCGTTAAAGCCTCAGAATATGAGTGCAGAGAGAAGAGAATGAATGAGACTAGAAACTATAAACTGATCATGGGTGAATTAAATTGGAATTTGGGAACTTACTTAAAGCTGAAACAAGTTTGTGACCCTATTTCTTTCTTTAAATTCTCCCATGTGACTCAAAAAACATTTTATGATATTCAGAAAAAGTACACAGTGCCCTTTGTCTTGCTAAAATTAATTTAGTGTCTCTTCTACTGTAATCAGTGGAGCAGAAGGTCATATAGCTAATACGTTCCATTGAATTCAATGATGATTAATCACAACATACTTTTAGTAGGATTGTTTGACAACTTTAGAAGTAAAGATGTCAAACAATCATGAATAGATTAAAAATTCAGGTCTTAACCAATGAATGATATGATTAAATAAATGTGAACATCTTGTCATTATAGTATCTTTAAAAAATTACAGTCATCCCCCCACATTTGCTAGAGTTAGGGGCACAGGACCCCCATGAAAGTGAAAAAAACACATATAACTCTAGGCCCTCCCAAACCATATTCAACACACACACAAAAAGTATGATCACCATATTCAAACCACGGTGGATTCCTTTGAGGCATCAGGGTTCCTTCACAAGGCAGAAAGTGGGTGGCTAGTGGGACTTACTGCCACTTCCACTGCTGCCCCACACCATTTTTAATAGGGACTTACATGCCTTATTTGTAGTTTCTCAGTCTCATGAGGCTTGCAGTCTCTATTAAAAATGTCATAGGGAGGCAGCAGAAGTGACAGCAAATAATCCGTGAATAATCAAATCCGCAAAAGTGAAACCCCCAAATGTGAAGGACTGACTGTATTTGGTTGGAGCCAATATCTGAAAATAGAAGAACCCTTTTTGTTGTTATTGGTATGTTGTCAAGTTGGCTTGGATGTATGGTCATCCTTTGAATGGGATTCCTCCAAGATATCCTGTTACTAACCATTCTGCTCAGGTCTTGCAAACCTTAGGGCTGTGGTTTCCTTGGCTGAGTCAATCTACTTGTAATGGGTTATCCACTGCCTCTTTCTTTTCTGATCCTAGTTTGTGCATCTGTTATTTCTCTGTTAGAAGTCTTTATTGTGAAACCTTGAGCATCATTTTGCTTCCATGAGAGATTACTGTAATTGTTCCATTGTTACTAAAGTTTCTGGTGTCCTATATACTGAGTGTGTACTATCTATATGGACCATTGTTTTGTTTTTTGTATTTGCAGATTTTTCTTAGAGTTAGGATGGACTCTGTCTCTATCGTTTGAAACAGCTTTATCACAATGCTGTCTGTTCCTGGTCATTTCTTTTCCCCAAATGCATTGAGAGCAGTTGCTACTTCACTTTTTAAAATTGTAGGGTTTTCTCAAAGAGTTCTTTGAAGGAATCTTTCATTCTTTTTTCTCTTTTATATAGTTCTTCAGTGTATTGCTTCCACTGTCTCTTTATTTTTTTCCCCCTGATCAGATAATATGTTCCCCGGTTGATCATTCAGGATCTCAATTCTTGGTTTAACATTCCTTTTGATTTCTTAGATCTTGTGAAAGAGTTCTACTATTGTGATCAATACACCTGGATTGTTTCAACACAGGATAAAATTCAGAAGTGACTTATTAGTGATACCTTCAGCTCATTTCTACCAAGAATCAGTGAAAGTTCCACTGCCTTTACAGGAACTGGTAGTTCCTCTACCAGTATCACCTCCTCGTTCTCCTC